>CM076578.1:1749703574-1749973119 GCA_034641835.2 Pinus albicaulis | reverse complement strand
AGGTAAGGTAGCAATACAGTAAGTAGTGCAGGGGCAGCAAAGCAGTGCAAAGGTAAGAAGGTAAGGGAAACAGTAAGGACAGCAGTATAGTCCTCTAAGGTCCTCAAGGAAGCCGAAGTAAGGAACAGTTCTGAAGCAGTGAAGAGGAAACCAAATTCTAAGGGGTAGCCAAGAAAGAGGAAGAAAAGCAAGAAGAATATTATCAAGGAGGTTTTGTGTCTTGGTCTTGTAGAGGAAAATAGGTCAAGCGTCTTGGTCTTGGTATTCATCATTTGGAATCTCTATAAGACTAATTTGTGCGGTTTTTCCTCTCAAAGAGTGAGAGATTTTAGCCCTGGATGACAACCTATATTTTGTGTCTCTTGTCTCTTTATGGTTTGTGCATTGGTAGCTGTTTGATGAAGCATAACACTAATAACCTAAGTAAAAGAAGATCCTAATCTAAAGAAGTAAAAACACTCACAAGCAGTTACTAATAGAAGAGAAATCACCTAATATCATTGCCCTAGATTTCTCAACATGGAATCAGAGCGAGGTTACTAAGTCAAGGAAGGGCATCTTATCAAGAGACACCCAAGGATCAAATTTCAAGAAAGGCAACAAAGCAAAGATCATCTTGAAGTCAAAGGAAGCATCAAAACCCTAGATCAAAGAAGTCTAAAAAGAAGTATTGGGATCATCATCAAGACAAGAAGACCAAAACCCTACATCTACTCAAATTGAAGAGATCTACAAATCAAGTTAAAGTGTTTTGAAGACTATTCATCCAAAGGAAGCTAGATCAAAAGGCGGTGTCATCAAGGCTCTCTCTTGTTGAAACAAGACATCATCAAGAAGTCATCACTGATCTTCATCAACAAGACTTCACCATCAAAAGGGATCTCCCTCTCTGTGAGATAAGGATCATTATTGAAGAAAACTATCCTCAACAAAGAGATGTTTTCTATTCTCTATATCATCATCAACATCAAGGAAGCAGCAAGGAGAAAGGAGCATCTTATCAAATAAGTATATGACCTTATCTGAATTTGTCAAAATGTCTTTTTGCAAGGAGAGCAACAAATTGGTTGGGGCTTCAAAATATCTTGCATGGAAGAAAAGGACAGATCTAAATCTCATTGAAAATGAGTTCATGGATCATGTCAAAGGATCTATCACAAAACCAGGAGAGGAAGATGCTCAAGCTCTTGCCAAGTATATGAAAGGGGAAGTTAGGGCTCAAAGGATTCTCATAGAATCCATCAAGGATCCCCTCATCCCATATGTATCTAAATTTGCAACTTCAAAAGAAATCTATGACAAACTGGTAGAGTTGTATTCCGTAAACACTCTTGGAGAAGTCATATCATTAAGGAAAGAACTCTACAAACTGACGATGTTTAGGGAAGATGGAATAGCCTCATACTTTATGAGGATATCTGAGATCCAGGATCAACTACAAGCACTGGGAGAAGTCATGTCTGATAGTGAAATGACTACAGTGGTATTAAATGCACTACCAGAGGAGTGGGGTAACTTTACTTCAAGTATTTATGGGAAGAAAGAAGCTATTTCATTCCAAGATCTATGGTCACTATGCAAGATTGAAGAATCTACACTAAAAGCAAAATCTGATGTGGTAACAGGTGAGCAAAATCAAGCTTATACTGCAATAACAAGAATAAAGGGAAAATTTGGAAAGTTTGGTTCTTGGAAAAAGAAAAGGGACATGTCTGAAATTCAATGCTATGGGTGTCAGGAATATGGACACTACAAAAGGGGTTGTCCTAAGATCAAGAAGGACAACAAAAGAGGAAGAGAAGAAGCCCATATCGCCATAGAAGTAGAGGAAGTTGAAAAGAAGTCTAAGAAAGAGGAAGTAAGAGATCTCTATTACTGAGATAGTCTTCCTCACCTAAGTTCTTTTCATATTCCTAGATCTTCTGTTGTAAGATATGTCTATCATGATTCACTAAATGGGATGCATCAAGGCATCATAGAAGCATTGGAAGCAAGAGCTCGAGACATCATCAAAGATGGTTAAAATCTATGAAGTCTAGGATATAGTTATTGGGCATTGGGAACATAAGTGGCAAGGTTATCTAGCACTAGGTCCATCATACATCTGTCAAAAGGAAACATTTGCCGAAAGGGATACTTTAGATCCTCAAGATTCTCTAACGAAATCTTCATTGTAAGGTTCACCGATCACGAGGAAAAGCAAGTGTTTCATCAAGAAATCCAATCTTGTAGAATTCATGGGATGATGGTATGATGACATAAAAGTGAAATAGATCAAGGAATTGAAACTCTTTTCAATCAAGGAAGTTGTTGCAGGAAGCCTGGATGACCCATAGAAAAATTGAGGGATGTATGTTTACTTTTGATATTGTGTAAGTCATGTCATATGGTTGCAAGTAACATGGA
This sequence comes from Pinus albicaulis, assembly GCA_034641835.2. Taxonomy (NCBI): domain Eukaryota; kingdom Viridiplantae; phylum Streptophyta; class Pinopsida; order Pinales; family Pinaceae; genus Pinus; species Pinus albicaulis. The sequence goes on along the minus strand of CM076578.1, from coordinate 1,749,970,713 downwards.
TCAATGCTCTATCTTGAGAGTATGATCAAAGAAAGGATCTCCTCCCTCAAAGGAATGCATGAGTGCATAGGTCACACATTCACTAGATGAAATCAACATAATATGTCCTCATATGAAGTATGAGGTGGTTGAAAACAATTGAGGAACTCTGAATGGAAGCTCCTGGGAATGAAATGTATGACGAAAGGAAGGAAGAGATTGTGGAATATGCAACCATGGTAAAGGAAATCAACATCCGAAAGATCAAGAAGATTTAACTAGATATCTCCATGAAAGATATGAAAACTCTGATGGACTCTGAAAAAGGAAGAGACCCTTGATAATATATATCTTTGGAAGGTGTCGATATGTATGCAGGATGTTGATGCAAACTAGAAGATGTCATGATGAAAGACCATCACAAAGGTAATGTTGGTTTTAATGATCATTTATTTTTGAACAAATATCTGGATGGATTTATGCAGGGCTGCCAAGGGAAGATCTATGGATGTCTTACACCACCTATACACATGTAGTAGGATGAAAGATCCTCAAGTAAACATGGCATGAAGAAAGCAACATGGCATAAAGAAAGGCCAGATATGGACTAATGGATCACTTTCTGATAATGACATGGCTGACTCATGGATGAAAGTGATGGATGGTCGGTGCCCTATGTAGAAGTCCCAAACATGAAGACTCCTAGATAACGAAAAGAAGTCCATGACATCGTGAGGAGGAATTCTTCAAGTAGTTGGTTGTCCCATAATCTCCACCTGAGGAGCTGTTGTAGGTCCCTATTTAAGAGGGAGCCTGGAAACAAGTTTCTTACTTGAAAGAAACTTGGAAATTCCTAAGCCAAGAGGTAAGCTTAGGTACATTCCTTCCATAGGAATGAGTACATTTCTTTATTTGAATAGACATGTCCTCCCTAATTAAGAGGGAGAAATAGACACATCATTCTTGTCTTCACTTGGGAAGACAGAATGGAGGATTGGGTAAACATCTGGTATCCGATACTCTTTGAGGATGTATTTGGGCATCCAAGATAAGAGTAGTCGTAGAGGACCGATATTCTTTGAGGACTGGGAATCCAAGATAAGAATATTCCTAGTGGAAAAAACCTTGAGAACCCAGATAGGGTATGTTCCGAGAGAGACAATGATGAGGGTGTCTATACATCATTGATCTCGCCAGCATTGTGCTCAGATCTCGTGGAGAGATATTAGAGTTGTTAGTCAAGGCCTTGCTATGTGTTGATCTATCGCTATACAGATGGGTTACCAATCTGATTCTTCTTATGAGAAAATCTTCAAATTGAGAATGACCAAGTACCATTATGAATACCTCCCTAGTTAAGAGGGAGTGTTGAAAAGTAACTAGGTTCGGTCTTCATAATGACATGTAATTGTGATTTTATGTAATTGATGAAAATAAGAAAAATAAAATTATTATTATGCTTGTCTCATGGGTTTCATGAGCAAGGAATTTTATTTTAGTATGACTCCCATTGTGAGTTCTTAGGATTTGTCATAAAATCAATTTGAGTCTATGTCATGTATGAAGGACCCTTCTTGGGCATATTACACTTATGTATGAGTCAATAGGATTGTCAAGTAACCCTCCAAGACAAGCACAATACATCCCTCTTCAAGTCGGCTTCAAACGAATTAATTATCTCCTCCTAACAGTCATGTCGGTTTACCTTCTTCAGGTCGGCTTATTTCAGTGGCAAACCACTATAAATAGAGCCATCCCAATTTCAGTTAGACAAAATTTCGGACAACAGTGCAGTGCAAGGTACAACAGTACAGTGCGAGTTACATACTTCAGTTAGACATAGATTTTCCAGAGATAGAAGTGTGAGGTACAGAAGTACAGTGTGTAGTCTGAAGCATAAGTACAGTGCGAGATAAGGCAGCAGTGCAGTGTGAAGTCAAGCAGCAGTACAGTGCGAGGTAAGGTAGCAGTACAGTAAGTAGTGTAGGGGCAGTAGAGCAGTGCAAAGGTAAGAAGGTAAGGGCAGCAGTAAGGACAGCAGTATAGTCCTCTAAGGTCCTCAAGGAAGCCAAAGTAAGGAACAATTCTGAAGCAGTGAAGAGGGAACTGAATTCTAAAGGGTAGTCAAGAAAGAGGAAGAAAAGCAAGAAGAATCTTACCAAGGAGGTTTTGTGTCTTGGTCTTGCAAGGGAAAATAGGTCAAGGGTCTTGGTCTTGGTATTCGTCATTTGGAATCTCTATAAGAAGAATTTGTATGGGTTTTCCTCTCAGAGAGTGAGAGGTTTTAGCCATGGATGACAGCCTATATTTGTGTCTCTTGTCTCTTTATGGTTTGTGCATTGGTAGTTGTTTGATGAAGCAGAACACTAATAACCTAAGTAAAAGAAGATCCTAATCTAAAGAAGTAAAAACACTCACGCAATTACTATTAGAAGAGAAATCACCTAATATAATTTCCCTAGATTTCTCAACATAGCTCACCATGGGCTGATAAGATTGATAGTCATAGATGCCTTGGAAATCTTGCAAAACCCTGTTTCTTGGATTGATTTTATAGATATGGACAAAGAAGTCTTTTTAGTTGTTGATTTTTGTAGCATCAGAAAGTGTTCCAAGTCTCAAACTTTGTGAGGAGACTTGGACATCAGTATTCTAAAGAACCCTATGGAAATTCCACTCAGTTCATGTCTTATGAAAATAATTAATTATTTAATGGGGACCCTAAGTCTAAACTTAGGGAAATTAAATAATTAAAGGGTATTAATAAGATAGAGTGTGACTCTTCTAGAGAACGAAGATCAAGTCAAGTTTTAATCTGAGCCATTGTTTAGACTTCTAATCTAGGTCGTTGATTCATCAACGAGAAGATTATAAAAGAAGGCTTGAGGGTCATTTGGAAAAAAAGTCAGGCATACACTCGGTAGTTGAAGGAGATCGATTCTGAAGGAATAGAATTCAATTTCAGTGGGAGAGTTGCAGGGCGAAGAGTTGCAGAAGAAGAAGGAGAAAAGGGAGTCAGCAGTGACTGAGCTTGAGGACAGAGGGACGCAGAGGGTCACAGAAGGCAGCGGAGAGCTACAGTGCAGTGAACCCATGCAGAGCCTACATAGAGTGACGCAGTCCAGCGCAGGGACTGCGTAGAGAAACACGCAGACAGACGCAGAGGAAGTTAGAGGCTCTTCTGAGTGTTAGGAAATTGTCGGGAGGGGCCAAGAATTTTGTCTCAGGTGTTTTCTGATTATATATGCTAGTGTATTCCTTGTAAAGATTCATTTGTTGAAGAAGAATAATAAAACCCTCATCTGTTGCACCAGTTTTCCCACTTTGGGTTTTTCCGGGGACAATTGTCTAAAAATAAGTGTGTACATGTGATTGGTTATTATGCTTATGTTCTTTACTGTTCACTTCTCTGCATATATAATTGTGAATGTTGCAATAGTATTTATTTCGAAGTTTACTGATAGATTTTTGTAAATAACTTATTGGAGTATTAAGTAGGAGAAATAAATCTATCACTGCAACTATAGATTTTCATATTGAAATTTTCACATGGTATCAGAGCTAGAGATGAGTAACAGGAATAGAGAATCGGCAAGTGAACAGAAATCTGACATTGCTGCAGTAGCTCGAAGGGGTTCACGTAGTTCTCTAGAAAGGAAGAGAAGCATGAAAGAACCAGATGGATCACGATGTTTCTGTTCTGGCATCCAAACTGGAAGAAGAATTTGCTTGTGTGTCAAGCACTGCTTCTCCTAAGGTCTGGTAAATTGATAGTGGAGCTTCTCCTCATATGACAGGAGTGCGGGAATGTTTTTCCAACTACCGAGAGGAGCAGATGAACTTTAAAATTACCATGGGTAATAAAGAAAAATGTACCCCTATTGGAAGAGGTACCGTAGTATTTCATACTAAGGCTGGAAATAAGCATCGGGCCACTAATGTACTGCATGTGCCCGGGCTGGGAATGAACTTGCTCTTAGTGTCTCAACTTCAAAACAGAGGTTATGACGTTTACTTCATTGGTAATAGAGTTTACGTCAAACACCCTAGTTGGAAGAAGAAATCACAAACCGGGGTAAGGAGCAATAAACTTTATAAGTTACAGCTTGAATCCCCAATGGCACTAATAGGCAACGCTGATGAAACGGACCTGAATGAACTATGGCACAGAAGAATGGGGCATTAATCTGACAGGAAAGCGGATCAAGGTGTTGCGTTCAGACAATGGTGGTGAATACACGAACAAGGAATTCAGCGGGTTCTACGCAAGGGAAGGTATCAGAAGAGGGTGGACCGCTCCATATAATCCGGAGCAAAATGGTGTGGCAGAAAGGAAAAACAAGACTATTATCGAGGTTGCAAGGGCGATGTTGTATGATCAAGACATGCCCAAATTTCTGTGGGTTGAAGCTTGTAATACAATTGTCTATGTTCAGAACAGGATTCCTCACAATGCATTAGGAAAGATCACGCCAGAAAGTGTCTACACTGGCAACAAGCCTGAAGTGAGTCACTTTAGGATCTTTGGAAGTATGGAAATTGTCATGTGCATAGTGAGAAGAGGAAGAAGTTGGACATGACTGCGAAAAAGGGGTATCTGGTAGGATACAGCGAGAATGCAAAGGCATATCGCATCTACATCCGGAGAGCAGGAAAGTTGTAGTGCGGAGGGATGTGAAATTCATGGAGGAGAGGGCCTTCAAAAGATCCCGCGAGTTGCCTTCTGCTACGCAGTCTGAGGAGGATCCGTTGGTTCAACCCCAACAACCTGCGATAGATAATTCAGCCGCCTCTCCAAGGCATGGACATCCAAGGGACACTTCTCCTGAGGACTTGCAAGAGGGAGAACAGGTAAATCTGCCCGCTACCAATGGTAGAACAAGAAAGGAACTACGAAAAACTCTGAGGGACGCAGAAGACTTTGTCGAAGCCCCCCGAGATGTGAAGAGACAGCGTAAGCAGCCTGAGAGGTACCAAGCCTTGGTTGCACAGGTTGGGGAACCTTCTAGTTTTCGGGAAGCAGCTCAGCACCAGGTATGGGTAGATGCGATGGTGGAAGAGTACAGTTCCATCATGACGAATGATGTTTGGGAGGTGGTCTCCAGACCTCAGGAGAGATCAGTTGTAGGTTCAAGGTGGATCTACAAGATCAAGTATGTTGCAGATGGTAGCATTGAGAAATTTAAAGCCAGGGTTGTGGCTAAGGGGTATGCTCAGAAGGAAGGGATAGATTATGAAGAAACCTTCGCCCCAGTAGCCAAATATGCCTCCATTAGATCTGTAATATCCCTTGCTGCGCAAATCAGATGGGGGATTCACCAGATGGACGTTAAGACTGCGTTCCTGAACAGGGTGATTGAACAGGAGGTGTATATTGAACAACCAGAAGGTTTCGAGACGCATGATCAGAAAACTCATGTGTGCAGGCTTAAGAAAGCCTTGTATGGACTGAAGCAAGCTCCTAGAGCTTGGTATAGGCGAATTGACAGCTACTTGCAAAAGATGGGATTCGTCAAGAGTGACGCAAATGCCAATCTCTACTATCTAAGGGTAAGGAGTGAGCCTTGATACTGGTTTTATATGTAGATGATCTATTTCTGACAGGATCATCGAGGCTCATCAAAGACTGTAAGGAGAATTTGGCTATGGAATTCGACATGAAGGATCTAGGTCTGATGCACTATTTTCTGGGATTGGAAGTTTGGCAGCAGAAGGGGGAGATCTTTCTTGCTCAAGGAAGATATACTACAGAGATTTTGAAGAGATTTTAGATGGAGAATTGTAGACCCAAGACGACTCCAATGATCACCAACAGGAAGAAAATTGACACGTCCGAAGATGATGAGGTTGATCCTACTCTGTATAGGCAGCTCATAGGATCTTTGATGTATCTGGTAAACACTCGGACAGACATTTGTTATGTTGTAAATGCCCTCAACCAGTTCATGGTGGAACCTAAGAGGGGTAATTGGGCAGCAACCAAGCATGTTCTCAGGTACCTTCAAGGAACAATCGAGCTTGGATTAAAGTACACCAATGGCATTAATATCAAGTTGAGTGGGTTCACCGACGCAGATTGGGCCAGGGTTCCAGTAGATCAGAAGAGTACCAGTGGGTATTGTTTCATTCTGGGATCAGGGATGACTTCCTGGTGCAGCAGGAAACAAAAATCCGTGGAACTGAGCTCAGTAGAGGCTGAATATATGGCAGCTAACACAGCTTCGTGTGAGGCCATATGGCTTCGAAAACTACTTGTGAACATACTAAAGGAGAAAATGGAAGCAACCAATGTTTTTTGTGATAATCAGAGTTGCATCAAGCTCTCTGGAAATCCTATGTTTCATGATCGGTCGAAGCACGTTGATATCAGGTGTCACTTCATCAGAGACTGTGTCCAACAAGGAGTTGTACAGTTGCAGTACACTCCAACAAGAGAACAGGTGGCAGACATTCTCACAGAGGCTCTGGGGAAGACTAAGTTTGTCTACTTCAGAGCATAGTTAGCTAAGTCACTGGGCGGAACCGGCCATGCAACCGGGTTCAAGGAGGCATCTCACAAAAAAACCCCGGTTAACCGGACCTAACCAGCCGGTTACGTACGGAACCGGCCGGTTAATGCATAAACCGACTGGTTCCGTACCTAACCGACCGGTTAGGTGTCCCATGCTCAGGTTTGTGCTACCATTTCAGGAGGGCAAGGGGGGCTTCACTTGAATTTGCCTACCCTCTCATTTTCTTAACACATGCTCTTGGCAATTAATGGTAATGTTAAATTCTTAAAGTAAAAAAATTTCATCCTTTTACTTAAATTTTTAACATTACCATGAAATGACTCGGGATGTTTAAGAGTGGTTTCGTCCTCATTGGATTTCATATGGAGAAACTAGAATTTTAGATTTCACTCAAAAATCAGCAGACTTAATGGTTTTCAGGGTTTCATGGTTTGGGGGTTTGCAATGTTTCCATTTGTTTCTATCATGTGTAAGGGTACGAGATTGGCATTTGATCAAGAGCATGAAGTCATTTAAGAACCTTGATGTTGGTGGCATTGATTGTTGAACTTTGTAGATGTTGGTGGTATTGATTGTTGAACTCCCCTATCGTGGCCTTAACAAGAATTTACTCTTCACTGAAAGGAAAACAGTTGGTTAGGCATGCTAATCTTTTTCTACCACATTTTAAGGTTGAGGAGATGAACCCTTCACTCAAACCAAAATCACTGGTTAGGCATGTTAAACTTTTTTAATTTCTATCCTGTTATAAGGTTGAGCAATCCAAGTCTGAAGACTTTGAGCTAGATGATGTTTATGTATCTCTTGTTTATGATCCCATTTCTAGTAGCGATGAATCAATGATGAGTTTCATGAGAGACCATGTTGCTCAATGATTTGTAGTTTTGATGTCTATTTTTGCTACTACTACTACTACTACTAAAGTTGTAGAGAAGTTTTAGGAGTCCTCAAACTCTGAGCTATATTATTTATGTAGCTCATGTTGATGATCCCTTGTCTAGTAGTGGTGATGATTTTGATCATGATGAGGAGTGATCATGTTGTTGATCACTAATATGTAGTCTTGTATTAGGCCAATGGCCTCATAGCTTGTAGCATTGTTTTTGGACTTTATGGGCCATTTGGAGCCTCATTGTTTATGTATTTTTCGATGATATGTATTGCACTCGGTGCCATTTTGATATATTCACCTTTGCATGGTATATAAATGAGCAAACTTTGCATATTTTGTCTCTATTGGCTTGGAATCATGGTTGCAAATCTTAAAAATAGTTTTTTTTATTAAAAATAATTATTACTGTAAATATTTTTTTAAACGTCCATTGAGATCCATTCGCTAATCGTGTTCGAATAGAAACCCGGTTCATTAAGTCCACCGGTCCGGTCACCGATTCTGGTTTTAATAACTATGCTTCAGAGAGAAGATGGGGATGATCAAGAATCCATTCCAATAGCAGGAATGGACAGGATCAGGATTCAGAGGAAGCTACAATACAGATGCAGTAGTGACAGTGGCAGTGTCATGGGAAGCAGTATAGAAGGCAGCAGCACAGCAGATGAGGGGTAGCATCCAGAGATCAGCAGAGCAGAGTTTGTTTCAAAAGAAGAGCAGCATGCAGCAGGCATATTGCTAGAAAACTTTCCTCGCTAAGAGGGAGTGTTGATTTTTGTAGCATCAAAAAGTGTTCTAAGTATCAAACTTTGTGTGGAGACTTGGACATCAGTATTCCAAAGAACCCAGAAATCGTTTGTGGAAATTCCACTCGGTTCATGTCTTATGAAAATAATTAATTATTTTAATGGAGACCCTAAGTCTAAACTTAAGGAAATTAAATAATTGAAGGGTATTAATAAGATAGAGTGTGAATCTTCTAGAGAACGAAGATCAAGTCAAGTTTTAATCTGAGCCATTGATTAGACTTCTAATCTGGGTTGTTGATTCATCAATGAGAAGATTATAAAATAAGGCTTGAAGTTCATTTGGAAAACAAGCCGGGCATACACTCGGTACCTGAAGGAGATCGATTATGAAGGAATAGAATTCGATTTCAGTGGGAGAGTTGCAGGGTGAGAGTTGCAGAAGCAGAAGGAGAAGAGGTAGTCAACAGTGACTGAGCTCGAGGACAGAGGGACGCAGAGGGTCACAGAAGGCAGCGCACTGAACCCATGCAGAGCCTATGCAGAGTGATGTAATCCAGCGCAGGGACTGCGGAGAAAAACACGCAGACAGATGCAGAGAAAGTCAGAGGCTCTTTCGGGTGTCAGGAAATTCTCGAGAGGGGCCGAGAATTTTGTCTCAGGTGTTTTTTTATTATAATTGCCAATGTATTCCTTGTAAAGATTCATTTGTTGAAGAATAATAATAAAACCCTCATCTGTTGCATCGGTTTTCCCACATTGGGTTTTCCAGGGACAATTGTCCAAAATAAGTGTGTACATGTGATTGGTTCTTATGCTTATGTTCTTTACTGTTTACTTCTCTGCATATATAATTGTGAATGTTGTAGTAGTATTTATTTCGAAGTTTACTGATAGATGTTTGTAAATAACTTATTGGAGTAATAAGTAGGAGAAATAAATCTATCACTGCAACTGTAGATTTCCATATTGAAATTTTCACATTAGTGACCTAAGTTCAACCTCAATTGGAGCTAGAGTGGGTAGAAACAGAGAAGGAGATTGAAGTAGAAGTAAAAGAAGAAGTTGAGATTGAAGGGAAGGAATCAAAGAAAGAACCAGAGGAAAAGATAGAAAAGGAAGCAAACAGATAGACAAAGACACAAGTTGAAACAAAAGCAGAGGTAGAAGTGGCTAAGGAAGGGCTAGCTAAGCTCAATTTGACAAAATCAAAGGCTCAAAAGCCCCAAGAGGCTATTGAAATTTGAGACATCCTCTAGGTCAACCAAGAAAAGGAAAATGGGGGAGAAAGAGAGCACTTCGGAAGGAAATTCAGAAGAAATTGTTGCTATCTTGGCAGCCTTAAGTACCCCAACGAAGCCCAAAGTAAGGAAACTAAGGGAAGCCCCTCTTTACTTAAAAAGAAGGAAGAGCAACAGAATAAGGCAAGGAAAATCTCAACCACCTTCTCCAACTCCAATCACCATTGAAGAATTAATTAGCCAAAAGGAGGAAGAATCTAAAAGGGAGGAGAAATAAAAAGTTGAGATAACCTCAACATCAGTTAAAGGAAAAGAGCCACAAGCTCAATCAGAAGGGCCAAGTACTAAGGAAACAATGCTCCCAAAACAACCAGCAATGCCACAAATATAGAATACAAAGCTACAAGAAAAGGTTGTCGAACCACAGGAACAAAATCCAGAGCTACAGGAACCATATCCTCAGTCAAACCTCAAAACTTATTATGGTTGGATTGATGCAAGAAAGGTGCTTCCTATCCACTTTGCACCAAAGCTATTTTTTGAATTAGAGAAAGAGAGAAACAAAACTTATAGATGGATGCAAATTGCAAAGTCCAAAGGGGTTAAGGATGTTGGCATTATGCGGGAAAAGATGAACAAAATGGGAGAAGAAATGTCCAACCTCAGGTTTTTAATGAAGCAAGCATAAGGGACCATCTACAAAAGGAAAATAAGAAACTGAAAGCCTAGTTGGAACAAACTCAAAAGTTGATACAGGACAAAGAAAGACAAAATGCCACAATGGCTAGTCTAACCATGGAAGCTATACATTGGAGACACCCATCAAAAAATTATTCTTTGTTCGTAAAAGATCAATGGTGTTCGTTTCAAATTAGGACATTGACATAACAAGGTTCCCTTCCTTTACAAGATATAAGAGAATTCATTGATTTTTGTCTCAAATGTAGCAGAGGATAGGGCCAAAATTATATCTTGATAATCTACTATTGCCTGACATGAATGTTTGGGACCCCAATTCCTAATTGGGTGATGTGCAACTAATGGCTTTAGCTTCATGGTTGAACCATGAAGAAACCAAGGCAGACGAAATCAAGAATTCTAGTCAGGGAGGTAGAACAACCACTTTGGGTCAGGGCAGAACTACCAGCACCTCACCTTATCATTGCTAACCATAGACTCAGCAGAAAATCCTAAAATGGCAACAGTCTACAAGGAAAATCAAGAACAGGCAATTCTTCACTTTGAAGATACTTTCAAATTATTGGGGGATGAAAGCCTGCAAGCATGCCAAACAAGGTGGCATACCTTGGCACACAATTTGAGAATAAGAGAATACCATTCACCAAAGAGATTGAGAAATGCTTTGGCCATAACACCTGTTAATTTTGGTTAACAATGGTATGTTCTATGCTTAGCACAATTTACTTCAATGTTCCTTTAGCAGCCCAATGACAGTTTCAAATTATTTCCAGTAGCAATCACATTAACCATTAATCACATTGACAGTAAATGTAGATAGAACACAAAACAAAATGCATAAGACAAGCCAAGACAAGAGAACACCGGATTTGGCGAATGCCAGGGAAAAAACCCCATTGTGGGGAAAACCCTTTGATCAATTCTTCTTATTATTATATCAAAAGTTCAGCGTAGACAAAGTACAAAAGTCAAATTGACTTGCCCAATTCAAATTCAAAACAACCCTGTGAAATTCTGCAGTCTAACTTCATCACGAACCAGAAATTCAACGTTGGTCAAAACAACAGCAAATCTTCCTCAAAGCAGCTCGATCTTCCTCAGTCAAACTCGACCTGATCAGGAGGTCAAACTCGGTCAAAGGAGAGAGAAATTGTTGTAATTTTTTTGCAATCAACCCTGAAGTCAACACAGGTCAAACGCCCAGAATTTCTCAGTTTTTGTGCGGCCTAGAAAAATCAAACTTTTGATACCAAAATCGCAGTCAAACTCAATCAGCAAGACCTCGGTCAATGTTGGTCAAATCTGTCACAGAACTTTGAAATTTCGGCCTGCAATTTTGCCTGAAAACTCGTCCTCCTTGCCACACGTGTGAGAGAGAGAAGCTACCCAATAGTTGTACAAACCAATCAGATGAAGAGAGAGAAGAATGTGTGAGTGATGATGATGCCAAATGAGGTGTGAGATCACTTGTATTTATACAATTCGTTGTGAGTGAAGAGACATGTCCATTGGGCTTCTTGAGCCTATATGTTGATGTAGCCGACCTAAACAATTTGCACATATGTGGGCATAAATTCAAAATCACACTTCCACTTGTGCAAATGAGATGATCTTTAGATCAATTGTGGTCCTCTTGAAAAGAGGAATTTAATGCAATCATCATCTCCATCAAATGAGTTGTCCAAAGGTGGAATTTGGCCCTAGTTGCCAATTTTAACAATACCTCCATACAAAAGAATCATTGAGAGGCTTGGAGTCCACTGGATTGGACTCAAGTTCAGTCCCCCTCTTCTATTGGGCCTACAGAAGCATAAGGATCAGGCAAAGGAAAACAAGGAGTGGACAGAAATTGAGGAGAATGCAGGCTTTCATCTAGAGGGGGCTACCACATCTGAAATAGCTTGGGATGTCAAGCAAGCCATCAAGACAATGAATGAGGTGTAGCAAGATGACTAGGTTGCTCAAAGGATGAGCAACATTTTCAGTAGGGGGATATGATGGACCTCCCAAATAGGTATAATTTCAGGCCCATCTAACCATCCTTTGGCATATCTAACCTTTCCTTCTGCACTTGATAGTGTCTTTTTCAACTTTAATATGTTCTTTGGGGGGGTTAAGAGATAATTGTTATATCTTGTGTGCCTAATGCATTAAATGTGTAGGATATTGATGATATCTTATGCAGATCACATAGGAGTCCAGCAAGAGAAGATTATGGGGTTGTTTCCCTGTTGAATACTAATCACAACTCGACTAGCTCAAGGACATTTACTATGAGTTGTACCTGAGCTTGGAAAGTACCTATTTTCCCTTCAACAACCTTCCTCCACCTTCTACACTCTTCAGACCGCATTTAGACCTCATAAATTTGCTCTCAGATGTCTCTTGTAGCAAAACAAGGCCATCCTGTAGCAATACGCAGATTGCCTTAGAACGCCTCCAGAAATGCACCAAAAGCCTGTCTATCATTCCACAACATTTTACAACGTCCACTAGACCCTGGAGATGGAGTTTCGAGGTTCAGATACCCCTTAGATACTTTAACCTAATAGTTGTAGCTTTCTTTCTGCAATTAGGGTTTTTGGTTTTGTATGTCCTCTTCAGCTGCAATTTGATTCATCATGCACCATAGAGTAGGTCTGATTTGCCTCTAGGATTTTTGAAGTGATTTTCTTCGTTGTCTTGCAGTAGCATAGGTTTATTTCAGTCATTTGCCTTCCTGCAGTAGCAAAGATTTACTTTCTGCAAAACAAAGTAGAGTTACTTCTTGTCATTTAATTCTCTGCAATTGGATTAGGGTTTACCCTTTGTCATTTGCTTCCTACAAGATAGAGTGACGATTACTTTCTGATTATTCCCTTCCTGCAAGATAGATTAGACCTATTTTTTGTTCACTAGTTTCTGAGCAATTCTTGTAGCCTGGTGGTCTCTGTGCATTTTGACTCCTCTTCAATTGCATCACATCAACCAAAGTAAAATATATTGCCTACGGCACATATAGTGCCAATACATCTTAAGTTTATACAAACCTCAAGTTGATAATTAAAGTGGAGACCCTCGGGAGTTTCAGCATTCTTGTCGTAATACTGAGGGCCATCAATACTTACCTAGGAGGAGGAGTGTTAGGCACTTGGAGGAGGGCACTTGACCCTAAAAGCATGGGACCATCTAACATAGACATTGGAGGTTAGCCACTTTAATTGAGAACACTAGGGCTAAGGTGCATAAATCATGGAGGCCGGTTGTGGCCCTGAAAACACGTTGACGATGTTGAGAAATCAAGTGTAGTGAGATTAGGCTTGATTTCTCTATCTTGATAATTACTTGTCAATGTTTAATGTTTTATTATTACTTATTAAGTGTTCTTCATCAAGCAATTATACAAATGTTCAGTCTTTCAAGAAAAGCAAAAAGACGAGACACAAAAATTAGGCTCCAAGCTAGGGCAAAACCCCACAACGAGGAAAACCCAACAATCCTTCTTTTATAAAATCAAATCAAAATGAGATATCCAAGACCAAAAATGCCAAGTCACCTCCAATGTCTAAGTCGACAATGGTCAAATTGTTCCAAATCTGGTCGACTCTTGAAATTTTGGGCCTACGACAGCAAAAAATAAATTGTCCTTCAAATCTAAAATTTGGTCAAGCAAAATTATCTCTTCTTTGACTTTGTTTCTCTCTCGTTTGACTTATGATCATTGTCCTCCTTCTCATAGTTTAGATGTATTTGTTGGATGATTGAATTGATGTCACAAGTAGGTAGAATTGTCCTCTTATATATAGTTGTCCAAGAGGTCGAATAGGTGTCTCTTGGAGGCCCAGGCCGACTTGTCCCAAGGAGGGTCGACTTGACATTTTTGTAGACTTTTGACTCAACATAAAAATTAGATTTCTTTTCTTACAAATGTCCAAATTGGACATGAGTCAAATACATTTTTCTTTTACTCAATAAACTCTTTTTGACTTCTATAAGAACGAAGAACATGCTTTGACCAAAACTAAAATATAATAATGAATAATATAATAAGTACATCAATGATATATTTTCATTACATTATGAAGACTGACACTAATTACAATTTCAATACTCCCTCTTAACTAGGGAGGTATTCATAATGACTCAACAGGATATTCTCAAGTTGAAATATTCATATAAGAAAGAATCTAGATTGATAAGCATCAATGATGATTTACATCATCATAACCAGCGTTGTCAAAATACCAAGGCCTTGACAAGTATGCTTTATCTCTCCACTAGATCAGAGCACAATGCTAGGAGGCATAAATTTGGACACCACCACCTCTCAAGGTACATACCCCACCCGAGTGTTCCCAAGGTATGACCTCATAAGACCATTTCCTAATCCAAGGAAAAGTACGACCTGCAGACCATTCTTTACCAAATCCATGTATCCAACTTAGGATGTTAACCCTAGTCAACCACAATACTTAACTTAAGAATGTACGTCCCTAATACTTATCCAATCCACCGCTCTCCCTACCTGTGTTCATGCACTAGGCTTACGGCTGTTAGTCCTGGCCACAGTACATGACACATGGAGAACATGGTGTCCACCCTCACTCCCTCTTAACCAAAGAGGAGATCCTCACTCCCTCTCATCCAGGGGAGAGATAACCACAACCCTAATCTTATCTCAAAAATACTCATCCTTTTCCATGAAAAGGAATTCATCGATGCATCGGCTACTTGTTCTTCCTGTGGAAATCCATTGTAGCTTCTCAGCTCCTATCTGCATCACATCATAACGAACTTCGACCTTTCTGGTTTTCTGACAATTTTCATATCAAATCCAATGTGTCATCAAATAGTCCATCACAACATTTTACGGAGCCGAAGTGCTTCATAGCTAATTGTACAAACTTTCATGTTCTCTTCCTTCATAGTGCAACAGAATTCTGCTTCGTGCTCTATCAAGAAATCACACCAACTTCCAAGTAGATTCAATCATCGGTAGTGTTTGTATTCATCATCAACACTACCAACTCAATTGATGTGTCCTTGAATCGAATCCAATCAGCTCAAATAACGACGTATCCATCCAAGATCTTGTAGCCCCCTCTTTCCAGTTGAGGTAAGTGAACTTATTTATTAAGCCTTGCTTTCATGATGCCATCAAACTGACTTCTTTGATGCATACTTCCAACTGCTTTCTTCGTCTATAGAGATTAAGAAAAATCTTTGTTCTTTGCTACATTCTTCCAATTCTTCCATCTGCTAATAAAGCTTAGATAGTTCCTTTTTTAGGAAGGTCAACTCCCTCTTAATCTTAGACCTTTGCTAGGGTTTGCAAACCCTAGATTCTCCAAAGCCCTCAAGATCCGCCATTTAAGAATTGCAAATTCTACAAGCATACTAAAGAGTTAGTTGCAAAAACCATAAAGATGCTATTAACAAGCCTTCTATGAGATGGAGTTCATTTCATTCATTGACCACAAAAACCTATATTCAAGGAAACACTTTGAATGCTAACATATCATCGACCTCTAATATATCTATGCAGAACCTTTTATCATATGTAACTATAAAGAAGCATAAGATCATTAGCTTACCCTTTATGTCTATCTCTAGATGCGATCATGACCTAGAAGACTTAGTATTTATATGTAAATAATTGACATAGGTCATGAAAATAACAAAAATTAGACATACCTCTATAACGTTACCTGCCCAACCTTTCTTGTTCTCCATTTTTGCCTTAGAATATGGTATCAGAATTTAACTTTCTTGGGCTGCTACAAAGAGATGTGCTCACAGTGAATTCGGACTTCATACCATGATAACTCAAGTTGATTCTTCAATTTTGTCCATGAGAATTCTTTTCAAACTTATTCAAAAGAGGTCTGCAACTATGTCTTCATCTAAGTCACCTGATACGGGGATACGGAGATTCGAGGAATCAGATTCGGGTAGGGTGACCCCCGGAACAGGATACTTCTGGGATACGATACGTTATATATTATTTTATTAAAAAAAAAAATATATATATATATATATATATATTTAAAAAAAAAATATATATATATATATTTAAAAAAATATATATATATATATATTAAAAATTAGATATTTTTTACACAAATTCATACAAAATTCATTGATTCAAACATAGATACTCATGAGTCATACATGATCATTGATCATTGATACATTGATACACCATACATGATACAATTGTCAAATTTACTCAGAAAGACAAGATTGAAGATAGTAAGATACTGTAGTTTTCTCATTAAGTCATCAAAATCAAAATGTGTTACATAAGTACACTGCCAATGGCAAATAGAAATAGAAAATACAAAAAAACTACAGTCTACAAGACTACAAGCCTGAAGCCTCAATGAGTCAGAGACTTAGAGTCAATGAGTCATCAATCCTCATCATCATAATCAGCATCACTGTCCTCATCCCGATCATCATGCTCACCACTACTCTCCTCTGCCTCTGATGCATCCTCCTCCTCTACCATCTCTGCATCTGTTGGTGTGTAGGATGACGCCTCTACTCCATCATCAAATGTGACAGGCTCTAGCACTGGTGCATTGAGATCCAAGTTGGCCAACGCCAACTCAACACTGCTGTCCAGACCCATATCATCAGGAAAGACATCCCACATCTTTGTCTTTTCCTTCAACCAATCCTCCCTTTCTCCTTGCTCACACTTGCTCCTTGCTCACCCTAGCTCCTTCTCACTTCACAAAATGAAATGGGTGAGAAACAATGAAGAAAAACCTCACTTTATAAAAGAAACAGCGCTTTTTTTTTTGACTGGCGAGTCCGGCCGTATCCGGTTCACCGAGTACGGCATATCCATACAGGGTACGGTCGGGATATGCCGTACCCTGTACGGATACGCCATACCCGGTGAATTGGGGGCGAATCGGGTACGAATTCGTATCCGATACGGGGATTCGGGATTCGGTGACCCTTTTTGACGAATCCGGTTACTTAGGTCTTCATATGATCTCCAAAAGGTCTGCACATCGATCTTCAACTATGCTACTCTTTGCTTCAGAGATGCAGACTTTGGGCTTCTAGAGCAAGGTAAATATAATGGTCTAAACACTTCAGACTATGGTCTATTTTACTTCATCCTTCAATCCTTCCCTTGAGTATGAGATAATGGAACAGCTCCTTGTAATGTCTATCACTGTATAGTGAACTTCAGATATCAGTTAATGGTTTTCCATAAGGACTTGGCCCTTTTCAATGATATAGGTTGACTTACTGTAGAGTGTAATAGTCATAGATTTGTGCCACAAAGGAGAGTATGATCGTAGACTTTTTAGGTCTTAATTTATAGAGATACCATCTTGAACTAATTACAATCTTAACCTTGTCATATTCAGAGATTTCACAAGATGTTGCTTCAGATTTCGTTGTCTTTCTCCATCTACAGAGTTCGTACCTATATACTTTTGATTAGCCCCCCAAATTCCTTGAGTGAATAGCCTAGTCTTTAGTCTCCAAAGGTAGTCTTATTTCAGATCAGAGGTATCTGAGTTGATGAGTTCTAATTGAGAGATGTGATTATACTATATATAGTTTCTTCCACGGATGCTCTTCAACATAATTCAAAGAGATGAAACTTGCTTCAGCAGTCAAGAGGTTTTGGATGTTTGCCTTGAATATGTCGCAAAGATGACAAGCTTCTGACCTTCGCATATAAACTGTCTTACTCATAAATTACAGAGTAACATCCCTCAAATCCTTATTTAACCACAGAACAATGCACCTCAGGACCTCGCATATAATCATGGTGCCTTATAAACGCATTTAGTGCCACAAAATTTGCATTCTTTCACAGAGACATTTGAATTCCTGGACTTGACTAAAAAAATTAGGATGGCGTTCTTCATATTTATCATAGATGCCTTAGAGAAATGTTGGCACAGAGAATTTTGTAAACCATGGTGTCATAAAAGGTTCAGATGCCACCACAGAATGTTCGAATTTGTCCAAGGTTCAGACTTCAGATTTCAAGAAATTCGGATACCTTTCCAGAGATAGGTAATTTTCATCTTTGCTTTTGATCTTACAACAGAAATCTTGGACTTCTCTTCTAGGTCTCGACCTAGACTCTTCTAGGACTCGGCCTAGTTATCATTCTCACAAACCTCTTGAAGTAACCTTAACTTTAAACTTTAAAGAACAGATTGTAAAGCTTTCGAACCTCTTGGACAGATGCTACAGATCTCGGACCACTACCTCAATCTTGGATATAGACCTCAGACTCGAATTTATGCAACAAATTTGGGTTAACTCACAAGAGCGTTCCATGCAAGGGTTAACTATGAAGAAGAGAGAGATGTCATAGATGTTCTTAGAGGGTTTGCTCTTGTGAGATGTCATAGATGTTCATAGATGTGCCTTGCTTGGAAGACTTGTGTATTGTATACTTGATGTCCCAAGGAAGTCTTGGTGTTTGCATTCATGCAAGAATTGGAGACCTAGACTTCGAGGATAGGATGTAAATATGGATTTGGAGGCTAGCGGTAATTTGCTAAAGTTGTCTTGTTATATGGTTGAGTGCAACATGGCCAGGGTTTGTTAACCATAAGAAAGACAAGAGTGTTAGTGTGGAGAGCTTTTGATTTGTAATAGAAGCTTGGTGAAAGGCCAAAGAGGATTTGCCAATGTGTATGCTAGCTTATTGAATATCTTTGGTGGAGTGACCAGCTTTGATTGGGAATTATTCTTAGCTAGGAGGAGTTGACGCTTAGGGTTTTCTTATGGTTTACCTACGGTTTGAGGAGCTTGAATTGTACTAGCTTTGTGATAACACTATTGTATGTATTTGCATTTTATCTTATGTGCATATGTGTGTGTGTGAGAAATTTCAGCTATTCAAATTTTGTGTACTTGCAGATCTGAATTTTCAGCTTATGTTACCTTCATGATTGAGTAAATTGTAGCCCTGGTTATGTGCATTGGTTTGACATAACATACAATTTAATTGGTGAAAAGATTTAACACATATCTGTAAAATAAGAAGGCATGCTTACTGCTGTTATAAGACATTTCAGATCTGTTATATGTTTGGAAAGTGCTCCTTAGGGGCTGTAGCTTTAAGGTCTTGAAGTACACTTAAATGCTAATTTTTTTTTTTTCTGGCCTGCCTTCTGAAGTTGGGTTCGATACAACTGAAATACTGCTGCTGTAAATTCATATTTCAGATTCAGTCCCAAGGCGATAAGTGTTGAGAAATTAGGGCTTTTATTAAAATTTCTCTTTCATGATAATTACTTGTGATTTCGTTATGCTTTTTCTACTTAGATCTTATCTTCGTTAGATTATTACGTTCTTCATCAAGTCAATTATCAAATGCACAAGAGGCAAAAATATTTATGCTTTCAAGCCAGGGCCAAAACCTCTCCCTCTTGGAGAGGAAAACCCGATAATAATTCTTCTTATAGACCTTCAATTGACGAGTACCATTACCATGACCAAGACCCTTGACACTTGTATATCTTCAAGACCCTAGTCACTATCTCTTGCTCTTCTAGACCTCCTCAATTTTGTCTTCCTTTGCTTTGCACTGTACGGTGCTGCCACCTAGAGAATCTCGGTCTCTACTCCCCAACCCTTGATAAGATGCTTCCTCCCTTTCGGCCTCCAACAGTCTCCTTCTTCGGTCTCCTTCCAGCACCCCTCTACACTTCTAGACAGCCCCAGACCAAACTGTGTATGCACTAGAGGCAACCTTCGATCTTCACTGTAATTACAGTGATAGAGGTGCAGACTTAGTCCGAAACAGAGAGAGGCTTCTTTGCAGATCCTCGTGTGAAAATTTCTGAATGTTACTTTATACAGATATTCTACTGTTAGATCTGGTTATACTTCTCCTACTTAGACAAGTTATTAATGCTGAAATATTTAGATTAACATCGAAGTAAACACATAATAGACTTTCACCGATTCAGATCTCAAAAAAAAAAAATACATGCACAAATAGACAAAGTGACACAATATTTTCTAGACAACTATCCCCGAAAAAACCCAATGCAGGAAGACCGGTCTTCTGGCTGCTGGAGGGTTTATATTATTATGTAGTTTTTGAATACAACAAATCTAGGCACCTTACTAGTTAACCCGACAGAGAAAAAGATAGATCTGCAGCTAACCCGTTGTTTTGAGACCAAATCCTTGACTGATCCACACCCTCAAACGGGATTTACAAGACTCAGCCAATATCTGGCCCTAGACACCCCAGCACTGCCCCTGAAGCCCCTGCGTCAGCCCTGTCAGCCTCTGCATGCCTCTGCGCTGGCCTGGAGAGGGTTGCGTAACCCCAGAATGGGTAACACAGACCCTACGTTGCCCTAGAAGGGTCTCTGCATAACCCTGGAGGGTCCCTTGCTACCCAACGCTGCCCTAGAAGGGATTGCGTAGCACCTGCGTAGCTGAAGCTGCTCTCTGCGTTGCGCAGCTGCTGCGTAACTGTTGTTGTTGCCTCTGCTTCTCTGCACTACCTCTGGTTGCTGCTCTTTGCCTCTTGTTGATTCTTGGCACTGGGATCAGACCATCCCCTTTGCCAATAATACCCCTCTCTACAGCTGAAATACTTCTGAAAATTCTTAGCAAACCCGCCCTAGAATTTCAGCTTAGTCTCAGTGCTCTGCCTCCGTGTGTGTGTTCTCTAACTAACCCAAGCCTTTCCTTTATACTATCTCGTTGGGAAACCAACGACCATGATCTTATCTTGAATCAATGGCTAAGATTAAAGGAAAGCTTGATCCGTGTGACTTGAGTCATTTCCATCAAATGTTTTAATTAATTACCTTTAATATTTTAATTTTCCTATGTTAGACTTAGGGTCCTTAATTAAAATATTAATTAATTAATTATCTCCCAAACCGGATGGAATTTCTCAAATCCCTTTCTGGGTCTTGGAGATCTCATGTACTCTAGTCCCTCCACAAATTTTGGGAGCTAGAGCACATCCGATGCTACCCCAACACTCAAGAAAACTCAACACTCACTCTTAGCGAGGAATGTGCTCTAGTACAACTCTGCTTCACCCCGACACTCTGCACTGATCTCTGGAGCGGGTCTCTGCGCTGACGCTGGACTTGTTGCCCTTCATCATTGCGTTGCTGCTGCCATTTTGTACTGCTGCCTATAACGCTGCCACTGTCACTGCCACATCTGTACTGCAGCTCCCTCTCAATCTGTTGCACCATGCTGCCAACTGCTGCACTGCATCTTCAGTTGCTGAGAGAAGCAACTGAAACTCCTGCCCAATCTTTGACAGACAAGTCAGTTGGGTTGCACCCTCATCACTGAAGCTCCATCGGCAGTTGATCTGTGCTGACATCTAGAGAATGATTCACAGCTACAGCTCTGCACTGCATAAGCATACTCCCTCTGTGCTATTGAAGTCAAATCAACCCCTGTGCTAAAATCTCCCACGTTGTTGTTGCACTGTGTTATCCCCCTGAAGCCTCTACGTTGATGCAGCTCTGCTCTGCATAAGAAGCTCTGCTCTGCACTGCTTAAGTCACATCAGCCCCTACGCTGTTGTTGTTGCATCTGCACTGCGCTACTCCCTTTAGCCTTCAACTCTGCCTCTGCTTCGTCTGTGATTCTCTGCACCAATTTCTCCACTTGTCCTACTACTGTCTTAAGGCTCTCGTAGCACGGATGTGATCCAAGAGATGAGTTGCTCAAGGATCCTGCCACCACTTTGTAGCTTCTCTACAGATCCATGTCGCTCCACTTTCATGGTTCATGAGCGCTCATGGCTGCGTCATCTTCTGACCCATCGTCTGCCACAGCAACCTTGGAAGTAGAAGCTTCCTTGTCCTTCTTCTTCTTAGGACAATTGCTGGCGAAATGTCCTAGTTCGCCGCACTGGAAACACTTGATCTTGGATAGATCACGCTTCTTCTTCCCTTGCTGCCTCTTTGATGCCAAGGTTGCATCTTCTTTCTCTTCCTTCTTCACCTTACTTGATTTTGTGTTGTACTGCCTCTTGGTGAATCAGCGGAGTTCTTCTTAACAAAGGATTTCCCACATAGTGTCCCAATCAGGAAGGTTCGCTCTACCCAAGACAAAACGAACAAAGGTTTCCCCCTCTTCTATGACTGCATTGAGTGTAGTCCTTACCATCACATCATCCTCCACCTTTGCTCCCATGGTAGACAATTGATCTCTGATCGACTGTAGTCTAAAAAGGAAGGGCTCTATTTCCTCTCCCTTGGTCATCATGAATGACCGCAACTGATTCTCCAGAAACATTCTCCTCTTGACGAACTTCCCTTCATATAGGGTTGTTAAGGCTTTCCACATCTCATGGGTTGTTTTCTTTTCAGGTATGTGTGGAAGTATATGATCCTTAACCCCATCCATTATGAAACATTTGGCATGTGTCGCAACTTCCTCATGCTTCTTCAGGAGATCCACAGCAGTCGGCGTGGCCAAGACTTTTTCTGCATGGTCTCTTAGACCGTATACCTCCATGACTACCAAGATTCTAGCCTTCCAGACTACAAAGTTGGACAGGCTGTCCAACCTGTCCTGATCACGTAGTCCATGAGGTGCCATCTGCTCAAATCTACTCTATCAGAACAGATCTTCCTCTCCTGAAGCTCGGATCTAGGGTCCTTGGCGAAAAGGCACCCTCTGCTCCCTCTGATAACAGATTTCCTCTCTTGGAAATCCGCTAAATAAACAACGAAACAGCTCTCTTCCATCCTCTGATTGATCTGCAGATTGCTTTGGCTAGAAACCCTCTGAGAAGTTGATCTCCTCCCACTCTTTGTCTCCTAGTGCTTAGGCTAAATTCTGAATCCTCAGAAATTTAACCCCACCAGCAACTTTTGAAGTTCTGCAGCTCTTTTTGGGCACTTCTGAATTAGCACAGCTTCAAATCTGCATCACCCTAGCTGGCCTCTGCGTGAGCAAACAGTCCCAGCGCTATCTCTGCGCTGCCTCTGCGCAGTGAGTACGTGGGCCTGCGTGGAGACTACGTAGGACTACGTCACTCTGGCCTCTACGTGGCTCTGCTCCTTCTATTGTTGCGTTGTCCCTTCAGATCTGGTTTTTTGTGGTTGTTGCTGCTCTCTTTGTTGCTTTCTACGGCAAGATTCTTCAATCTTCTACTGGTGAACCTGCTAGATCTGCAATTTCCCTGATACCCTGTGAAAATTTCTAAATGTTACTTTATGAAAAAATTCTACTGTTAGATCTGGTTATATTTCTCCTACTTAAACAAGTTATTAATGCTGAAATATTCAGATTAACATCGAAGTAAACATATAACAAACTTTCACCGATTCAGTTCTAAAAAAAAAATACATGCACACATAGACAAAGTGACACACAAGATTTTCTTAACAATTGTCCCCGGAAAAACCCAATGTGAGAAAACCGATCTTCTGGCTGTTGGAGGGTTTATATTATTAAATAGTTTATGAATACAGCAAAATCTGGGCACCTTACTAGTTAACCCAACAAAGAAAAAGATAGATTTGCAGCTAACTTGTGGTTTTGAGACCAAATCATTGATTGATCCACACCCTCAAATGGCATTTACAAGACTGCCAATATCCGGTCCTAGACAACCCAGCGCTGCCCTTGAAGCCCCTGCGTCAACCCTGTCAGCCTTTGCGTGCCTCTACGCTGGCCTGGAGAGGGCTGCGTAACCCCAGAATGGGTGACACAAACCCTATGTTGCCCTAGAAGGGTCTTTATGTAACCCTGGAGGGTCCCCTGCTACCCAGTGCTGCCCTATAAGGGACTGCGTAGCACCTGCGTAGCTGAAGCTGCTCTCTGCGCTGCGCAGCTGCTGCGTAACTACTATTGCTGCCTCTGCTTCTCTGTATTGCCTCTTGTTGTTGCTCTCTGCCTCTTGCTGATTCTTGGCACTGGGATCAGACCATCCCCTTTCCTAATAATACCCCTCTCTGCAGCTAAAACACTTCTGAAAATTCTTAGCAAACCCACCCTAGAATTTCAGCTTAGTCTCAGTGCTCTGCCTCCGTGTGTGTGTTCTCCAACTGACCCCAAGCCTTTCCTTTATACTTTCTCGCTGGGAAACCAACGACCATGATCTAATCTTGAATCGATGGCTAAGATTAAAGGAAAGCTTGATCCGTGTGACTTGAGTCATTACCATCACATGTTTTAATTAATTACCTTTAATATTTTAATTTTCCTAAGTTAGACTTAAGGTCCTTAATTAAAAATATTAATTAATTAATTATCTCCCAAACCGGATGGAATTTCCCAAATCCCTTTCTGGGCCTTGGAGATCTCATGTACTCTAGTCCCTCCACAAATTTTGAGAGCTAGAGCACATCCGATGCTACCCCAACACTCAAGAAAACTCAACACCTCGCACACCATATAGCCCTTACTCCTTGTTGTATCACCCTTATACTTCACGTTGTTGCACCCTTATCCTTCTCGTTGTAGAAGCCTTGTCCGTCACATTGTGATCTGCACTGTTATCCGTACTTGTTACTACAGATTGATCCGAAGAGATCTCAGACTTAGACCAAGATGTATAGACCCTTCTTCTTTGCTAAACTGTGATCCTCCTTCCCACCCATCTCAGACCTTATCTCGCACTTCTTATATTGCAGACATTTCCCGAATTGGTGGTATCAAACTGAAGCCGCAATCCTACTATATATATGGGTTGTTCCTCATCTTTAGGCCGACATGATGGAGGGTGTGTGAGCCGACTTTATTAAGGAGATCTTCCAGTGTGTTCTTGTGAAAATTTCTGAATCTAAGTTACAGAAATCTAATTTACATTACCTACTTGTTTTCATTAAATTAACAAGTTATTTTCTGATAAATCAAGAAAATATTAATGTAAATACACTGCAGCCTACACAACTATACAGATCAAGTACTGAAAAATAAATGAGGCATTCAGACAAAGGACACTTATTTTTGGACAAACATCCCCGGAAAAACCCAATGGGGGAAAACCGGTGCAGCAATAGAGGGTTTAATTATTAAGCAGAAACTAGGGGGCCAAATCCGACTCACCCAACAGAGAAAATCCCGACAGAAGCACCTCTATCTGGAGACAGATATTTCGGCTGATCCAGCAGCAGAATGAAGAAACCCCACAGGTGACTGCATTGTCCCCAGTGCTGCGCAGCGATGGCTGCAGCAAGCTCTGCGCTGAGACTGTGTCACCTCCTTCAGGAGCTGCCTCACCCTCCTCGTGAGCTTTCCCGGCTCAGTGATCGATCTACTCAATTTTTGCCCAATCTGCCCCAGAGAAACCCCAGCACAATTGCTTGAGTGACTATGTTACCCCTTCTGGCTCTGCATCACCCTTTTGGATGTGCATCACCCTCTCAGGTGTTGCTTTGTCTCTCCTGGTGCTGCTCTACCTCTCTACAATTGTATTATAAGCCTTGGACTGAAGTCTCGCTGCCAAACTGCCCCTCTCTACACTACAAGCTCACTCCAAAATTCTCAGCAAATCGCACCCCAGAATTTCGACTTAGCTCAAGTGTTGCTCACTCTGTGTGTATTCTCCAACTGACCCTCAAGCCTTCCTTTATACTTTTCCTGTTGATGAATCAACAGTCGTGATCTAATCTCTAATCGACAGCTAAGATTAGAAAAGACTTGATCTTCGTCACTTAGAATAATTAATTATTTGAATAACTTAAGCTCTGGGTGGAATTTCTCCAAACGATTTATGGGTCTTGGAGATCTCATGTGTTCTAGCCCCTCCACAAAATTTCAGAGCTAGAGTACATCTGATGCTACCTATTGTCGCACAGAATGTCTAGGCACCGCGACAACGACTCAGATCGAGGGTTGTCACCCTAGTCCTCGATCTCTCCATTTAAGTTGTCTCCCTGCAGACTAAGGGAGGTAGACCCTATAGATATGGAATGAAAGAGAACTAATTAGAAACCAACGAGTTTTGGAGACACATTCAAGCAACCAAGTACTTGTTTGAGATCTAACGAGATTTAACAGATTTGATTAGATTAAATGTTTGATACCAGTGCCTTAAGGAGTCAACTATCTCGCTATGAAATTAGGACCAAGTAATTGATAGACAATTGCTGCTAGAATGAACAACAATCCTATATGAAATGCAGATCCTAAGACTAATTTGGGATGCAAGGAGTCTTGGTTAATTTTAATTGAATGCATATTTAAGTTCAAACCCTTCAACCCTTACTATATTGAGCCTGATTCTGCAGTTAGTAGTAGAGAGACGTTAAGGTGAAGCACACTAGGGTGTGATTAACGATACCTCTCTTGAAAATCTAACATACCCGATGCCTCCGGCGCTGCAGAGAGCTGTGGCTCTAGCGACTGCAAGGTCACTCTTTTAAGTGCTATTAGAATCAGGCTTCTCAAGCAAGGACAGATGAGTACCTATCTCTCTATCGACCAAGCTTATGCTTGGAAGTAAATTTTAAGAATGCAGATCTAACTTAAAATGCAAATGCACGAGATGATTAGAGAATGGAGAGAGATGAAGCAATTGAAGAATTTAACAAAAGATTTAATGGTATTCTTAGGGAAATATCTCAAGATCATAAGCCTCCCGATAAATCTCTTATGGATTTTTACATTGATGCTTTGAATCCTGATACCTCATATGAGCTACGACGTGTTAAGACTGTTGATTATAAGGCTTGCCAAGTTTTAGCAGAAGAACTCGAAAAGGATAAAAGGGCATCAGAGAAATCTGAAATTCCTGATTTTGATAGGCTTTCGACAGAATCTAAGGGAAAAGAAATTAAAGAATTTGATGAAGACCTTATGCAGAAATTGATGCGGAAACTTGAAAGCATGGAACTTGATCAGGAAAAGTTAATATTTAATCATTCTGAACAAATAAGTACCTTACAGGTTAGGTTGGTCCAAATGGAAGGACCTCAAGCACAAAATTTCCTACCTAGAAATAATAATAATAGTTGAAATAATTTTAGCTATTTGGTTAGATTATTTTATTACAAGTCACTTAGTCTACTAGATCACATTTTGTGTCGCAGAAATGGGTAAATCTTGAGGGTTTATAATGAACAAGTTTTCCCCTCATTATCATCCTTAGGGACTAACCCCCTTGACTTAACTAGGAGAGAGCCTAAACGGAGCGAGTAGGGATCAAGGTGATAGCCCCTACTCAGAGCGTTGTGCCTTAGGTGTACACTTTGGGCGACAACGCTACCCAAAAATCAACACTCCCTCTTAACGAGGAATGTGCTCTAGCAATACTTCAATACCAGAAGCATCACCCTGATCCACGGCATCGGTCCTCTGCGTTGTTGATGCTCAGCCGCTGCCTTCTATACTACTGCCCATGACACTACCACTCGTCACTGCGTCATCTGTACTGCAGCTCCCTCTCAAATGTTGCATCATGCTGCCCATAGCACTGCGACTGTTAACTATTGCACTGCAACTCAGTTGCTGAGAGTTAAGCAACTGAAAAGACACCCCAAAATCCTGACATACAAGTCAGTCTGGATGCATCTCGATGGTGAAGCTCCCTCTGCTGCTAATCTGTGCTGACCCCCTGATGCTCTGCTCTGCACTGCTTCAGACTTTAGCGTTCTAGCTCTGCCACTGTCGCTCCATCTCTCGCACCAACTGACTCCCGTCATTCTGTTACTGTCATTAAGGGCTCCCGTAGCCGTATGTGATCCAAGAGTTTGGGCACCTCAAGAATCCTGCTCCCTCCACTGCAGTTCAAAGAACTACAAATCAATGTCGCCCCACCTCTTCTCTCGAGGCACATGGGCACTCATGGCACAATCATTATCATCCCCATCATCATCCTTTGTTGCAGCAGCCTTCGAGTCAGATTCTTCTTTTCCCTTCTTCTTCAGAGGACACTGTGTGGCGAAATGTCTCAATTCTCCATACCTAAAGCATCTGACCTTCGAGAGGCCCTTCGTCTTCCTTCTCTGCTACCCATGTTATCCCTTAGATGCGAGACCCGCAGCTTCCTCTTCCTCCTTCTTGATTTTATCCCCGTGTTGCTGCTTTTGGCCTTGGTCAACCTTCTGATCTCTTCTTGTTGCCCACATCTCCTCCCAGTTTGGAAGAGCGGCCCTGCCCAAAATACCTTGGACAAAGTTCTCCTAGTCTTCAAAGATTGCATTCAGGGCAATCCTGACCATAAGACCATCATCTGGTGTAGCCCCTACAGAAGCTAGCTGATCTCGGATCGCTTGCAATCTGATAAGGAAGGGGTCAATCTCTTCTCCCTTCTGCATCTAAAATAGTCTCAGCTGATTCTCAAGCAACATCTTCCACTGGACGGAAGTTCCCTAGTACATAGTGGTCAAGGAAATCCACCTTTCCCTTGTTGTGTTCTTCTCAGCAATATGTGGGATTACATGATCCTTGACTCCGTCCATGATCATGTGTTTTGCCTTCGCTTGAGCCTCTTTGTACTTCTTGAGAGGATCAGCATCAACAGGGACATCAATTGCATTCAAGACATGATCCTTGATGCGATGTTCATCCAAAACTAACAGGATCTTGGCCTTCCAGATGACAAAGTTGGATGCTCCATCCAACCTGTCCTGATCCCTCAGTCCATGTGTGGCCATCTCTGCTTAACAAGAAAATGTCGAACTGGTTCTCTTCTCCCTCTTTTGTTGCTGCCCCAGCAAAACTCGGACCTGGGTTTCTTTGGCGCTAGAAACCCTCTAATGAACAGGCTCCCTCTTAAAATCGATTTCCTTTACGAAAATCATGTTGCCAACTGATGTCGAAACACTCCTCTTTGATCACTCTTTGTTGTTGGTCAGCACTGGATCTAGGATTCTTGGCAAGAAGTCTTCTGAGGAAGTGCTTCCCTCTACTTTGCCACTACCCCACTAGCCATTGTTCTGCACCAACAAAAACAATGCCCCACTAGTAACTCCAAAAGAAAATCAAACTGCTCCTCCAGCCAAGGCAACCGGAAAAAATGAGGCTCAAAACCTTTGCGCTGGCCCAACAAGCACTGCACTACCTCTTGCAGCGACAGCGTCACCCTAGCTGGCTGACACAGGCTCTGTGTGAGATGCTATGGTGACTGCGTGAGTGCCTCTGGTGACTGCGTCACCCTTCCTCTACCTCTTTTTGGTTCAGCGCTGCCACTCGGGACAGCTGCCTTCCTGCAGCAAATTTTCTTCATCCATTCGCTGATGGCTTCAACTCTACTTGATCTGCAACAGCTCTGATACCATGTGAAAATTTTTGAATGTAAGTTACAGAAATCCTATTACAGAAATCTGATTTACATTACCTACTTGTTTTCATTAAATTAATAAGTTATTTTCCGAATACATCAAGAAAATATTAATGTAAATACTCTGCAGCCTACACAACTATACACATCAAGTACTGAAAAATAAATGAGGCATTCAGACAAAGGACACGCTTATTTTTGGACAAACGTCCCCGGAAAAACCCAATGCGGGAAAACCGGTGCAGCAGTAGAGGGTTTAATTATTAAGCAGATTTCTGAATACAATTTAGGGTGCCAAATCCGACTCACCCAACGGAGAAAATCTCAACAGAAGTACCTCTATCCGGAGACAGATATTTCGGTTGATCCAGCAGCAGAATGAAGAAACCCCGCAGGTGACTGCGTTGTCCCCAATGCTGTGCAGCGATGGTTGCAACAAGCTCTACGTTGAGACTGCGTCACCTCCTATAGGAGCTGCCTCACCCTCCTCGTGACCCTTCCTGGCTCAGTAATCGATCTGCTGAATTTATGTCCGATCTGCCCCATAGAAACCCCAACGCAGCTGCTTAAGTGATTGTGTCACCCCTTCTGGCTCTACATCACCCTTATGGTTCTGCGTCGCCCTCTTAGGTGTTGCGTTGTCTCTCCTGGTGCTTCTTTACCTCTCTGCAATTGTATTGTTGGCCGTGGACTGAAGTCCCGCAGCCGAACTACCCCTCTCTGCACTACAAGATCACTCCGAAATTCACAGCAAATCGCGCCCCAGAATTTTGACTTAGCTCAAGTATTTCTCACTCTGTGTGTATTCTCCAACTGACCCTCAAGCCTTCCTTTAGACTTTTCCTGTTGATGAATCAACGGTCGTGATCTAATCTCTAATCGACGGCTAAGATTAGAAAAGATTTGATCTTCGTCACTTAGAAGCTTCTCACCCACACGTTAAATAAATTCATTTTAATTATTTAAATTCCCTAACTCCATTTAAAATAATTAATTATTTGAATAACTTAAGCTCCGGGTGGAATTTCGCCAAACGATTTCTGGGTCTAGGAGATCTCATGTGTTCTAGCCCCTCCACAAAGTTTTAGAGCTAGAACACATCTGATGCTACCCAAAAATCAACAATTCTAAGCCGACCTTTTGGAGCACAGTGACAAGGGTTTAGAGTATACTTTTACATCAATAAATTGTCCTTTACACAAGTGTAACAACTCTTCATAGACATGACTCTAAATTATATCTATGACAAGATGACAACTCCTAAAGACATCAAGAAGAAGTTTTTGAACTATAATAAAAACTTCTTGCTCATGAATCCCATGAGGCAAGCATTACAAAATACATTTTATTATCTTTGTCTTCTTCATTACATAAATTCATAATTACAAGTCATTATGAAGACCGAACCTAGTTACACTTTTCAACACTCCCTCTTAACTAGGGAGGTATTCATAATGGTACATGGTCACTCTCAATCTGAAGAATCTCATAAAAGGAATCAGATTGGTAACCCCATCTATATAGCATCATATCAACCAGCATTGTCATAGTGCAAGGCTTTGACTAGCAACTCCATCTCTCCACGAGATCTTTGAGCTCCAATGTTGGCGAGACCAATGATGAATAAACACCTACATCATTGTCTCTCTTGGATCATATCCCACTCGAGTTCACTCAAGGTATGTCCAAGACTATTCTTATCTTGGATTCCCAGTCCTCAAAGAATATCAGTCCTTCCACAACTACTCTTATCTTGGATGCCCTAATACATCCGCAAGGGTATCGAATGCCAGATGATTACCCAATCCTCCATTTTGTCTTCCCAAGTGAAGACTAGAATGACGTGTCTATCTCTCCCTCTCAACTAGGGAGGACATATTCCACAAAGGAATGTACACATTTCTATACAAGGAATGTACCTTTGCTCCCTCTCTTCTTAGGAATTACCAAGTTTCTTCCAAGTAAGAAATTTATTACCAAGCTCCCTCTTAATCAGGGACCTGTAGCAGCAATGATGAAAACACCCAGTTGCTCATGAAGAACTCCTTTCTTTGATGTCATAAATTTCTTCGTTGTTGAGGAGTCTTCATCTTTGGGATCTCTTCATAGGGCATAGATCATCCATCACTTTCATCCATGAGTCATGTCTTTTATCAGAAAGTGATCCATCTGGTCTAGCTTCATGTTATGTTGCTTTACTACGAACCATATTTCTTCCAAGGATCTTTCAGATTTTATTTAATTATAACTATGAACTTTTAAATCAAAATTTACCTTAGTGATGATCTTTCATCATGACATCTTCTTGTAGGCTACGACATCCTTCGTTACAGATTGACACATTTCCTAAAGATATGTATTGTCAAGGGTCTTTGTCTTTTCCAGACTTCTATCAGAGTCTACATATCTTCCCAGGAGATTTTCTAGTCAAGTCTTCTTGGCTTCCTTGGATGTTGACTACTTTTTATCGTGGTTATACTTCTCACAATCTCTTCCTTTCTTTCTCCACACAATTTGATTTCATTCCCAGGAGCTTCCAATATGCAGTTCCTTGATTGTGTACAGCCACCTCATATTTCATATGAGAACATATTATGTTGATTTCATCTAGTGTGGATCATGCCTTTTGGCAACCTGTGCATCAAAGGAAATTCTATTTTCCTTTTGTTCATACTTCTGAAGATAGAAGTTTATTACCTGCAACCATATGACATGACTTCACAGCATCTAGTGTAAGCATAAATATACATGTACCTCATCTCTTTTCCTTTTGAGTCATCCTGCAATAGTTTTCTTAGAATGAAAAGTTTCATTCTCTTAACATGCTTCATCAATATGTCATCATATCCTAATCCCGGAATTCTGCAAGTTAGAATTCTCGATGAAACCTTTTTGCTTCCTTTCTAACCAGTGAATCCAAAGAGGACCCCTTTAGAAAATGTTAACACTTGTTTCCATCTTGATTAATAAATGATGAACCTTGATTTAGATGATTGCTTTCTATAAATACCTGTAATATTCCCAATTAGCAGCAGCTAATTGGAAATTTTAATTTTGATGAATTTTGCCTTATATAATTAAATTATAAATAAAAGTGAGTAGAGGGGTCTAACTCACTTAAGTAAAATAAAGCATTTCCCTAGTAGCACAACGTTATAACTTAAGGGGGGAACCAAGGGGGGCCACACACGACGTGGAGGAGAGAGAGGCTACGTTGGTTTTGGAGGGAAACCAATGCTATAAAAGGTGGAGGAGCCTCCTCACTTGGATCATTCTTGTTGTTGATGATATTTGAGCTAGACTTCTGTCTACTTGAGCACGCTGGCTGTTTAGTCGGTCTGCAGCACTGTTTAGTGCGACTGAGTGTCTCCGGTCGGAGATCTCACCCTTAGCCCTGGGGGACTTCGAGTGCTCATCAAAAGGTATTTCTTCGGGGCCGAAAAGGTGTGATTTGTCGGGGTGTTTTGCCTAGAGCTCAGTCATTTGGTGACCGGGGAAGCAGTCTTGGAGGGAGGACGCAGTTTGAGTTAGAGCAGCTCAGTTGTGGGGATTTTCGTGGGAGATTCAGGGTGTTTCAGCTTGGAGGGTTAGTCTCTTTCAGTTGGAGAGTTTGCAAAGGGATTTGTGGCTTTTTCTCAGCATTCTTCTTTTGGCATCTGCGCTGGGCCTGGAGGGACAGCGTTTTCCTCGAGGAGGGCTTCTGGGGTGTTTTTCAGGAGGTGGTCCATTTTGTTTATGGTTTCCAGTTTTGTCCTGGGAGCAAGAGTGCTGTGTGATCTACGTATTTTCGCCTCATTCATGAGGATTCAAATTTCTGTCCCACCGTCTTGAAGAATGCTACTATGGCAAGCCCACTGGACGTGGCCGTAGGTAACCATTTTCTATTTGAGGGTTCTTGACTTGCTTAAAAATATCGGTACTTATTCCCCGATTATCTATTGTACCCATGATATTCTCAAATTAATGAAATAATAGCATTTCCTTGGTGTTTATGTGACCGTTTTATGTCTTATCGCATTTTCCTTTATAGTTGTATGCTTGTATTGCTGTCTATTTTCCCATTCGGGATATTACAGTGGTATCAGAGCATAGATCTGGCTCAGCCTGTGGTCTATGACATTGGGAAAGAGATCATACAGAGGTTTGCTGGAATTTTGGAGAGCAATAGCAGCTGCAGTACCAAAAACGAAATTGGAAAGAGGGCTAAAATATAAAGGGTCAAATTTGAAGGTTGGAATTAGAAGAAACGTTTTCTGGGTTTTTCTGGGTTTGGGGCAAGGATCACCTTCCCAAATTCCTAGAATTTTCTGAGTAGTTTTCAGTGGGTAAATCGGGAGTCGAAATTAGGCAGCAGTATGGTTTTGCAGCAGCCGTGCAGTTTCTGAGGAGCCTGTAGACACATAGCAGAAAGAGCCGATGGCAGGTGATGATGATGAGAGGAGATTTAGAGAGGCGCTCCAACACATGCAGGATTTGTCACAGAGACTCACTGCGCTGGAGGTTAGGCAGTGGGAAACCCCAAGGGGTTTTCAGATTGGTGAGGGATCGGGCACATCCCACCATTTGCCAGAGCATGATGCCACTCAGCATATGGCATCACATACACCCACACGTCCTACCATGCCCACTTTTCTGGATGAAGACATAGGGGCAGGAGCACAGCGGGAGCCGGAGACTGACCCTGACCAGATGGACGCCTACATTGCAGAGTACCTAGCACGTGGGCCAGCGATCAGAGATCTTATCTCATTTAGAGATTTTGTTCAGCTCCGGCGGGATAGCAGACCCCGCAACTCTCACAGCGGGAATAGGCGCTCACATGACGAGGGCTTGCAGCGCGCAGTGGGAAGATTCCATCTACCGACATTTGACGGGTCATCCAGGTGCTCAGAGAAAGCTTGGGTGGAGAAGTTGGATACCTCTTTCCAGCTTGACCGAGTATCGGAGAGGGAAACCATTAAAATGGTTACCTCGCACTTGGAGGATGAGGGAACACAGGGTTGCAGGGAGTCCGAGGTTACACCTAGTGTGACACAGGATTCACCCTCATTGGAGACCTCCTCGGCCGGGTCGGTTGATATGGTAGTGGAGAGGGTAGAGCCTACCCCAGTAGAGCCATCCATTGAGTTGATGACCGGAGTCGCGTCCAAATCTTCGGGTGGTAGCAACACACAGATGGGTGTAGTGTCAGGAGATGTATCCCCATTCGATGAGGCACTAGGAGATACAGAGGTATCGGATGATGGTCGCAGGCAGCGGTATCGTCGGCTTCGAGCAGACCTTCGAGTTTTGAAAGGGAAGGCCACATCAGTTCGGGAGGCCATTTTGTTGCAGGACATGGAGCTGGAGGGCATGAGAGTGGCTTGTGCCGAGTCGGCTGCCAAGTTGGCCCGCATTGGGGAACAACTGGATTCCCTGATGGTAAAACCCGAGGGCACATTGCAGCATCAGATCATTCCCCTTCAGGCATGCATGGATGGGACTAGCAGCGTTGTTGGGTCATCTCTTCCCATTGGGAGAGAGAGAGGCAGAGCCACCTAGTCAGATCTCATATGTTGACTTAGATAGCGGTATGAGACGATCAGAGTTGCGCAGGGTACAGCATCCATATGTTGAGGTTGGATGGAGAGAGATTTTGAGTTGGTACTTGGTGGAGCGGGCTATGGAGATGGTGATGGATCCGAGTGTAGCTCAGCAGGAGTTTCTATGCATGGGGATTACAGGAACCCCAGATTGGCATTGGGATCCAGGTGGGATCACCTATCATTTCCTAGGCACGTTGGTTGCCTGTGTCTTGGAGGGTACAGTTGGCCTAGCAGTAGAGCATGCGCATCTGCTGGGGGAGTTTCGGTCAGCTTCAGTGGCCAACCAGTTTATGAGCAGACACCCTAGGTTGTCTTGGTATGGCACTCGTACACAGGATCACGGGGTGGTCAACATACCTTGGCAGGAGCTTGTCGGAGGAGGTGGCATTGGCAGGCCACTAGATGGTGCCTTGTATGGGGCCAAGGATTCTTCACCTTTGTGTGGGGCACAGAGGACGCAGCAGAGCCGAACAGTGGTGGTAACACTACTGACACTTAGGGAGATTCACTTCTCGGACCCCTCGAGGAGGATTTGGAGTGATGATCCATTCGTCGGCGGGTATAGCAATGCGACAGTGGAGATGCTGATACCGATTGGTGGTAGTCCGACATGTAGAGGCACATCTCTAGATCGTCACATATAGGGATGTGTGGGAGCCTCTATCATTGAGCAGTGGATTACCGGTGGACATGGCATTGCATGGTGGTGTACCGTAGTGTGTGGGACTGCATTGTGGAGTAGGAGTGTCCTACATCACATTGAGAGCACGCGGGGAGTGACCAATGCCTGGACACATTCAGGACATGAGACGATACAGGGTGGTACGACAGTAGCTTGGGGTATCCAGCAGTGTACAGGGGTATGCATCAGTGTGCAGTGGCATGTCGAGGAGTACATGGATGATCAGTGGTATGCGAGGGCATACAGCGTTGCACAGCAAGGTCTTAGAGTATTGCATCCAGGGAGACTCACAGACAGGGACACTGGGCTTACCTTTGGGGGTATTGCACCCAGGATCGATGAGGAGAC
The DNA here is from genome assembly GCA_034641835.2 of Pinus albicaulis. Lineage (NCBI taxonomy): Eukaryota > Viridiplantae > Streptophyta > Pinopsida > Pinales > Pinaceae > Pinus > Pinus albicaulis. The sequence goes on along the minus strand of CM076578.1, from coordinate 1,749,934,828 downwards.
AGAGGAGCGGTACTTGATGGTATCTGTGGCGACTCACACACCCGACCTTCTTCTGCATCACTCATGGGCACAGCTGATTTTGTTGTTGTCCTTGGGCACTTTGGGCATGAGCAGCAGGGTACGTGAGGCACGCCCAAGATATTTGGATGGTCCTCAGCACACTAGGCGAGAGACTTCTCAGCAGTGGCACTGGGTCAGTGCGCTAGTTGACAGCCATAGTATAGGGGATGAGATGATCCTCTGTAGTTGTGGCACGTTAATCATTGTTGAGCCTATGCTTGGAGAGCAGGTCATGAGGGAGACATGCATCACTTTTCCCTCAGAGCATGTCGAGATCATGCATGAGCAGGGCATACTGGGCATAGCAGAGATAGCATCCCAGTATGTATTTGGGCTCCAGACATTGTATCGACGCTCTATCGAGAAGATGGATGGCATATTCAGTGCAGATGAGGTGGCAGAGGTAGAACAGGAGGACATTCCTTCGGTATGCCAAGGTGAGGACTCTTTTTCATATGAGTCCATAGGATCAGTTGAGGACGCTTACGGGGAGCGACAGCAGTCATGCAGAGATGGTGACAGTAGATCGGAGCTGCATTCTAGTGTCCAGGGTGGACAGTCACGGGACTCTACGGGACATACTCTAGGTGGAGATTCACTTGTGACGATTCAGCTAGAGCAGCAGGTGATAGAGCCTGAGTTGACAGAGGAGGACATTCTTCACATCAGGCATGACACTTCCTTAGGTGAGGTCCAGATGGGCACACACATGGAGCCTATGAGGGATATGTGGCTAACGTTGGGGTCAGCCATTGAGGAGGAGCAGTCAGATGCCTTGACATCGAGTACGGTGTTAGAAGTTGCAGATCCATGTCCCCTGGAGATGTTGGAGATGGTGGAGCACCCATCGTTGGGCCGACACACCGATGAGGCGCAGATAGATGTGCACGCAGTCAGCAGAGCAGTAGTATTTTTAGTGTGTAGCACTCTCCAGGAGTACATCGACGAGGCTTGCAGCGTATCTGGCCCACTTTGGCCCATTATAGAGAGAGGGGCTTCCTTCTACAGGTAGCTTTATTTGGTGGACAGGGCAGAACAGTGGGAGTTGATTACGGGCTGGCGGCAACATTCCAGGCGTGTTCCATATGCAGTTGTTGTTGCTACATCGAAGTCTTCTTCCAGGATGGACTGGCGGGAGATCATGAGTTGGTACCCTCTAGATGGTACAGTATTCTTCGTAGGGAGCACAGTGGAGCAGGGGCCCTTGGACATAACAGAGGTTATAGATTCCAGCTGGCAGGGCGGCACAGGTCATCATTTCTTCAGCACTCCATCCCGATTTCAGGAGAGCAGGATCAGCATGGGATTGAGTCACAACTTGGATTGGAGAGAGGTGATGAGTTGGTATGCAGTTGGAGGGTGTAAAGATATGTAACAGCAGTAAGAATGCTGGAACAGTATCTCTGCCTTTCATTGATGTCAGTTGGTGGCCTCCTTCACCTTAAAGGCTTTGTCAGCCGAGGTAATGTACGGCCCAGGCCAGACTTGAAGGTTGATAATACTTTGTGAAGGGAAGTGGGATCCGAGGACACATACGAACGGAGACAGTCACTTGGGATCCTGTGCTTCTGAGAGATCATCACTGCAGGAGTGCAGGCTCTGTGAAGGTTTTGGTGACATCTTACCCCAGCACATTTGGTACACGGGGAGCACTGTACTTAGAGAGGAGGCTTGTTCAGGCATTGCTTGAGGACAAGCAATTTTTGGCGGGGAGGACTGTAATATTCCCAATTAGCAGTAGCTAATTGGAAATATTAATTTTGATGAATTTTGCCTTATATAATTAAATTATAAATAAAAGTGAGTAGAGGGGTCTAACTCACTTAAGTAAAATAAAGCATTTCCCTAGTAGCACAATGTTATAACTTAAGGGGGGAACCAAGGGGGGCCACACACCACGTGGAGGAGAGAGAGGCTACGTTGGTTTTGGAGGGAAACCAATGCTATAAAAGGTGGAGGAGCCTCCTCACTTGGATCATTCTTGTTGTTGATGATATTTGAGTTAGACTTCTGTCTACTTGAGCACACTGGCTGTTTAGTCGGTCTGCAGCACTGTTTAGTGCGACTGAGTGTCTCCGGTCGGAGATCTCACCCTTAGCCCCGGGGGACTTCGAGTGCCTACTCGGGCAAGGTATTTCTTCAGTTTTAGCAGGTGATTTGGTTGGGTGTTTTGCTGAGGAGCTGAGCTTCATTGGGTGACTGCGCAGTCCTTGGAGGGAGGACGCAGTTTGAGTTGGAGTTGTTCAGTTGTGGGGGTTTCTGCAGGAGGTTCCATGCTATTTCGGTGTGGAGGTTCAGTGTTTATCGGTTGGAGAGTTTCCTGAGGAGTTTGTGGCCCCATCTCAGTATATTTCAGTTGGTATCTGCGCTGGGCCTGGAGGGACAGCGTTTTCCTTGAGGAGGGCTTCTGGGGTGATTTTCGGAGGTGGTCCATTTTGTTTATGGTTTCTGGGTTTTGTCTTGCGTTGAGCATGTGTGATCTACGTATTTTCACTATTCGCGAGGGATCACCTCTAGTTCCGGGGCTTGCCCTTGCACAGTTGTTAGCTTACCAAGTAGCTTTTCCCACATTCTGGGACGCAACAGAGTGCCATTTCCTATTTTCTCGAGAGGGTTCTTCACTGCCTCAGGTAAGGATAGGTAAAATTCTGCCTGATTATCTATTGTACCCATTTATATTCTCAGATTAATAAAATGGCTTAGCATTTCTGGCATTTTATGTGTATCTGCTTTATGTTCTATTTCCGGCATTTTCCTTTATAGTTGTATGCTTGTATTGCTGTCTATTTCCCTTTAGGGATATTACATATTTTCAGTGAGGTTCCCAGGAGACACTTATCTCATAGCATAGTTGTCACATAAATGACATACTCCTATGACGAGTGCTCCTCCTTCAATGCTTCCATCATGATGCCAATTCAAAGTGATGCATCTATCTAATATGCAATGCTTCCTAACATATTAAAGAGGAAGATGATCTCAATCATAGTAGAGATCTCTCACTTCTTCTTTCTTAGGTTTCTTCGTCTCATGTTTCTCCTTTTCTTCTAAGTACCAAACTTACCAAATCTTCCCTTTCTTCTTGACATGGCAGCGACATAGGCTTGATTTTCTTCATTTGATCATGTATCAATTTTAGCTTTCAATTTAGTCTCTTCTATCTTACATAGAGACCATAGATCCTGGAATGTTGTTTCTTCTTTCTTCCCATAGATACTTGAAGTGAAGTTTCCTCATCCCTCCAGTAGAGCATTCAGTACCATTGTAGTCATTTCTCTATCAGACATTACTTCTCCCAATTCGTGCAGTTGATCTCATATTTCAAAAATCTTCATAAAATATGAAGTGATTCCTTCCTCTCTTAACAGCTTCAACTTGTATAGTTCTTGTCTCAGAGATATTACTTCTCCTGCAGTACTCACCGAGAACAGCTCCACCGATTTGTCATATATTTCTTTTGAAGTTTCTAATTTTGGTACATGCAGGATGAGAGAGTCCTTTATGGATTCTATAAGAATCCTCTGGTCTCTTATTTCTCCGTTCATGTATTGGGCATGTGCTCGAGTATCTTCTTTTGAAGGTAGAGTTGATGACCCTTTGATATGGTCCACAACTTCATTCTCAATAAGATTTAGATCTGTCCTTTTCTTCCAGGCAAGAAAGTTTAAACCCCAACCAATTTGTTGCTTTCTTTGCAAAAAGACATTTCGACATATTTAGATGAGGTCATAAAGATACTTACTTGATGTAGATGCTTTTCTTCCTCTACTAGCTTCTTCCTTGTTGATGATGTAGATAATAGTAAAAGCTCCTGCTTAGATTGACTTCCTCAAGAGTAGTGTAAAGAGGTAGATCACCCTGGATCCTTGATGATGATGATGATCAAGGATGGCTTGATGATGACTTCAGCAAAATGATGATTTGATAAGGTCTCCAATAGCGTTGATTTGGCTTCAACCCCAAATAGTTTTAGATTATTTGAAAATCAAGATCACCTCCTTGATCTTGCTTTTCCTCTTGAAGGACCTTGATGTATAAGTCCTTTGAGTGAGGTCTTTGGTCTTCTTGAGATGGTTTCACCAACTTCCTTGCAGACTTCTTCTCAAAAGATGATCTTCCTTCTTAGATCTAGGGTTTGACTCTTCACTACATATCCTTCTTCAATGTAGATCCTTTACTTTGCTTTGATGTCTTCTAGAAAAATTGATCCTTGTTGTCTCCTTTGAAGCTTGAACCTTGTGCCTTCTTGCTAAACTGCCCTTTCTTATCTTCAACACCTTAGCCCTGATACCATGTTGAGAAATTAGGGTTTTTGTTAAAAAAATTCTTTCATGATAATTACTTGTGATTTTGTTATGCTTCTTATACTTGGATCTTATCTTCATTATATTATTACATTCTTCATCAAGTCAATTATCAAATGCACAAGAGACACAAGTATTTAGGCTTTCAAGCCAGGGCCAAAACCTCTCCCTCTTGGAGAGGAAAACCCAATAATAATTCTTCTTATAGACCTTCAATTGACGAATACCATTACCATGACCAAGACCCTTGTCACTAACTCTTGCTCTTCTAGACCTCCTCAATTCTGTCTTACTTTGCTTTGCATTGTATTGTACTGCCACCTAGAGAATCTCGGTCTCTACTCTGTAGCCCTTGATAATATGCTTCCTCCCTTTTGTCCTCCAATAGTCTCCTTCTTCAAGCTCCTTCCAGCACTCCTCTACACTTCTAAACAGCCCTAGACCGAATTGTGTATGCACTAGAGGCAACCTTCAATCTTCACTGTAATTACAATGATAGAGGTGTAGACTTAGTTTGAAACAGAGAGAGGCTTCTTTGCAAATCCTCGCACACCATATAGCCCTTACTCCTTGTTGTATCACCCTTATCCTTCACGTTGTAGCACCATTATCCTTCTCATTGTAGCACCCTTATCCTTCTCGTTGTAGCACCCTTGTCCTTCACGCTGTCATCTACACTGTTATCTGCACTTGTTACTACAGATTGATCCGAAGTGATCTCAGACTTAGACCAAGATGTATAGACCCTTCTTCTTCACTGCACTGTGATCCTCCTTTGCACCCATCTCAAACCTTATCTCACACTTCTTATATTTCAGACCTTGTCTGAATTGGTGGTATCAAACTGAGGCCGCAGTCCTCTTATATATATGGGTTGTTCCTCATCTTTAGGCCGAAATGATGAAGGGTGTGTGAGTCGACTTTACTAAGGAGATCTTCCAACATGTTCTAAGCTGACCTTTTGGAGCATAGTGACAAGGGTTTGGAGTATACTCTTACATCAATAAATTGTCCTTTACACAAGTGTAACAACACTTCATATACATGACTCTAAATTATATCTATGACAAGATGACAAACTCCTAAAGACATCAAGAAGAAGTCCTTGACCTATAATAAAAACTTTTTGCTCATGAAACCCATGAGGCAAGCATTACAAAATACATTTTATTATCTTTTTCTTCTCCATTACATAAATTCATAATTACAATTTATTATGAAGATCGAACCTAGTTACACTTTTCAACAAAAAGTTCATAGGAAATAGCTACAAAAAACCTCAAGGTTGAGATGAAATTATGGAATTTGCATTAATCATCCAATTCTCGAAACCTTAGCAAAATCCAACATTTCAGCTAGAGAGGAACACATTGGCAAAATAAGCAATTCCTTTGAGTTGGCAAAGCTCAAAAATCAAACAAAACTCCACACTTATTAAGAATCTGATTTCTTATTGAAAATGGTGTGAAGTTCACATTCAGCAACAGATGACTTTATAATGTAATCATTGTTATAATGTAATCACCATTATATTTCTAGGTTTGGCTGAGACTGACTTTGTACACATAGGCTCATAAGCCTTCTTTGAGAAATCATCCTACCTCTTGGTGTATATAGACACAACTCCCATTTGTAGTTGATTGTCATGTGATTTTTTTTCATTCTTAATAAAGTGATTGTCTAAGGGTGCCCATCAAATGTTGCACTCTCTTGTGCTTGGGTTTATTTCTCTCTCTAGCACACTTGTTTTTGGGTTTATGCTCTCTCTAGAGTTGCACTCCTCTTGGCTGATTTCTCTTCAAGTGTTGAACTGCCCTAGCCCTGGATTATTATTCTCTTTGTTGAAGAATTTGGGTTTATGTTAGTTCCATTCAATTCTCTCACTATTTCTTGTGAATCTCCACAATTTTCACCGCGGCTTCAGAGGTCTGCACCAGCTGCTCATCAATTTTAAATCGTCACAATCCAAACACGTACCATTTTGATGATCGCAATACAAATGAACCAGGGCAGTCTCCAAATCACCTTTTCCCCTATAAGGATCCAACAAAGCCAATGGAAAAAGGAAGGGGCGTCCCAGGGCTGAGCATCAAATTCCAAGCCAGGGAACAAGACCTTTGCAATACTTAATGTAGATAGATACATACATACTGTTTCTGAAGCGACATGAAACTGATATGATGGAGATATAAACTAAATGACCAATTTCCCTAACTGGGCACATCAACCTTCCTGATCTGGGTTCCTACACAAATGCATTACTTCAAGAGAAGTGAGCATACTGATGCAGGTGGCAATGTCCAACATGAGGCCAAATCCATTTAGTCCAGGTCCATACTCCCTACCATGAATACTACAATTGGTCTGGTCAAATTATTGATGGATAGCATTCGCCAAAAGACGATCACAACTTCAATGCAACTGATTTAAGTGACTGGGCTGGTCGAGTAATTAAAACAATTGCAGCCCAAATTAGAACTAGAATCAAACTGGTCGTGTAATACTCGATTCAATGCACCCACTTCGCCTAGGGTAGAAATTTTTCAGAACAAAAGAAGAGAATAATTAAATGCAGCGCGTACCATATGAACCAAAGAAGAGAAGCGATCCAATTGCTGTTAACGTTCCGAGCACGATCTCATCCATCTGGGCATGTATGTATGCAGTCAGTCTCCTCTAACAGCAGGATCACCAATGGGTGGAATCCTGGTGAGTTTAATATAGGCCTTCTTGCTTTTAGCATCGCACAAGTCTCAGCGGGAATTGTCACGTACATTATGCGCTTCAAAGGGCCACTCGGTAAGCCCGGCTGTATTTGTCGTGGAGGAGACTAGCTCTACATCCTCATCAAAAAGGTGATGTTTTATCTATCTATCTATATATATTATTTTTTTAAATAATAAAATAAAAAATTTTAAAATAAAATTTATTTTTATTTAATTTGGTATTTATTTTATTAAAAGAAATGAAAATAAAAATAAAACTTATTAAGCTCAAGATAATTATTATATTTTTATTTTATTTTTTTAGAATTTAGGATATAATTTTTGGTGAAATTAAAATTTTATATTGTATAAAATGTATTTTTTAATGTAAAAATGGATTCAATTTTAAAAAAATTGAAAATATTTAAATAACTCAAGTTTAAGATTCTAGAAAATTGATAAAAAAAATATTCCAAAATATTTAATAAATATTAACGTATAAATATGGTATATTAAAAATATAGGAAATGTCATTATTGTTAATAATATAATAATATGACAATAAATATTTAAATACAACTTAAAAGTACCATATAAAACAATGTATTTAATTTTAATATATGGTTATCAATGCACATTTTGTTAGTCTTTTTTAGTGTTAATGAGCATTTCAAAGTAAATAAAGCCTACTTGAAATGATGACATGGTTTATGGTGATGTTTATGGCATCAATATCAACCAAAAGCATGAGCTAGCTTATCAATCTCATCCTCCATGATACAAAATAAAATAAAAACTTTAATCACATATACAAGAAATAGTGGAAAATATATTAACATTGTGAGATAGGTCTACTTGCATGCACAACAATTTTGGCACTATCAACTACTACCAACCAAATCCATCCATTTTCATTACGCAATGATAAGATCTAACAGAAGATGATAAAAATCTCAAAGAACATTACAATGCATAGTTTAGGTTTATGCTTGGTGTACGTTTTTGCAAGACCAATACATATTTCATCCCATTGCTAAAAGAAATTTCTTCCACTAGAGTTAACTTGGACCCATTTAAAAAATAAGGCCTTATACACAAGTAGTGAAGTAGGTCACCATCATTCTTTTGATCATATATGTATGCATGAACATCAATAATGTTTATATTATGGAGTAAGCCAACATCATTCTTTTAATCATATTTGTATGCATGAAAACTAATAGATAATTAGAACATGCTTCACTTTATATTCACTTAACTATATAAGTAGTAAAGTTGTCTCTAACTCACTCTTGACCATAATAAGAATATATATTAAAAAGATTATAATATTAATAGAACTATTTATTAACTTTTAAAAACAACCATTTTGAGAAGGAGATTCGTCAAAGATGCTATGACTACTCTTGCAAGAGCTCAATTTGATCTCTAGCATTCCTATCTACAAGTAAACAACCAACTCCAAACTGTAAATGCAAGTTTTTTATTTTATTTTATTATTTATCATCTTTGTAAATCGAAAAATATACTAATATTTTATTTATATTCATTGTAATCCCATTATACACAACATAAGTCTCTTCTACAAATGAACTCACAAATTGAATGTATACTTGCTTCCTATAGTAAATCCATTAATGCTAAAGTGAAGAAAACAAATCAAGGCTACTATTAGAAGATGGTGAATGTTGTTGCAAAATTTAGCAGACCTAGGAGAGGGATGCCCTGTTAGGCTAAAGTTAGACTAAGTGACAACAATGGGGTAGTGGCCCACTGTCACCACAGCCAAAATCCCTTGCTCTATGGAATTTCATCGATGGGAGGAGCCCCAATCTATGGAAGGTCACCAAATAGGTGCTCTAGGTTTGAGGTTTAAGGTGACACAAAGAGGTCTACAATGGAAAGACGTGATTTTAGGCTCAAGGATCCAAAAGAAGGCAATACACTTTCCTTAGAAAGACCAATTATAAACAAACCAAGACTTAGGGTTGAATCAATGAGTTGATAGTTGGGGCAGCCAAAGGCCCAAGTGAGGAGAAATGATTTCTAGTAATATTTTCAACAAGAACAAGGCACGTGAAACCCTCGAGAAGCCCCTGAGTTGAAGCTAAATCCAAAACTAGGGTTAGTTGAGGGCTAGTAACTAGGGCAGATAAATTTATGGACGAAACTAAAGTAAATGCCTACCAAAATGACTGATTTTGTGGCAACCACTATCCTCTTTTCATTTAGATTCTCCAACTCTAAAAATTCATGTTCCTTAGCCCTAGCTTGGTTGCTTAGCCTTAAAGGGTCAAATTAGGTCAAAAAAAGAGAGAGAAAATTTATGGATAAAAGTTAAAGTGATCACCACCAAGGGAGGGTCAGTGCTTTATTCTTGGATGAGTGGAGTCGATAATGTGATAGGTCAGCCAATATGTTTCCAAAGACGTTGAGATTTTTATGCCCTAGCAACCAAAATTTTAACAATTACCTATGCAATGGATAATGGATATTTCATGGGAGAGCTACCAGGAGTTCACCAATAGGACAATTCATTGACATGTTATATAAATAATTCATGCAATAGATCATCTAGATAGCATTAAATGTCTTCGAAAATTTAAGGTACAATTAGCATATCCTATAATCGACATTATTCCATACATTAGACATGAAGAAAATATATTTCCAACAATTAGGTGCACTTACAAGATAACATGCAAAGATTTCATCCATTTGTCCAAAGAATAACTCCAAAGATAACTAAAATCAGCTCCAATATCAAAGTGAATTTATAGATCCAATCTCTACCACAAGAAAAGAGGGTCGAAATTTCTCTAAAGAGAGAGAGAGAGAGAAGTCGAAATCTCCAAGTGTGTGATTATGAGATACAACAATGAATTATTCCTCTACTTATATGAGGAATTCATATCCTTATTTTAGCTTAATTCCCCTATAAATTATAAAATAATGTGCAAGAAACACCCTAGGTCACAAGTCGATGTAGTAGCCCATGAAAAACAAAATAACTCTCCACATGTGTGATCTAAAACAGAAGAGAGTGTTTACGTCACACAAGTGTAGTCCCTTTTAAGGTCGACATTGAGGGCAACGGGCGCCATCATGTGTGTTGAAGCCCTCTAAAATCAATATATAGAGTTTGGCCCCTAAATATCTAACATAATCCATATGTGGACCCCAATTTTGGCTTTGGGGCACAAAGAGTTGTCTCATAGTTCTCCAAGTGGCCAAAATTCATGTCTCTGCTCCAACCTTAAGGTCTCTCAAGGTGTTGCTAGCCCTCCCATGTCTCAATGCATGAGGCCATCATCATCTGGGCCCTAGGTTAATTTTAATCGCATTAGATCATTGTTAAGCTGACTAGGGGCATGCTAGTCGAGGTGCATCATCCCATAAAAATCAATAATGTGGGGAAAAGTGTTAGAACTCTATGGGTGTGGGAGGTTCCCAAGGATGCAAGTGATGCTCAACAACTGTTTGTGATCTGAATTTGAATGTTACTTTTGTTGTGCTAATTTCATTTTTAGATTTATAATTACTTTGTTGATCTTATGCTTTATGTGCATAGGATTCCTTGGTGTTTGTGAGTGTCAAACAGGTAAATGAGTTGAGTTTTAAGTTAAATTCAAGAGCATAAAGCATGAAAAACAAATGTTGAACAACAATAATAAAAATTACAACAAACCATCATAATTGATCCATTAACACAATGTTTTGATGAAGGAGTTCACCCCTCTTGGGCTACATCTCCTTGGTCTCGCTTCCATGGCTTAGGCCTCTTTATTAGCTCAAATGTGAAAAAAATGTTGTTTACATTCACCTACAACTCCTGAAACATGCTTCAATGAGTCCAAAATTTCCAAATCATTCAGAAATGACTCTTCTTGCCCTCAATTTGGTTGAATTTTGCCAAAGATATGGCCAAAACAATTTTGCCTAGTAAACTGCCTCCAAAACTGGAGAAGAATCTAGTTAAGGCCGCCAAAGTTGGGGGAAGCTCTGAATTTAGGGGTTCCACTGAAAATCACCGCATTAAACATTGAGTTTAATTAAATTAATTGCGAATTAAATGGGATAAGTGTGGTTTAATTGCGCATAAGCGCGTTTACAATAAAAAAGGTTTAAAACCTTAACTTCGAGATTAACATTACTTAACCTCGCACTTAATTGATAATCAGCACTTAACTTTTGTTTGTCACCTGTGGTCTGGTGGATTGGTCGTATGGGGAGGGGGTTGGCCCCCTCCAAATCCTCGCCGCTCAAACCACTTAATTTTAAATATAAAATGAGTTTGTATAAGGTTAAGTCCGAACACCGTGGTGTATTGGCACGGAGCACTAGTGGTGTGGGGGAGGTCGTGGGGTCGAGCCCCGACCTCCGCCCAGTTTGTCCCATAAAATTCAATTCATACCATTGAATAATAATAAATTCGACCTTGCATATGAATTTCATCCAACCTTGGTCCACCAGAGGGGGCACGTGGCGACCCCTGGATGCACCACGTGTCAGCCTCTGGTTGCACTGTTCCAACCTTAATATATAAAAAAATTGAATTCAACCTTAGGAGCAACACATAAAAAAAATTCACCTTCAAACCAAACCGGTGAATCCTGCAATGAAACTTGTCATAGTGTCATTGGACAAAACTAAAGAAGATTCACAAAATATTTTTAAATTTGCTAACTGGGCTGCCATGTCACCAACATGTTACTTCTGCAAATTTTTTAGTTGTTCAGGAAAATGAACAACAGACTCTATCTTCTTCATCCGGACTCAGTTTTCGACAAAACGAATTGCGACAGATTCCTGGTGACGAGCTCTTCGCTTTCGTTTAGTTTCCATTTGATTTTGAGCACTTTCATTTATGAGCTTTTACACTAAGCACTTGATTAGTTTTGAGTCCCATGGCTCTCAAACCTCACCTGTGGGTGTCAATATGTCCGTCTGGAGGACTCAAACCCCAGTTATGTTGTCCAGATCTAGATGGAACCACTTTCAATTGCACACAATATCCAGTGTTGTGAATTTCACCATTAGGTACATTTAACCATTATTGCATCTAAGTGAATCAAGCTTGAAAGTAATGGGCAAATTGACACTTCATATAAAGCTTCCCTTCCAAAATTGTAGCTTTGGTCACATAAAGGTGTTACCTCCCTAGGTAGGAGTGGTTAATAGGCGACCCTATTAGGTGTTCTCAACCCCTAAGGGGAGGCGACATGTCCTTTACCCACCCTTCAATCAATAGGCACCATATGAATAATGGTGGAACAAAGGGGAAAATACTTCATCATCAAAGGGAACAACCTGATGGGGATCCTCATCCGGGGTGTATAGATGTGAGAAGGGAGCAATTTTGGATGCATGAGTTACCAACTCAGCCTAAATTTTTCCACCCCTATTATGCCTTTTACTTTTTCTTGTTTTTTCTTTGTATTACTACTCATAGATCAAAGTGTTAGAGTTTTCTTTGTATGATGTATTGCAATTATAACCCCCTTAAGGATGGGGAATTTCATCACCCATTAGGGGTTGGGACATGAAAGGGTTCCTTGTATTTTATGAAATAGGGAAACAGTGGCCCAAGGACCAAGTGATGGCCATATGAGTGAGCTAGAGCTCATGCTTGGTTTTTGCCCACGTGCTAATTTGGAATGTCCCAGCCATCTTTTGCATTTTGATTTTGATTTTGTTTTTCTTGTGGCCATCATATGACCTTTATATTTATTTTAGCTATATCAACCTCCTAAGGAAAAATTTTGGGCCCTACCTAGGCTTGAGGATGTGTGGGTGCCAAATCTGAATGAACCAGTGGTCAGTTGAACCCAAATAATGAAGGTGGAAAAGGGGCTTGTAATTTAAGATGGGAAGTAGTAAGTATGGAGTAGGGAGAGATGGGGCTATGCAATCTTAATCATGGTTTCTCAATTAGTGCCCCTACTATACTCGTTAGGCCATCAAGAGAGGTCTCACTAGACTAGGATTGAAAATTAAGCCCCCATTAAATGTGAGGGAACAAGATCACGACCAAGAGCCTTCTTTCTTCCAAGTTTCCCCATAATCCATGTTAACTTCCCAAATAAAAATAAACATAAGAACCCGATTGAAAAATGAATAAATTACTATTTTATCAAAATCCCACCTTCCAACATGTGCTCTTGCTAGATGGGTGAGGAACTTATGACTGATGCAGGTGGTGGATTTGCAACTAGCACGTCATCATTGGCTACTAGTGGCTGTCAGAGGATGTTGGTTGGCCAACTGAAAGAGTTCATGTGAGAAAAATTTTCCTATGGGGTCACCCACTTTAGGTGGGTAACAATGAGTTTAGAGGGTTTGAAGACATTGGAGAAGAGGGATTATCCATAAGTATTGAATGAATATAACTAGGAAATTTAATAATAGTGATACTTTTCCTTACATTTCTTAGCCTCATCAATCATTCACTATAACTTTGGACTCACCCTACATTCTCTCAACTTGCTTAAACCCTCTTTGACCTCTTATGAAAAATTCATAGTGGAAAGGTCCAAAGGGATAAGATAACTAAGAGTATACCATTTTCAACTAAGCTTACCAAATTATATTCTATTATAAGGTGCCCAAAATTCACATATTATGTATGCAATAACAACTATGATTAATAACCCTGCTGGGGGTGGAAGAAAATGAATATTTGGCTTGCATTGAGTGGTAGCTTCGTAACAAACCAAATCCTACACCTCCATTCAATCCAATCATTCCATGTAATATCGACATTTCCACATCCTTTTGATGGTTTCAGTTAACATATGGTTTTTCTACTTCACTTGGAGTTTACCAGTAATGTGACATAATTTATTTCATAATGAAGTCTTGGTCAATAAACCTTTTTGTATGTACATGGACATTTGTGAATCTAGACACTCCACGTATAATTGATATTTCCACATCCTTTTGATGCTTTTAATTAATATATGGTTTTTCTACTCCACTTGGAATTTAGCAGTACTATGCCATAATGTCTTGTATAATGAAGTCTTGGTCATAAAAACTTTTTGAATGTACATGAACATTTCGGACACAAGACATTAACTTGTTTCGTTTGTCATTTCCCCATCTATTTCCCATCCGAATTCCAATTTAGCAGACCATGGAAAAAGGATTTTGATATTATGTAATCTGATATCAGTTTAATGGACAGAAGCTTATTTAAAAATAATAATAATAATAAAATATATATATATATATATATATATATATATATATATATATATATATATATATATATATATATATATATATATATATATATATATATATATACAAAGTAAATGTTTAGTTGAGGACAAACATTTAGATAAATTAACTTCATTTCCAAACATTGCAATATCATCCATAATTATAATGAAGAGCATCATTTGTTTCCAATAACACCTTGAACACATGATGAACACTAATTTCTATATAACCCACTTTATAGTAAAAAAAAAACTTTAGATATAAAGGAAACTAAAATTTTAGAAACTCCAAATACATAACTAATCTTACGTTTGAATTAATCTCAAAATTATGAATTTTTATTTAGTAGTAATAGTAGTAGTGTATGTATGTGTGTGTGTGTGTTTCATCTTGAGATTTTTTTGAACAAATATATTAAAAAGGAACTTTCACACACACACACACACATACACATATATATCATCATGGTGATTTGGAAACTCATTGGAATAATACAAGTGAGATCCATAATCAAAACCTTATGTCACTATAACAACAAGAGAATATGTAATCATGATTAATTGGCAATGCGTTGGAGTAATAATGGACGAGACCCAAAATAAAAAAATGTTGTCATTACAAAGCCAAGCATACATTGATCTAGATTGGATCATTACATTGTTTTTCATCTAGATCGATGCTTTCAAAGTGGAAAAAGTGGAGGAATCATCTCACAGGACCGTTTTTAACAGTGGGACGTAGTTTGGAAAATTCTGGTCTAAAACCTTCTAGGGGCATTTTGAGGCATAAAATAATATTTTTTGTGCGAGAAACTTTGCCACTTTAGCGCCACACCCTTTTTTCCTATTTTACACATACGAGCATTTCCAACGGTGCAAGAACCGCCTCAATCAGAGTTTGTATGCAAAATTCATGCCACTCGAAAGTTGAACTTCTTGTTTTGTCCACCATAATTCGAGAGGATGCCACGTCAACCCCCATTACTCAAGGAAAATGAGCCAGCCAAGTGATCATGATGAAGAATAATCTATAATTAATATTTTAACTCTGGTTAAGAGTTGACAAAGTCAAACCTAACCACTGGTAGGCTATTGGGTTTTATTATAATCGAGCCACCATGAGGAAAAGGGGTTCCATTTTTTTCGAGTGCATTTGTTCCATAGACGAGTAGAGTAGTTGAAAGGAATAGGGAGATCAGAGCCCACAAAGAGGATTTATAGGATATATAGGGCATGGGCTTCAGGATTCCCTAGGTCGAGGGGTAAACAAAAGCTATCAAGTTGGATAACCGAAAAGGAACCTAGACTATCTCCATCAACTAACATGCCAAATACCACCATAGTAGACTAACCATAGGCTAGAGCTAATAACCATAAAACAACTTGTAGCAACAAAAGGATATAATATACTAGGCACAAAAGTTATCACGGTGAGTGCAGTCTAGATCTTCAACCATCTCAACTACCAACTAAGATTTGGCATAACAACAACAAGATGCTTAGTGAAGGCCAATACAGAGGGTAGTGTTGTGTCTTGTGAATTTCATCAGCATGGAGGATTCCTCACCGTAATGGAATAATATTGCATTTAGTCTCCAGATTTTCTTTCATCCAGACACCATTCCTCGGTACACCACCCCAAGAATCCCAGTCTTCCCCAAGCCCAGGATCAATGGTGAACCAACACTCACTTAGAAGCAATAGAAATATAAACAACAAAAGCATGACAACCTTTCCACACTTAGTCCTCCCCACGCTGCAAGGTCCGAAAAATCCCACCTGCAGTAGGGGATTACGAAAATAATTCCTTATAACTTGGACTACCACTGTCCTTTGAGAAAAAATAAATTTGTATTATTGACTCTCCTTATTGGAAACTTCGTGATTACCGTCCCATGCTTCTGCATGTGGGGGGATAGCCACGCCACCCCACTCTTAAATTCCTTTTGAGGTGGTGGGGTGGAAGGCTCACCCCCTACATCCTGACTTGCATCGTTTTCCACCCTCATTGGGGAAATTCTTTTTATAATTAATAATAACAATAATTTAAAATAAATTTATAATTTAATTAAATTTTATGAATTTTTTTAATGGAAATGTGAGATGTATAATGGGGTAAGTGTTTTTATGCTTATCATAGATTGATGCCTATGGATGTTTACCAACCATTTAATTATGTCAATAGACATATCTATTTTAGAATAGGGCTTCGAGAATTTTAATTTCATTAACAATAATTATTAGGTGGATGATAATGATTTAACCTCCATGGAATATTATGAAATATTCTTAGTAGTATTCACAAATCAAAGGTGGAGATTTATCTCCAAAATCATTATGTTTTTTTTTTCTCTTTTGATTAAATTAATTAATTAAAAAATTATCATATGAACATATGAAATGAGTTATGGAACCATGGTATTAGCCCATGGTGTTGTAACAAAGTCTATTTATAGATTAAGAATCTTCATAATAAAGTGAAGGTGAATCTTCATGGTTAAGAATATTGTTACATGTTTATTTAAAAGTATATATGTTTTACTTATATATTAATTTTTTTTTATCATTGATGATAATATATATATATATGAGCGATATGAGATGTATCATGAAATAATTGAGATTCGTGTCTATCTAAATTTACCATTCATTTCATATATATGGTTGCATTAGTTTAAAACGTAAGTTGTATATTAACAAATTTAATGGATATGTCACTATTAGTGAAAAGTGGTTGGATATATGATCCGTAAACTATCGAGGATATTCCACTATACGGGTAGTCACAACAAATATGATAAAATTATACTTAAAAATCCAAAATCTACACTATTAGGATTTATTTCTCTTTAGATTTATGGGTCTGCAGATTAATACTTATTGTGTATGCATGCAAATTAAAATTTATGCAAAAAATAGAGAACAATGAAATAAAAACTCATGAAACACATTTGACACAAGATATATATTGGGAAACCTTTTTGGGAGAAAACACAACTAGAAGGCGAGGTTGCTTCTCTGAATACAAAAAAGCTCTTAGTATAAAGAAGTAAGGTATGTGGCTCGTGGGCTACTACAATGCATAAAACCTCTTTGTCAAGTATCTTCCTATTCTTCTCGACTACTTTACTCTTCTATGGAACAAATGCACTCGAAAATAATGAAACACCTTTTTCTCCTAGTGGCTCAGTTATAATACAACCTGATAACCTACCAATGGTTAGGTTTGACTCCCTCAACTCTTAACCAAAGTTAAAATATGAACTCTTCTAGAGTATTCTTCTTCATGATCATGTGGCTAGCTCCTTTTCCTCGAGTAATGGGGGTTGACGTGGAATCCTCTTGAATTATGGTGGACAAAACAAGAATTTCAACTTCCAAGTGGCATAACTTTTACATACTGACTCCGATTGAGGCGATTCTTGAGTTGTTGAAAAGGTCTCCATGAGTAATATAGGAAAAAAGGTGTGACACTAAAGTGGCAAAATTTCACCCCCAAAAAACATTATTTTATGCCTCAAAACGCCCCTAGAAGGTTTTCAACCTAAATTTTCCAAACTGGGTCCCACTGATAAAAATGGTCATGTGAGTTGATTCCTCCACTTTTTCCACTCTGAAAGCATCGATATAGATGAAAAACAATATAATGATCCAGTATGGATCAATATATTCTTGGTGTTATAGCGACAAAAGCGTCTTCTTCTTCTTCTTCTTCTTCTTTTTTTAATTCTTATCTAGATTAATATAACGTGCTACCAATTCACCATAATTACATATACTCTTTGTGTTATAGAGACATAAGGTTTTGATTATGGATCTCACACGGATGACGCCAACAAGTTGCAAATTTACCATACTATATATATTTTTTTCCCGTGGAAAAAAATCTTTATTTTATAAATAAAATAACTAACTGACCCCTTAATAGGGTTAATACATTGCTCCTTGAGCTATTTGTTACTCACATACATTGGTTTTTATACAATGATTTTGACCAAAGCAATAATAGTTTTTTTACTTCTGGGATTCTTCCAATGAACACTTCATTCTTCCTGTATTATCTACAAGCGAAACAAAATATCACTGTGATTGTGGATTGTCATCATGCAGCTCGCTCCCTCATTTTTTTTTTTTTTTTTTTTTTGAGTCTTATATAGATTAATATAACATGCTACCAATTCACCAAAATTACATATACTCTTTGTATTATAGAGACATAAGGTTTTGATTATGGATCTCACACGGATAACGCCAAAATGTTGCAAATTTACTATACTATATATATTTTTTTCCTGTGGTAAAAAATCTTTATTTTATAAATAAAATAACTGGCCAACCCCTTAATAGGGTTAATACATTGCTCCTTGAGCTGTTTGTTACTCACATACATTGGTTTTTATACAATGATTTTGACCAAAGCAATAATAGTTTTTTTACTTCTGGGATTCTTCCAACGAACACTTCATTCTTCCTGTATTATCTACAGGCGAAACAAAATATCATTGTGATTGTGGATTGTCATCATGCAGCTGGCTCCCTCATGAACCCGTGATGTCTTCGATCAAAAATTTAACTTGCTATAATATCTGCCGCTGTCTTAATCCTTCCAGCTACAATGATTTTGCATTAAGATTTACGCTCTGTCCAATACTTGATACAAAATTTGAAGACTATCGGAGCCCTTTGTATAATTAAAACAAAAGGATTTCTTCCATGTTGGAAGAGGAATCCACTACTTTCAGAGTTCCAGGAGGGAGAGTAAGAGCGGATTTTGAAGACCGTCAGCTTCCATATTTAGCTCCCGATACACATGATTGAATGAGAGTACCTGAAAGCCTTGAGATAAACGTCGAATGTTGCGGAGAAGGGCTTGAAGATGGGGAGAGTGAATTTGAGATCTATGACTGGCCCAATCAATAACCATTTTGAAGTCTCCAAAGCATTGTAATGAAGAAATGTTTTTCGATTTTTCCACATGTAGAACGGTCAAAAGGGTAGCAAGCTCAGCCTTACTGTTTGAACCGTGGCCTGATGCAAACAGAATGAGAAATTTTGAACCAGGAGAGACTTGGAGAACAGCCCCTACTCCTGTCAGAGGAGGAGAGCCTTGACAGGCACCATCGAAGAAGGCCCATGCCAAATTCTGGTTGATTTCTGGAGGCACAATGGACCGTAATTTGGGAGATTTTGGAATGCACTTGTGCTCATAAGTCCACTGCACAATAAGTGTCGCTGTCAGTTCTTCAAGAATAAATTTCTCACTGAAGATATCCATATTGTGCGCCCACCATATGCCATAAACAAATAAGGAAGGAAAATCTGAAAAGGAGATTACCCCAGGCTCCTTCCACCATTGCTTTAGTCTTGCTTCAAAGTAATCCACCAGAGACATATGAGGAGCATCGATAGTGGATGAGGAAAGGTTCCAAACAAAATTTGCATAAGAGCAAGAGAAGAAAATGTGAGAAATTGATTCTGTATTTCTTCCACAAAGGTAACACTGACTCGGGCCTTCCCAACCCCGCCTTTGTAAATCATCCCAGGATAGCAGACGGTTTTTAAGAGTGAGCCATAATACTAGTTTGGATTTTTTAGGGCCTGGGGATTTCCAGAGAGTTTTAAATCAAAACAGAGTTTCTGTGTTGAGCGAAGCTTCCATCATAGCTTTGCTGTGTAAGAGCCACTTGTGGCATTTTTAGACCAAACCAGCGTATCCTCAACCTCAATGTCCAAATGAATAAAATTCGATACGAGGATATAAATGAAGGATGACCATTCATCTACCAGGGATTGAGGCAAACCCAAAAAAATTGCGTTCTTCCATCCAGAGGTACCCCATGCTTGAGGCAAAGCAGTAGGAGCGTCTGCTATGGAATAGATGTGTTTTTTCTGAAAGGATAGTGCGAAGATTTCCGGAAAGTTTATAATTTTCGCCTGCACCAACCCATGGATCTTAACCAATGCGAGTCAACTTTCCATTACTGATCATCCAAGTAGTCCACTGACCAATGAAAGGAAATGCTGAAACCATTGCCTTCCAACCAGTTGAAGAATTTTTGTGAGTTTTGCTGGGATTTCTAAAACATGAAATAATAGATTGGCCAGGAAAATATTTTACGCACACGACTCTATTCCAAAGAGAATCTGTGTTTTCTGAGAGCCTCCATAGAGATCTAGTAGTGAGGGAGAGACAAAAGGAGGGAAGGTTCTTGATGCCCCACCCCCCTAACTCTTTAGGCTTTGCCAGCATTGTCCATTTAACTAGCGGGATACCTTCTGCTTTTTTGCTAGCAGACCAGAGGAAAGAGAAACATTTCTTCCTTATTTTGTGAAGGATCCCTTTTGGTATTGAAGTAACGGTGGCCCAGTACACAGGGATGCTTTGGAGCACAGATTTTAGAAGAACCAAACGGCCTCCACAAGAAATAAAACGATTTTTCCAATGAGAGATACACATCTCAACCTTCTGATAAAGCCATAACCAATCCTTAAAGCAATAAGAGTCTGTCTTTAGAAAGAATCCCAAGTTTTTAAACCCCTCCTCCCAGGAACAAGAAGGGTAAGGGAGGGAGAGTTTAATATGGGATAGTAGAGGGTCGGGTAAGTTATTATGAACCAAGACTGACTTGTTAATGTTTTTTTTTCCACAGAAAAAATCGGTAACCTTTTATTTCGAAAAATGAAAAGTTACACATAGCATATGCATTGAAGCATTTTCAGAAATTGCCCACTGGGCTCGTGTGCTTTGCACACAATGCGACGTAGCGAGGCTACCGTGCATTCAGAAAGAATGAAATAAGAAAAAAGAAGGGAGGAAGGGACAGAAAAACTGGTTCCAGGGAGTGAGTAGAAACTCACACCTCATGTTTTTCTCCCCTTCTTCTTTTCGACCTTGCGCCACTCTCCTTGGGTGGGCTCAATCGTAGCTAGGACTAACTGTGTTTCTTCTTTCTGTGGACCTGTATCCTTGTCTCAGTCTGAGGTATCTGAGGAGTGATGCCATTTGATCCCTCCCATACTCAAATCCTCGCTTGTCCTCTCTGCCTGATTTGTCTGGTGTTGTGAACCCTTGTTAGCTGAAATGATTTCCTTTTGAGTCTCTGTTCCTTGGGTAGGCTCAGTATTCTCTGTGGGAGTGACTTCCTCCTCTGCTTCTGATTCGTCGTCCTCTGAGTCGGGAGGGGGGTATTGCCACCCTTTTCTCTGCTTGCCTTTCTGCTTCCTTTTACTGTTTGCTTTCTTGGCTTCTGGGCATGTACTTTGCAAGTGTCCTGTCAGCCTACAGATTCTGCATCTGAAAGCAGTGTTTTCATAGTCTAGTCCTTGTAGCCAGTTTTGTTGCTTGTATACCAGCCTTATACTTTCCGGCAGTCCTTTGCTTAGATCGACTTCCACACAAATTCGTGCAAAGGTGTAGATCCTCTCCTCAATCCTCTCCAGATCTGTTTTGATATATTTCCCTATGCTGTTCCCAATGCCTTCCAAGACTCGTTCACTCTAGAAGTGAAGAGGAAGGTTGTATAGGCGGACCCAGACCGGCATTCTGGAGACAGTCATTTTGTTTGGATCAAAATCTGGAAACCATGGGGTCATGAAAAGACCCGTTGTTCCCCAAAACCAAGGCCCTGCACTAATGATTTTATCTCTGGCTTCCGTGGATGCGAACTTCACAATGAAGAAACCCTTGGAGCATAGATGTATATCACATTCCAAGGTCCAACTGGTGTAGATCCAGCGAAATAGTTCCATTGGCTTTGGCCAAAAACTATTAAATCGACAGATTAAGGCCTGAGTTTCAAAGGACTTAACATATTCGTCTAGTCCTATAGGATCAATGTTGAGGGCTGGGGTTTGCCCAAGCTGATCTACTATGTATGGCCTAGGTATATGTCCACCTTGATCTGAAGGGGGCCCTGGATCTCTGTTACCCTGTAAGATATTTTTGTATGAGAAGCCTCCCTTTGGTTGTTGCTGAGATGTTGCCTTTTTCCCCTTGTCTCCACCTGTGGTGCTTTGATGACCCTGGGGCACAGCACCTCCTCTCAGCCTCAGATTTAAGGCTATAGTTGTTTCTGGACCTATATCGTAGATGTTCAAGGTTCTGCTATCCTGAAGGGACCATCTTCCACTGACCAGATGCTAGATCTGAACGGGGTAGCCCATCTTTGTCCAGATTTGCTGTTTCAGCTGCATAATCGTGCTTTCTGCATGTACCCATACAAGACTGGTTTTCCCCACAGGGGATTTAATAAAAATCTGAAAGAAAACTGGAGTTACCTGTTGCGAGGGTTCTGGCTGATCTAGCTGCCCATACCTTTGTGCTGCCTCAAGCTGCGTGGAAAAGGGCTGCCCCCGTGGTATTGCCTCATTCCATAGCTTGAGGAGCCAGACACGGTTTATGGCTGTAGTCAGTGAGACTGTCTTTCGCCAGAGATCCTTAAAGCACTTACTTCTTGCATGAGAGTCTCCAAAACCGATTATTCGTGTAGGGAAATCTTTCTGATTTGGCCGATCCCTCATCTCTGCCTCCTCTATGCATTGAATCGGCTTTGGGGTTCGCCTAACAGGCATAGGCGCCACTGCTCTTGCTGCATGCAGATGAGAGGGCGTACAAAATAATAGAAATCCCCTGTCAAAGCCGATCAGCAGGCTTCCAACGGGCTGAGATCCCTGATCAGAGAGGAAATCGCCTCCAAACGCTCTTATCGTGAGCTCAGCGTCATACTATAATGGGGTTTTCGTCATGCCGGTCTCTTACCTATCGAGGAAAGATCAGTGGGAAGAGGCTTTACACGACTTACGGAGTGAAGATCCTGATAGATTCAGAGCGGTGGCGCCCCCTCGACGGTCATCGCACCTTGGTCCTTGGATAGCGGGAAGCACTGCTTGAGATCTGCGATCTTCCTCCCACAACGTTCGAATCCTGCTTTCAAATCCATGATCCAGCTGCAATACTATCTCTCCCACCCTGATTTGGCCAGGACCTGTCGGATCGGGTTCATCACCGTAGGAAAACCGACCTGGGTCTGTGCTGCCCTGAGCCACACACTTGGCGGCGGCGATGTTCGAAACCTGCGTAAACCCTCACTGTATCCCGTCAATTAGTATCCCAGTTGCTATTTGAAAGAGATTGAGAATTTCCTTCAAAGCACTTGCATTCTCAGAGGATGCGCTGCAAAAAAGAAGGAAATCATCAACAAAAAGAATGTGGGTAAGCAACTCTAACCTGACAATATGAATTCCTTTTAGCCTGCCCATAGAAATGGTGTTTTTACATAAACGATTTAGGGCCTCAGCAATCAGTAGAAACAGAAATGGTGAAAGAGGACATCCCTGCCTAAGACCCCTGGAGGAGTGAAAGAAAGCAGAGGGAGAGCCATTAATCAAAACTGCAAAAGAGGCAGATTGTATACATCCCATTATCCAATCAAAAAAATCTACATCCATGCCGATATGAATAAGTAAAAACCGAAGGAAAGACCAATTTACTCTATCATATGCTTTTGACAAATCCAGTTTCAGAGCGAAGGAAGGATTTTTGTTTAGGTGGAAATAATGGAGAGCTTCTTGAGCTAGAGAAACTGCATCATGGATTTGTCTTTTGTCGAGAAATCCAAATTGTTCTTCCGAAATGATGCTACTTAAAGATAGGTTTTAGCCTTTGAGCAATAATTTTTGCAATTAACTTGTAGATCAAATTACAACAAGAGATAGGAGGAAACTCATCGAAATCCTTTGGCACTGCTTTTTTAGGGATTAACGTAATGAAAGAAGAGTTGATAGAACCCAACACTTTACCATATCTTTGAGATTCCTTAATTACTAGTAATAAATCGTCCTTCAGTAACTCATAAAAACCAAGAAAGAATTCAACCGTTAGGCCATCCGGGCCAGGAATTTTTCCTTTTTGGAAACTTTTAAGGATTAATTCCAGTTCCGACTCGTTCACTTCTTTTGTGAGAGCAACATTCATTTCATTGGTGATCATCCAAGGAAAATGTTGTAACACTTTTAGGATCTCAAGGATGGGACAACCCACCGGAGCCAAGAATACTTTCGAAAAATGATGAACCCTTGCCTTGGATTTCTCTTCGAAAGAATGAACCAATTCACCATTTTCATATTTTATATTAACAATGGTATTTTGGTTTCTTCTATGTGCTGCAAAATGGTGAAATTTTTTGTGTGTTATTGTCCCCTTCTTTAATCCAAGTTGCTCTTGACTTAAGGTGCCATAATTGTTCTTCCTTTTTTTAAGAGCTCGAGCCGCTTCAGCTCTAGATTTTTCAGTATCTCCATCTCAGAAACATTCAGAATACCCGTTGTATTTTGATTAAAAGGCTCACTAATAGTGACCTCGGTGGATTTTAGGAGATTCTATTGTTTGGCTTGAAAATATCTTGCCCACACTTTGGTGACCTTTTTGATCTTTGAAATGTTGTCTTCCCACATCTGCATGAAGGATCGGGGCGAAGAAGGGGTCAAATGGGCCCAAGAGGATATCACCAAGGCTTTATAATCCTCCTCCAAAAGCCAGGCATGATTGAATTTTAAAGGGGAAGGGGGCTTAGATTCGGGAGATTTCATAGATAACACAATAGGCCTGTGGTCAGAGATGCCACCTGACTCCACAAAATCCTGAACCCAAATATGAGAGGTCAAAAGAGCTTCAGAAATTAAGAAACGATCTAATATTTTGGCAATGGCATCCTGAATTTTCCTAAAATTTTGCCAAGTGGGCTCCAATTTAGTTGGTTGAACATCGACTAAACCGAGCTTGTCACAGCAAGAATTCAAATAAGGGCCGAGAGGGTCAGGCCTAGAAAGGGACCCCCATATCTCATCCAACGACGGAGTAAAATTTAAATCGCCACCAAGAATTATGTAATCAAGGGTCTGCAATTTATTAAAAAAATTCCCCCAGAAAGTACGTTTCTCATGACATGGCCCGTATACATTAAAGAGGGAGAGGGGTCCTCCCGATGGGGGATCATCTATGTCTGTCTTAATGAAATAAGAAGAAATATCAGAGGAAAAGACATGGATGGAAGGGCTAATAGTTGTGATTAGACCCCCTGCTGACCTAGAGGCATCCACAGAGAAAAAAGACCATTTACAAAGCCATTTGGAAAGAATTTCTTGAGCACGGAGACCGAACAACTTTGTCTCCTGGAGAAAAATAACATAAGGTGTGACAGAGCGGCACAACCTTTTAAGGGCAAGCTGGGAAGGGGCGCCCCCAAGACCCCTAGTGTTGAAAGAGAGGATTATCATTTTAAGCCCTTATTAAGGGCAATTCCTGCTCTAAGTACCCGAGGGATCATTTTCTGTTTGCCTGAGTTTATGTCCAAAGCGACTTGATTCTGAGCTTTTGACAACACATATTTTCTCCCAAGAGTGATCTTATGAGCAATTTCCATGGCTAAACCACCTTTAATTGAATGATCAGGACTAATATGAGAGGAGGTGCGGGAGCGGAGTTTTGCAGTGTAGGGGTTCGAGGATAAATGCGAGCACTGAGGGATGATGGAGTCCCTCGAGGACGAGTGAGGAGAGGAAGGATGAGAGGAGGCCACATCAAGATGAGAGGGCTCGAGAGGGGGAGGGGGAGAAAATGCAGGGCCAGGAGCCAAAACTCCGCTATTCAATAAATCATTAACAGGAGGTCCAACAGTGGAAATTAAAGGAGATGAAGAACCTCCAGAGGGCATACCTTTGTCAGAAGAGGAGGCTTCCTTCTCATCCATCCTCTGCTCAACCCTGGTTTCATTAAGAGCAGGGGCAACCTCCTGGATCGGTACAACCATAGGGTTGTCAGGAGGAGCCGAACTCTGACTGATTACATGAGGACTGGGCATATTATTAGATTTTTTCTTCCAAACTTTTTTAAATTGAGGGCGCGATCGATCAGGCTTTGGACAATCTTGTGCTAAATGCCAGACTTGCCGACACAGATAACACCTAAAAGGTAACTTCCAATAGTCCAATTTTTTAGTCCAAGTGCTCCCATTCATTTCCAAAATGATACCTTCAAACAGGCCCTCGCGCACATCTAACTCGACTTGGATTTTGGCACATGTTCTGTCAAATTTCAATTCCCAGTCCTCTTCAAGCACAATGAAGGACCCCAACTTATTTTCGATAGCTTCAAGGATGTGCTGCTGCCAAAAGAATTGAGGTAAACCAGGTAGAATAACCCATACTTTTTGAATGTGCTGTGGAGAACGATCAACATTGAAACTAATATCCCAATTATGTAGAATCAAACCGGCCAGTCCCCAATTCCACACACGTTCAGTTAGTTTGATTCTATCAGCATTGGAGATGACTTTGAACAGAAGCCAACCTCGAGAGAGATTATGAAAAATAGGCACATATCCCAGCACTGGCCTCTAATTCTCTTCCAACCATAATTGAATTGACTCCTTGGTGGCCATTATTCCGCAAAAGCTTCCAACCAGTGCTTTCTCCAAGTAGGACGGAATATCAGATAACGGAATGTCAACCCCGACCACCAACTTCACTGTGTCAGCCATTTTACGAATACCCCTTCATTTATGCGTAGGCTGAAACAGAGGAGCTTGAGGATCGAAGGTTGCAGAGGCTACTGGATTAGCAGTGGGTGGAGGTAAGGACGGATCATCATTTGTGCGAAAGGCGTCCGGACCAGCCTCAATGAATTGTGTGTCCGGCACAGGAGAATTTATTACTTGAGAGACCCGCTTCATGAAATCATACTGTCCAGTGTCTAGACTGTAAGCGAAATCCTATTCATCATCGTTCATGATGGGCCGCAAGAGTACGACGGAAAGAATCAAGGGAGACAGAGCTCAAATGATGAGGAGAATCGAGGGCAGAAGTAAGGATCGAGGGAGGTGAGAATAAAATACCCATACCTAGATCCAGAAGCAGAACTACCCCCCCACCGAAAGACCTGAATCAAATTACATGTGAGGTCCAGAAGGGACCTCACCGCAGAAGAGCGAACCTCAGAAGCGAGGCCGAAGAAAATCCTAAGCCCGACCTCAAACCATACTATATATATATGTTCCTTTTTAACATATTTGTTCAAAAAAATTTCAAAATGAAACACACACACACCACCACCACTACTATTACTAAATAAAAATTCACATATTTTTTAGATTAACTAAAATGTAAAATTACTTATGTATTTGGATAGTTTCCTTTATTTTATTTTTATTTTTATTTTTTTTAATATATAGATATATACACACACCACCACCACCACTACTACTAAATAAAAATTCATATTTTTAAGATTAATTCAAATGTAAGATTACTTATGTATTTGGATAGTTTCCTTTATACCTAGAGTAATTTTTTTAAAGTGGGTTATATTGAAATTAATGTTCATCGTGTGTTCAAGGTATTATTGGGAAACATATCATGGCATGTTTGATGCTCTTCATTATAGTGATGGTTGATATTGCAATGCTTGAAAATGAAGTCCACTTGTCAAATGTTTGTCCTTAACCAAGTATTTCTTTCTACTAACTATAGTGATTTTTTTTTTAAATAATCTTCTTTCTATTACATTGGTATCAGATTCATAACATCAAAACCATTTTCCCATGATTTGCTATATTGGAAATTGGATGGGAAATGACCAACGGAAAAAGTTAATGTCTTTTGTCCCAAATGTATATAGAATATAGGGCCTAGGATTGAGGATTTTATAGGATATATATTATATCATAATTCTATAAAAAATTACATTGAAAAAATGTTGTTGGTTCTCTTGATTTTGGGTTTCCACGATAACATATTTGTCTTAATGTGTGTGTTTTCCATTGCATTGTTTCCATTTGATTAAGTATTTGTTTTCAAAAATTAATTTTACAAGGTTTCTATCTACATTTGGTAACATAGTAGTTTTGGCTTCAAGGGGATGCATTTGTTGGTAAAGGGTTTGGATCGGGTCCATGGTAAACCCTGTTATAGTGGGAGATTCGTGAAATAAATTATTGTGATGAAAGAAAACAAAAAGCAGTTCAAAGAAAGAGGTTGAGAAATTCAATGGGAAAAGTTTTGGGTTGTGGAATTTCAAAATGGATTTGTTGGCAGACAAAGATCAATGGAACATTGTGGATCTAAGTTTTGCACTAACGAGGATGTCAACAAAATACTAAACCAAGTTGTATCGAAAGGAAAAAAATCACAATATGATTACGCCTCTCAAATTCAATATTACTTAATGTTTTAGGGGAAGCTACACCAAAGGCTTTATGGAACAAGTTAAGGGGCTTATATTAGCCTAAGTCCTTGGTGAACAAATTGTTCTTGTGGAAAAAATTGTATAACTTGAGGATGAAGGATGGAGAGTCAATGGCAGAGCATATAAACACCTTCAATATTGTAGTAAGTAACATATTATTTATTAATACTAATATTTCAAATGAATACAATAGTATCAATTTTTTTTTCTCTTTACCAGAATCATGGGATAGTCTAGTTGTTGCTATAGGTAGTAATGCAACTACCATGAGTTTTGATGAAACAATCTCATCGTTGTTATCATAGGAGATGAGATGAAAAACATGGAAAGTCAGAAAACAAATGCCTTGTCTATAAGAGGACGCTTGATATAGATTGAAGCATTATATTATTTGTCATATATATTAATGCTTTCATAGTGGAAAAAGGTGGAGGAATCAACTTAGAGGACCATTTTTATTGGTGGGTCAGAGTTTGGAAAATTGGGGTTTGAAACTTTCTAAAAGCAATTTGAGGCCCCAAACAACGTTTTTTGGGGTAAAAATTTGCGCTCTATCGAGACACCTTTTAACACTATTCTACAAAAATACATTTCCAACAATCCAACAATGGCCTCAATCAAATTTTGTATGCAAAATTTATGTTAGTTATCATTTTACCTTCTTATTTTGACCACAATAATTTGATAGGATGCAATGTTAGCTACCATTATTCAACAAAAAGGGATAGCCACATGATAATGATAAAAAATACTCTATAAGAATCCATATTGTAACTCTATTTAAGAGTTTAAGGAATCAAAAGTAACCACTAGTAGGCTATCAGGCTATGTTATAACCAAGCCGCTAGGAGGAATAGGGGTTCCATTCTATTTAAGTGCATTTTGTTCCATATATGATAAAATTAGGAAAGAGTGGGAATGGAGAGAGAAAACATAGAGGTGTATGCATTATAGAATCCCATAGACCACATGCCTCGCTTATTTATACTTGCATACATTTTCCATAAGAGAAATAGAGCAGAGTAACCTCACCTTCCAACTAGGTTTTCTCCCGACAGGGTTTCCTGGGCTATATCTTGTGTTAATTTGTGTTTTTTGAGTTTTATTTCATTGTTTTCTATTTTTTGCATAATTATAATTTACATGCATATGCAATAAAAAATAATTAACATGTCCATTAATCAAAGGATAAAATAAATTCTCATAGTGTAGATTTCAGATTTTCTAATATATTTTAGCAAATCTATTGTGGCGAATTGTCTAGTGGAATATCCATGGTAGTTTATGGATCAACACTCTTAGAATAGAAATAAAAATATGTCCTCCAGTGGGAGATCTAAATCTAGAGGAAGATATAAATCTCTAGGAAAATTTGTTAAGGCATGTTGGAGATGTGGAAAAGAAGGGCATTACAAGAAAGATTGTAGATCTAAATTTTTTGAGAAAGGAAGGGAATTTAAAGATGCTCCTTCCATAGAAGCAAAAACCCCCTTAGATGATGAAGGTGATGTGTATTTGGATTCTTTATGTACATTGGTAGATCATGAGGCATGGTTGGTTGACTCAAGTGCATCCTTTAATGTGACTCCTCATAGGGAGTGGTTTTGCTAGTATGAAATATATGCTGGTAGTTATGTTTTACTAAGAGATGTATCAACAACCAGAATAATAGGATGAGAAAAAGTAAATTTGAAGCCCATGGGTGGAAGTATTATAACACCTGGTATTTTAACATTGGCCAACAAAAAATATTTATGTACGTAAGATGAGTGACGCAGGTGCAAAAACAATGTTTGAAAAGAATACCAATAGGATGGTTTGGGCAACATTGATATTTTTTAGGGGAGTTTGGATTGGAAATCTATATAGGTAGTTGGGAAGCATTTTTAGTGATGGGTGCAATAGTTTTTTTGTTCCTAAGAGTGGAGATGAAGAAGGAAAAACTCCTACAATATCTAGAGAAAAGACTATTTTGTGGCATCAAAGACTTGGACATATCAAAGAGAAGGGCCTTTGATTATTGCATGGTATTGGTACGGTAGAAGGTATGTCTAATTGCTCGTTGGATTTTTATTTCTGTGAACATTTTCTATATGGGAAGCAAAATCGAGTAATATTATCCTCTTGTTCTATGTGGTTAGAGGTAATATTACAGTTAGTGCACAATGATGTGTTTGGATGTGTGTTGGTTCCATCATTGGGTAAATTTGTGTATTATGTCTCATTTATAAATAAATTCTTTTGGAATACATGGATTTATTTCCTCGATAAGAAATTTGAAGTCTTTGAAAAAAGCACAAATTCAAATAGTTTAAGGCTCTTGTGGAAAATCATATAGAGAATAAAATTAAGGTGTTGATGACATATAATGGTGGAGAATTTCATGAGAATGAATTCAAATAATTTTATAAGAAGTGTTATATGGCAAGGTATAAGACTACTCCATACACTCCTCAATAGAATGGAGTTGTAGAAAGGATGAATAGGATGTTAATGGAGAAAGCAAGGAGCATTCTTAGTGGTGTCGGGTTAGGACAATAATTCTAGGTAGATGCAATGGATATTGTGTGTTACCTGGTAAATAAACCAGCCTCTTCAACATTGGAATATAAGACTCCACATGAGGTATTTATTGGTAAGAAACCTTCCCTTAAACATCTAAGAGTATTTGGTTGTGATGCTTATGTACATATTCCAAAGGAGAATATGACTAAGCTAGATAAGAAATTTAAAAATTGTATCTTTATTGGATATAAAGATGGCAATAAAGGTTATAACCTTTGGAACCCATAAAATAAAAATGTGGTGGATAATTGAGATAGAGTATTTATAGAAGTCAAAGATGTTGTCAAACAATAAGTCCTACCAAGGGAGAAACAAATAGAGATGATAAAGTTTGAATTGAAGGATGATGAATCATACTCTACAGAAGAATAGGAATTAAAAGAATAAGAACCATAAACTTCATCACTGAGGAGATCGGTTCGAGAAAAAAGGCAACCATAAAAGTATACTTTGCCTGCTTTCCATTCATGATTTGCTTTATTTATTTTTTATGATGATACTAGAACTGTTAGGGAGGCAATGGATTAAAAATATGGAAATGTCTGGAAAAAGGCTATCCTTGAATAAATGCCATCTTTGGACAAGAATGAGGCTTGGGATCTAGTGGATTTATCAACTAGAAGAAATCCCATTGGCAACAAATAGGTGTTTAAGAAGAAATTGAATGCAGAAAATAGAGTGGAGAAATACAAAGCTCTGTTAGTAGCAAAAGGTTATTCCCAAGTAGAGGGAATTGACTTTGGTGATATTTTCTCCCTTGTTTTCAAGTTCACTTCTATTAAATTTCTTTTACGTGGTGTTATTATTTTGAAGTAGAATATTCCTACATGGGGATTTGGAAGAAGAAAGCTACATGAAGCAACCAAAATGCTTTGTTGTGAAAGGAAAGAAAATGATAGTATGTAGGTTGAAAAAGTCTATGTATGGGTTAAACAAATCATCAAGCATGTGGTACTAAAAGTTTGATACTTATGTACTAGGACTTGGTTTCACAAGGAGCAAACGAGATCACTATGTATACTAAAATTTGTTGGTGATCATGTTATTTAGTTGGTCTTGTATGTGGATTATCTGTTGTTGATTGGAGCATCCCTTGTAAGATCCTCCCTGATCCTCCTTGCTGCCCATATGAAATATCTAAAGGTAAAGGTGGTAAATATTCAAAACAAGTTTCAAATGGGGACTTACCAGTGGAATTGTGAACTAATATATTATAAGAGTGTTGTATATATATTCGATGGTCATACCAAGTATTTGAATGCTTCTGATTATAACCCCTCAAAATTTGCACCAAAGTCCTATTGACTACTTATGTCTTCCCATCTATTCATGGATGGAATGTTATAGACCTATTTAACTTCATGTCCATATTCTCCCACATTGTAGTCCAAAATGAACTGAGAAATATTGTGTCCCTTTCTAAATTGATGATCCTTGGTATCCTAAAGTGCACCAAGCATTGTTCGAAGAACAAGTTTACTGCTTCTTGCCCGCAGACAATATTTTTACAGGGCATTAAACACACATCTTGTTAAACCTATAAACTTCCACGAATAGGTAGTCATATCCCTTCTTTGTTGTGGGTAAACCTCGCAAAAATTCCATGGAAATTTTTTCCCAAGAATGTGTAAGTATAAGCAAGGGATGATATAGGCCTACTTCCTATTACTAGCCTTGTTGGTATAACAAAGCATGCACCCTCTTGTGAACCTAGCTACCTCTTCTTGCATCCTTAGCCAACACATGCCTTTGCAAGTTGGCCATTTCCTTCCCTACAACCTTGGAGGTGTGAGCCTCTCTGATTAGTTGTAGTTACTCACCTTTAGGAACACATAACTTGTCTAACCATAAAGTAACCCATTATGTAGATGGTAGTCAATTGTGTTGTCCCCATCATACAAATCACTTTGGCTCTGCAATTGTTAAAACACTTCCTCGAAGTCCTCATCTGTTAGAAAGCGTAGCAAGAAAGGCTCAATTTGACTTTAGCCTTAGTTAAATTGAGTAAATATAATTTCCAAATTAGCATGACAACTTGGAGGTAGTTAACTAGTGTGACATGGCTCTTGTAATTCAGTTAACTTAGTAAATTCGAGTTATAGGCTTGGAGTTCAGTCATGCATGTATTGATTGCCAAAATTTTAGCAATCTAGTTTAATTATTTTCAGTTGTACTCTGTTAACTAACCTATAACAATTAATAGAGTCAGTTGAAGGTCAGTTGTGTAGTGAGACAACAATCTAACTCATATATTTATCAGTTAATTGATCAATCAACCCAAAATAGCTCATGCATGCATGGAATTTGTAACATCCCTGGTGAAAATTCCATGTAATAAAAGTTAAAAATAATAACCAAGGTTGATGGGACACTTACTCCAAGCTGAATGTTGGGAAAAACATCCTAGTGGGTGTTAATTTGGTTTATTATGGCTAAGGAAATTGGAAAAGGCAAAGGAAAATGCTTTGGAAAGGAAAAATGGAGTTTTTTGCACATTTATTTATGAAAATAATGGAAATTGGGAGAAAGGGGAGATGAAAGGTCACTAGTTCCATGTGAGGAGGAAAATGAATAAAATAGAGGCCTCATTGATAAAAAGGCTTATGAGGATCAACTAGAAATATTTTTCTCATACTTATGGCTCTCATTCTATTCTACTCTCTCTCTCTCTCTCACTCACTCTTGGACACTTAGAGTTTTCTTGGAGCACTTTGGCATTGGAGCAAGAAAGGAAAGGAAAAAAAAATATGAGGACGCAAGCAAGGAGGAGTAGGAATCAAGCAGCTACAACATGATTCTTGGCAGGTATCGTTTTGCATGTGTGTTTTCCTTGCTAGATTTGGCATGTATGGTATTGCATGTGGTTATTTTCTATCATGGCATGGGTTTTTCTAGGTGTGACAGTGTTTTCAGCCTAGCCTTACCATTTCCGTATAGCTTTGATGAGAAGGGTTCTCATCCTTCGGTTGAGTTTGATTGCCGGATGGATTCGAAGCTGAGTGGGGTGGATCTCTGAAATGAAAAACACATGGCCTAGTGATCCTTGAAAAGAACTGTGGATCACGGTAAATCCATTGGCCTAGTAACCCATAAACTAGACTGTGGGTTGCGGTAAAGCCAGATTGTGTGCCTCAATGTGCATATGAATCATTGTCGGTGAATGGCAGGATATACGGTAAATCCAAGAGGTGGATTACTCTCTGTTGGGCCTACTAGTCCCGATACAAGATGTACGGTAAATCCTGGAGAGTATGTCTCGGTTTAGGGCCTAGTGATCCCTGATTCGAACTACGGTAAAGCCTAAGAGACTAGGAGGAACTCAAATTCCTCATGGTGTAGGCAGACAACTCTGATAGAATTCATCCTTGTTTGGTTGTTTTTGGTTGGTTATGAGTCCTAGATTCATGCTTGGAATATGGCACGAGGTTGATTGGTTGAAGAGAGATTTGGCTCAACCAAACTATGGTTGGGTGGAAAGTGGAAGTCCCATCTCTAGTTGGTTTTAACATTCATTAATGAGAAGCTCATTCCTTCGGTATTTGATGTATAAATTCACTGGTTTTTATGTGGATTTTATTGTTGTTGTATCCATGGTATTTTTGTTGTTATTATGTTGGTTATAAGCATGTATTTTATCAGTGATGATGTATGGCTCTCTCCATGTTTTTACTTGTAAATGAATGCATAATGTATCTATGGTAAAATAGATTGTATGGCAGCTAATGATGTAAGGGATCAATGCTTCTTAATGATTCTCAGATAAGTATGAGACCCCTTTGCTCCGTTCTATTGTTTATACCTATAGCTTTCATGTTTGTGACATGTTTGAAAAAATACTTATCATGGATAGGAGGGGTCCAGATGAGTTCTTAATTACGTGATTGCTTTCGTATCATTTTCTTGTTGTTATTTATCATCTCTGAACTTTTCATGAAGTTCCGGGCAAAGCACTAGGTTCTGGGCTTGAAAAGGTGGCTCAAATCCTAGGGTCGCTGGCACAGAACTGAGTATTTGGGGCCCTAGCCGCTAGCATGCATTGTTATGCCTGCGATTATAGCCTCCTGGCCACTGGCATGCAGTTTTATGCCTGCAAATATGGCTCAAAGAGGTAAAAATGTCAGTGTGATCCAAGGGTAAGAGACTTGAATGGTTGGGTTACCTCCTGGGGGTGTTGTTGTTGTTGCAAAAAGTCCCTATGTCGTGAGTGCGTCTGTTCCGCTTCCTTAAGGTCACCTAGGAGGTTGAATCTCATTATAGTAGCGTCTCACCACATGTTTACCCTGGTTGGCTAGTTACTTGGGTAGATGTGGGAAGAGGGCGTTATAGAGTTGTATTAGAGCATGGTTCAACCCTTGGACTGGATGGGCAGTGTGTTGTTCATGATTTTATTTTGGTTGCATATGTGTTTTGCATAACTATGGTGCATGTGTTTGTTGCATCTTTGTTGTGTTGGCCATGGTGGCAGTGATGTCACCATGGATGGGTTGATGGTGTTGTGTCGACATGTTGTCATGAGTGTATGATTGGCTATGTGTTCTTCACGCTTATGTATTGTCTGTGCACACTTGCTTACATGTTGCTACATGTTGTGTATGCATTGCTTGTTCATGCTAGGTCACATATTGGTCATGCTTCTGTGTTGTCCGTGTATGATTTCTTTTGTGATGCTATATGTGGGACATGCATTGGTCGTTCATGATTGGTTATGCATGTCAAGTGGGTGCATATGGCCAATTTTGCATTGGTTTGGTGAATGTTGTTGTACATAAGGTCATTGTATGCAATTAGGTCATCATGATGATATTGGTATGTTATGATGCTAATGTGTTGGCTAAGATAGAGCAGGAGATGCAGACCATCAAAGTGAAGTTGCAGAATTGGACCTCGAGGCAAGAACATGTCGTCATACAAGTTTGGATGTTGGGCATGCAGGTATGTAGGTTAAGGATTGTTATATGCATTATGGTTATGGGTATTCCTTTCATTCTATTGATGTTATGGTTACATACATTATAGATGCTAGTTGATTGGTGTGGTTATATGTGCATGTGTTGGATAGTCATGAAATATAGCAACCTGTGGTAGTATGCATTTCTATTGTTGTTTTACGTTAGCTAACTTATATGTTGTTGATGAGCATGTTGTGGGTTAACTTCTTGTTGTTGTAATATAGTTAGCATGGTGATTAAGTTACATGTTGTTGATGAGCATGATATATAACTTTTTGTTGTTACATGATAGTGACTTGATGGTTAGAGTTATGACATTCAGGCATGAGTCAACCTAATTATGATAGTGCATTGTATTATGTCTAGACTGACTGTGCATATGTGATTGTATGCATGAATGACAATTGTTTATAAGTTTATGGTGTGAACATGTTAGCTATATATTGTTATGGATACCATGACCTTATTTATGATTGGGTTGATATGTTGAGAATTTATATCATGCTAATCTAGATTGATTGCATAGACAAGATAACCACCCCTGAGATACATTAAGTATGAGTTTGCTTATGTCATATACTTGGTGCTTGTATATTTGATTATTTCATCTATTTGGTGTTTGAGTGTTTGGTGTCTATTATGTAGATGAGTGTTTGAATGTCTGATTAATTGCATGATATGAGTATGTATTTATAAGATTGCATGAAGAAATGATTTGGTTTTAAGATGGTTGTACTAACACAATATGTGCTGAGGCAATTGATATGTACTTGAGTATAAGCGGGTGATAGTTGTGGCATTATGTATTATGAATTATGACTATGAGTTGATTGTTGATTATGACATCGTTTTTAGATTTGGTAAAGGTTGATTTTAAATTGATAGATATGTTGTATTGATCTTTGGAATATATGATTGACATGTGTAAGCAGATGCATGGCAACATGCTAGATATTAGTATGACAAGGTAATAGTTAATGTGTTTGCATAATTAGCATATGGTTGATGTGACAGTACATAGTAAGACTCGATTGCAATAAGGTATATGGTAAAAGAAAGGAATTGGGTAAGAATTACTTGGGCTATGTTGATATTTCCTTGGGAACCATGGGAATTGAGTCACGGTGTTTGTTTCCAGTCTTGTGCTTTTGGTCTTTTGTGATTTGTTTGCACTTGATTTGCATATTTGTTTATGTATTGTGCAAGGCATTGCCACTTTTTTGCAGTGTCACACTGCTTTTGGTTTCTCATGGTCATCTTATCATTTGTTCTTGTTCTTGCCTTTTGTTTGAGTCTTTGGAATTAGTTGGGAAAGAGGAAAGTAATGGAGCTCAGGGAGAGTTGTGTGGTACCCAATAGGTAATGAAAGACACAGATGAAACTCGGTGCATAAGCACAACGGAAGGTAAGAATATGACAACCAGTTAGATTGGTTGGGTCCATTGAGGTAAATGGGCAATGGCAGAACAATTGTGAGAAAGGTAACACAAAAGGTAAGTTGAATGGATCTGAGGTGTTAGATGCCTTGGCTATGTTGGGTACTGTTTCTCTCAACATTGTGCATGATGTGCATGAATAAATGAAGTTCTCTTAACCTAGACCTTATGGTATCTAGAAATTGTGTTGTGATCATGATTATGTTGATGTTTATACATGTATACATGTATGTATGTATGTATGTCATGTCTGCTGTGGTCGTCATGGATCATGTTTGTTTAATGCTAATGTTTATATGACTATATGTATGTATCTATGTCATTGTATGGCAGTGTTTTCAAGGATCATTCTCGCGGAGGAGTGATTTCTTATGCAGTTGAATAGCATGAAGAGGTTCTTGGTCTTATGAGGAATCAAGTGGGAAGAGTAACCCTGACAGATCTATGAGGTAAGTGTCATGTGGGCATGAATTGATATTGTATGCTTGTACTATGCCTATGCTTATGTTATGGGCAGGTAATGTTGAGGGGTACATCAGCGAAGTGAAGATATTGTGATATGTGGCATGCTAGTATAAGAATGGATAGTGGAAAGACACTAGAAGCAAGGTTGCTTGTGGGGTCAGTTTGTGGTCTATGGATGTGCAATACTACTGTTGTGTATATGTTGTGCATGTTGTATATTCTGTGATTGTACCTATGGTAATGTGTACATGTAACATATGTATTATTGTGTACATATAATGTTGTATGTCTATTGTATGTATGGTGTTGTGTATATTTCATATGAAGTGCTAGGTATAGATGGTGCTATGTACATGTTGGATATGTGGTGTTGTGTACATACCGTACTCTGCGCATGTGCATATGGTATTGTGCGCATGTTGGGTATGCGATGTTGTGTACATTTGGTGTTATGTGCTTGCTGTATATGCAGTGCTATGTACATATGATGTTGTGTGCATGTTGTACATATGGTGCTATATACATATGGTGTTGTGTGCATGATTGTAAATGTGGTGTTGTGTACATGTTGTACATGTGGTGCTATGTGCAAGAAGCGTCATGTACATGTCGTGCATGTGGCATTGTGTACATGTGGTGTCGTGTACAAGTCCTGCATGTGGTGTTGTGCACATGTTGTATAGGTGGTGCGGTGTAAATTTGGCGTTGTGTACATGTTGTGCAGGTGGTGTCGTGTACATGAGATGTTGTGCACACATTGTGCAGGTAGCGATGTGTACAAGTGGTACTGTGTACATGTTTTTCATAGGGTACTGGTATACATGTGGTATTGTGTGCATGGCATACATGTTATGTTGTGAGCATGTGGTACTATGTATGTGCATGGTCTAGTCATGGTATCATGACATGTGTATTTGATGTATTGTATTGTGTATATGTATATCCATTGTGTTGTATTGTACACTGGGTGTAGGTGCATGTGGTTTGTTGTACACCAGATGTGTGTATATGTATTGTGTTGTGTTGTACACGAGATGTAGGTGTATGTATTGTGTCGTGTTGTACGCCATATGTAGGTGTATGTATTGTGTTGTGTTGTGCACCGGGTGTAGGTGCATGTATTGCATGTCATTGTATTTCGTATATGGTTGTATGTGTGTGATGCACATTATGTGTATGTGCACATGGTTGAGGAGAAGGAACTCGTGTTTTTCAAATGTGGAAACTGATCCAGTATGGGTACAAAATAACAAAGGCATAAGTAAGGACCAATGAAGGATAAGTATTGATATTTTATTGCAGTTATATTATGCATGTAATCTGTGAAATTGAATTACGATGGTTACATGTGATTTATGATTATGGTTTATGATGATTAAATGTGATTCATGATTTTGACCTATAATGTTTGTGTGTTGAGCTAACCAAACACGATATATTTATGCATGATGATTTGATCAAACAGCTAGTTTGACTTGTTGTGACAAGAAGTAAACAGAATTGCAAGTGCGCCTTATTGACGAGCTACCAATGAGGTATGATGTGAATTTATTTCAATTTATTTTGAATCTAATGGCAGTTATGTACTTGATATAGGAAGCACGAAAATTTCCAATTGTGATGATTGAAACCGAGAGCAAGAATTATCAACAACAACAAAAGGAATTGAAAAATGTAGCAGTATGCTGGTAAGGTACTTCAGGAGTAGGGCTATTATGGGACACTGATACCCAATAGTGTCCACTGATTTCCATAGGCATGTTATGACCGGTATGATGGTTTTGAGGCAGGTATATGCCTTGTTTTTTTAATCTTTCGATGCGAATAATCCTTGAAAGGGATGGGATGTCGGGGAACTTGGAAGGTGAGTGACTGCACGAAAGGGGATTACCGAATTTCCCGAGGGACTATTTAGCAGAGAAGGGAAGGTCAGGGATGGATTTTTTTTTGTCATTAGCATTTCCAGATGGAATCATATGCACATTGGGAGTGTGCCCTGGAACAATGAGCTGATAAATTTTCACTAAGGTTATAGTGGCATAGGATTGTAGTGAAGGAAATTGGATGCAACTTTTACTTGGTAATGGATTCTAGACTTCCTAGGAAGGAGATGAATCCTAGTATTACTTTGAGGACGGAGGTGTGAGCCTCTGGATTCCCTTGTTTCAGATGCAGATATCGTATCATTTTATTTTCCGGTTGGGAAAATGTGCATATGTATATATGTGGTTGTTATTGTAAATATAGTAATGAGCTATGTTATAAAGCTCCAATACGCGGTATGATTATCATGATAGTTTTTTTTTTTTGAGCAGGTTATTCATTGTAAATACCGCAATGATCTATGTTATAAATATCCATGGGAAGTATGTTTTCTTTTCAATGGTTTTTCTGAGGTATATGTGTGGTTGAACACCGAGGAAAATGTCCCCCAAGAGGGAGGGTTCTATAATAGTCCTGGTGAAAATTCCATGTAATAAAAGTTAAAAATAATAACCATGGTTGATGGGACACTTATTCCAACCTGAATGTTGGGAAAAAAATCCTAGTGGGTGTTCATTTGGCTTATTATGGCTAAGGGAATTGGAAAAGGAAAAGGAAAAATGGCATTTTTGGCACATTTATTTATGAAAATAATGGAAATTAGGAGAAAAGGGAGATGAAAGGTCACAGGTTGCATGTGAGGAGGAAAATGAAGGAAAATAATGGAAAATGAAGAAAATAGAGGCCTCATTGATAAAAAGGCTTCTAAGGATCAGTTGGAAATATTTTTCTCAAACTTATGCCTCCCATTCTATTCCACACACACTCTTGGATACTTAGAGTTTTCTTGGAACAATTTGGAATTGGAGCAAGAAAGGCAAGAAGGCCAGAAGAAGGAGGAATAAAGCAAGGGGGAGTAGGAATCAAGCAGCTGCAACAAGATTCTTGGCAGGTATCGATTTGCATGTGTGTTTTCCTTTCTAGATATGGAATGCATGGTATTCCATGTGGTTCTTTTGTGTCATGGCATGGGTTTTTCCTGGTGTGGCAGTGTTTTCAGCCTAGCCTTTCCATTTCTGTATAGCTTTTATGAGATGTATTCTCATCCTTCGGTTGAGCTGGATTGTCGGATGGATTCGAAGCTGAGTGGGGTGGATCTCCAAAATGACAAACACATGGCCTACTAGTCCCTGAACCGGATTGTGGGTTGTGGTAAAGCCAGATTGTGTGCCTCGGTGGGCCTAGGAATCCTTGCGGTGAATGGTGGGATATATGGTAAATCCAATAGGTGTATTTCTCTCCATTGGGACTAGTATTCTAGGATGGGATGTACAATAAAAATTGGAGAGTATGTATCAATTTAGGGCCTAGTGATCCTTGATTCAGACTGTGGATTACAATAAATTTTGAGAGACTAGGAGGCGCTCAAATTCCTTAGGGTGTAGGTGGAGAACTCCGGTAGAATTCATGCTTGTTTGGTTGGTTATGAGAACCACATTCATGTTTAGAATATTGCACGAGGGTGATTGACTGAAGAGAGATTTGGCTTAGCCAATATATGGTCGGGTGGAACATGGAAGTGCCATCTTCGGTTGGTTTTTACATTCATTAATGGGAAGCTCATTCCTGTGGTATTTGATGTATAAGTGCATTTATTTATATTTTGATTCTATTGTTGTTGTATCCATGGTATTTCTGTTGTTATTATGTTGGTTATAAGAATGTATTTTATTAGTGATGATGTATGGATCTCTCCATGTTTTTATTTGTAAATGAGTGCATAATGTATCTATGGTCAAATAGATTGTATGGAAGCTAATGATGTAAAGGAGCAATGCTTATTAGCGATTCTTAGATAACTATGAAACCCCTTTTCTCTGTTTTATTGTTTATACCTGTAGCTTTCATGTTTGTGACATGTTTGAAAACATGTCTGTCATGGCTACGAGGGGTCTAGATGAGTTCTTAATGATGTGATTGCTTCTGTATTATTGTCTTGTTGTTATTTATCATATCTGGACTTTTCATGAAGTTCTGGGTAGAGCACTGGGTTATGGGCCTGAAAAGGTGGCTCAAATCCTCGGGCCACTGACACAGAATTGAGTATTTGGGGCCCTGGCCACTGGCATGTAGTATTATGCCTGCAGCTATAGCCTCCTGGCTAATGGAATGCAGTGTTATGCCTGGGGCTATGGCTCAAAGAGGTCAAAATGTTAGTGTGACCTGGGGGTAAGAGGACTGAGTGGTTGGGTTACCTCCTGGGGGTGTTGTTGTTGTTGTAAAAGTTTTGTATGTTGTGATTCCATCGGTTCCACTACCTTAAGGTCACCTAGGAGGTTGAATCTCATTATAGTAGCATCTCGTCACATGTTTACCCCAGTTGGCCAATTCAAATTCCTTAGATGGAGTGGAGGAGACAAAGGCTAGTGTAACATGAGTTGTATACTAGTTGAGTGTACAATATTGCATGCAATCAAGAGATCATTTCATTGGCAATTGCACAAGGAAATATGAACTTCCCTGTTGTTTAAGAGCTTGAATGAGCTCATATTTGCACAAGGGAATAGGAGGTTG
This sequence comes from Pinus albicaulis, assembly GCA_034641835.2. NCBI lineage: Eukaryota > Viridiplantae > Streptophyta > Pinopsida > Pinales > Pinaceae > Pinus > Pinus albicaulis. The sequence goes on along the minus strand of CM076578.1, from coordinate 1,749,892,325 downwards.
GATGAGGCATACAGTGGCTAAGTGTTGGCTAGAGGTACTCGATTAGTAGAGAGAACAATTATTCTTTTGTAGGTTGTGCTCAAACCTAGAGCAAGCAATTCTAATAGTTTCTCTATTCAAATTATTAATGCAAAGAGGCTTGAGGGGTTTTTCCCAGTTGGGTTCCCCTAGAAATCATTGTGTACTTGTGGTTTTTCTTTTTGCATTTTTATGGATGTTGTTTGAAATTGTGATTTCAATTATGTAGATTAATAGAGTAGAATTTGTGTCTCCTGATTTCAGTTTGATTTCTTGAGAAATTGTAATTTATATCATCTTTTCTACATGGTATCAGAGCCCTAAAATCCCATTAGAACCAATGTTTCAATTTTTTTTTTAGGAATTTCGAATTACAACTTCAGTGTAGCAGTTTACTTTAGATTCAGGAGAATGGATTTCAACAAATTGTGACCAGAGTATGCTCTGGAGGGAAGTTAAAAATTCTGACTTGGATGTTGAAAATGGAAACAAGAAAATATTAATTTAATTTTCCCTTGAATTAAATTAGAATAAAATTGTAATTCCACATCACTTGACAACTTGTACGAGTTATCTAAGTTAGTTTGACTTAGTTGGTTCAGTTAATTCAAGTTAAGGATCTACCTTGAGTCATCTAGAATGGTTCCTACTTTTTAGGGGCCCTAGTTGAGTTCATTTCGAGTTGTAATTAATTAATTAAGTTTAACTGAGTTAAAGTCAGTTAAACTAGTTCTAATTGTTGGAGGAACTAGTGGGAGGTCAAGTAGTGGGGTGTGTACTCTGTGATCAACTAGTTAACTGATATTTCATCCATAAATAACTCATGCATGCATGATCTATGAGTTACGCATTTTATATTGGAGTTCAAGGGCAATGTACTATTAGTTGTATAATTATCTGAATTATAGATGTGGTACATGCAACCAAAGGAAGAGCCTAAAGGATCTGCGCAATCCAATGGAGGATAATTCTTATTAAATAGGGGCCTAATTCCTCATTGAAAAATGCAAGGAAATAGGGACTTGGGAAAGTAGAAAATTGGTTAAGTATTGGCCAAATCTTGTCTATGAAGCAATGAGATAGATAGAGATGGTGCAAAGGTTTCTCGGGCTTGAGCAAAGCATTGTAATCTTCTCATATTTTCTGACTATTGCAATATACATATAGTAGGGTTTTTTAGTTGTGGCTTTCCCCATGAAATAATTGTGTAATGTGTTGATTGAATTCTTTCTCTTGTATGCTTTGTGATTTCGCGATTATTTAATTGTTTCCGCAAATTGGTAGAGTAGATTCAAGTCTATTGTTTTAGTAAATTACAATTATCATTTTAAATCTATAAGGAATTTCTACTTGGTATCGAAGGTAGATTCACATCAGAGAAGAGAATTCAAAGTTTTCTTTGTAGGGGCTTCGAATTTCAAGATCAGTGTTGCGGGTGTTATCTTAGATAACAGTTAGAGATAATTTGGAGTCATTTTGTCAAATTAGCTAGGTTTTTTAAAAATAAAATAGATGTACAAAGTGTTAGTTGGTCAGTTGGTCATCTAGTCAGTTTGTAGAGTAAATTTGAGTTTAAGTAGGGTCCACAACATGAGTTATAATCCTTTTTTTTTTCTTTTTTTCTTTTTTTAATTTTATTTGTTGTTGTTGTTGTCAAGCTCACTTGATCATAATTATGTTTTATCCAATTTTGTAAAATTTCGTAGCAGCTCCAATTGTGAGGACAGAGGGTTTTCTGTGAAAGTTTCTGACATATCCGTAGCGAGTCTGTCACTTCTGCCACCTGTTCCATTACGAAATTGTGTTGCTGTTAGTAATGGTACATTTTTTAAAATTTGTGAGTTAGAGTCACGATAAAACATAATCATGCGTTAGTATTCACCTTCAACCCAAACGTTCACACATTAAAATTTCATTCTTTCATCATTTCTTTTCATTTTGAGTTTGGTCTTGCTGTCATAGGAAGGTCTATTGGTGTCAGAGGGAGGTCTAACTGTCATTGGGTGAATTTTTAGGTGGAAAGAAGGAGCTTACTATGTGTTGCAGCCATGGCACAGAAGAAGTAGTACAAAGGAGGCTATGTGGTACACTATGGACCCACAGACAAGAAGTTGTTAGAATAAGACCTTGTTTTCATCCAATACTTTGCCAGCGTGGGATGCCTGCATTTTTGCAAGAAGTTGCAGGGTTTCCATGGGCATATTGCTAAGGATTTTTCCATCAATTTCACAGGAACAAAAACAAAGGTTTGCTTGATGAATTTTTCAATCTCCCCTGAGGTCATTTCACATGCTACAAAGATTCTCAGGTCTCATGAGATGTGGTTCAAATTTCAGAAGTTCCAGTCATTCAACTATGATGAATTTATTAAGGATGAATATAAAGGAATTGACATGACTGCTGGAATTTCTAAGGTTTGCCTCAAAGAGTATTTTTCCAAATTTTTAATAGTCATCCAAACTTATTTTACATGTGAAGGCAGGTTCAATATGGTTTACCAGTATCACTTCAAATTTCTCTTACATTTCACAGGTAAACAACTTTTGGACACTTCTTTTTATCTTTGTAGGAGTTTGGGGAAGATGGTTGAAAAAATCCAGGCTAAACTTGATGCTAGCAACACTTCTCTTTTCCATCATGGCCTCATCAAATTACTTGTTGTAGAAGAGATGAGTAAGTTAAACAAAGATTGGCTTACCTTCTTGTTCTTGAGTGGTTATGAGCTAGATGCTGCCACCCCTTCAAGAAAAACTCCAAAATCTCAGTCAATAACCCCTAGGGAAGAGAAGCAACCAGAAGTAGAACCTACAATGAAGACTTCCACAATAATTGGAAAAAGGATGACTAGAAAACAAAGTAAAGGGAAGGGTAATTTAGATGATATATAGAAGCCATTTAACTTGAAGAAAGTCCAATTTTACAACCTCTACAGATTACAAAGGCAAAAACTCATAAAAAGAATAAGAGGGCCAAGAAACTTGATTTTACACAAGAGGAACAAGGTTTTATCTTCAAACCAAGAAATCTTGTTACAAGATCAATGCAACAAATAGAAAAGATGCAAGAAGTGCCCTTAGAAAAGCAGAGTCAACAAAGAGAAGAAAGGGAAAATAGCTCGTGCAAGAAAAAATTCATATAGAAATTTTACAAGAACAATTGAGAGAAGCTAGACAATAAGTGTTTGATTCTAAACTATTGTTTCACGAGTTGAAAGAGGATGTGTCAAAGCAGCTATATTTCTATGAAAAATTTGGAGAAGAATATAGAAGAATGGTGAAGAGGACCCTACTGTTTGGTCAATTTAGTGTGTCCTAAATTGCTAATATAAATTATCAACCAGGGATTCGTAAGCTGACGAAGTGTGTCGCACTATATGTGCAAGCTAACCTATCTCTTACTTTTTGTCGTTTTTGGATTTTTATTGATCTTGGTTGGTTTCCTAATGTGAGATGGAAATTCTAAAAGACAAGTATGGTTATGAATATTCAAGGCAAGGATGTCCTTTATAATGATTTACCAACTTGAAACTGAAAAAGGAATTTAAAACATACAATGACAAAACTTTAAAGAAATGAAAATGTGCTAGCCTAATAAATCAAACGAGAGAACTATTGAGTATGAAAACCAAATTATCCTTCTTCTTTGTCTAAACACAAAGAAACTATTCTTAAAGAAATCTAAATTGCAACAAAGTAAATCTAAATCAAATTACATCAACATATTCGAGCCCTCACCATTAGTCTGACTATGGCTTTCGGAGGTAACCATAAACAATTTGAGCAATCGATATCTAATTTGCGGAAAAAAAAACTAATATAAACTACACACTCATACTTCAATCCCTCACCATCGGTCCAGTTGTGGGCTTTTCGGAGAATGTAGCCGAAATGACATGAGCAATAAAATATATCTAACACGGAAAAATAAACTAATATCAAACTACACACTCATACTTCAATCCCTCACCATCAGTCCGATTTGTGGCTTTCAGAGGTAACTGAAAATGACATGAACAATTTAATATATCTAACTTGCAGAAAGTAAACTAATATCAAACTACACACTCATACTTCAATCCCTCACCATCAGTCCAGCTGTGGCTTTCAGAGGTAACTGAAAATGATAGAAGCAATTTAATATATCTAAATCTAACTACTAAAGCAAACGTGCAAGACTGAAATAAACAAATAGTGCTGGAATTAAACAAAAACTAAGAAAAGTAAATTAGCAGAAGGACAATATTGATTCCATGTCATTAGTCATAAAAAGATGTGCAAATGCCCGGGCTGACATGAAAAATTATGCTAAAAACTATGATTTTTGAAAGAAATCTAAGTAAGGAAATATGACAAAACAGAATTGAAAGCAACTTATCTAAAAAACATGTAAAAACCTCCTTAGATAGCAGGGGCCCTCTGCTACCAATTTGGTGAAGTCCTTCAGCTCCTTAAAGTTGTAATCAAAACAACATCAAAGAACTGAATTTCTCTATTAAAAAGAACTCACAAATCTACATCCCATTCCATCTTGAACTTTGTTACAAAAGAATTCTCTACTACTTTTTCATTACTTCCTCATTACCTATGATAGGAGAAAGCTTCTCCTATTTATACAAAATATGAGGAGTCATCTCATTAATGGGAGTCCATGAATCTCTCCCTCCATCTCTAGAGTTACAATCAAAATAGGAAATGATAAGACACATGTTTTTCTAGAGTTTCAACACAACTTGAGGAATGAGACACATATCCTCTTAGAGTTTCAATACAACAAGGAAGTGAGACACATATCCTCTTAGAGTTTCAATACAACAAGGAAGTGAGACACATATCCTCTTGATTCCATAATCTTCTCCAACCAAATTCGAATTTGGCCTTAGAGTGCCACATAAGGGTCTTCTAGAAGTCTCCTTTTGACCTACACATGTCACAAAACTCATAACACATATATAGATATATGAAACTATGTTAATTTTCTAGTTTCTAATCATAAATTCACTTAAAATACATAAAATAAATAACGTTGGAAAACAAGGATCCTAACCCATATATTTATGAAAATGGTTACTTGATGTAGGGTTTTAGGTCAAATGGCTATGAAATAAGAGCTAAATGGTTATGACATAATGGAAATATATATGAATATGGAGAACATTTTTGAGACTCAACATACCCCCCAACTGAAGTTGTTGCATGTCCTCATGCAACCATTGCAATGATTCATTTGTCCATGAGTTGATCTTTTATGAGTTTTGAGTCATATAGATTCACTAAACCTTTCTTGACTTTTTCCTATTATAAGAGACATTTGACTGCAATGCTTTTTTTCCACTGTTATCTTTAGTGGCGTTCAGTTTTTTTAAGTACATCTGTAGCTAATGGTGTTTGTTTGTTGCACAGTTTCATGAAAACCTTTAGATCACGATTTCATCAATGAATTTATCATTTGTATACAGCATTCTTGATCATGTTGCAACAAATAGTGGTTGAAAGGTGTAGGAAAATGATGAAAAATGGTGTGGATAATAAATACATGTGATGAATGATGTCTCTTCCAACTAAAGATATGACAATGCGGAAAAGGGAGTGAGGAATTTTTCCAAAGTTACAATTTTAGCATTCTAATGAATTACATGACTAAAAATTAGAAAACAACATACCTTCACTTACCTTAAATGTGGATGAGTTGTGTATGTGTGGTGGCTGCAAAATTCTGATCATATTCTTCTTCAAGTGGTTGAACAAGAGGAGTCATGGATAAATAGATGAGATGACAATTTATTGCTTCTACTAAAACTTGCTCAATCTGCTCCAAAATGCTGAAAATAATAGTCTTCATGTCTTCAAAACTCATTGGCACAATTCCTACTATGTGAAAAGATGTTCTGATGTCGAACATAGTAAGAAATTGTTGACTTAGTGGCCATTAATGGATGCCACTAGTCAACACGAGAACTCTCACCATTGATGAAAATGAGAGTCAAGATGCCCAAACACATCTTGCTAGGTACGAATGATTTTGCTGATGTCGAGTCACCTAGAAGATCTGACGAACAAGGGACATTAGTGTATTCCCTTTGTTTGTCAGCATGAGAACTTGCCATTAAGGCATGCAAGCCTCAAGGTGTTTTTACAAAGAACTTAGACTCAAAGGACTATGGACTCAATAATTTGCATTGAAGCAGGGCTTATTTGCGAAATGAAAATGACAAGAAATGGAAGATAAAAATGGAAGATGGCAATGGGGAGTAGAAATGGAAATGGGCAATAAGCATGTGAATGAGCCTCTTGCTTTTATTTGTGGTTATGAATGGACAAAAAGAAATGGAAAGTGGATGTGAATGTAAATGGAAAATATGAAGTGAAATGAGGTGAATGGTTTATTATGAGGTATGGATGTGATGGAGACAATAGTATCTGAAATTTTTTCAAGTGTTTGGATCTGATTTTGCATTAGCATATTTCCTCTTTGTTGCTGATCATCCTCTTATGAAACAAATTGGTCTCTTAGAGAGACACCATTCTCTTGTAGTCATTTGTCCTTCCTCCTGGAACCTGCAAAAAAAACTAATACTTCTTCTGCAATGGAATGTAAGATTATCAAAGGAGATAGGTGATCAATCTCTCTAGTTATGATATTTACACACAAAACTAAGAATTTGTATTAATGAAACAAGTTCTCAAAGGAAAAATCAAAAGAATTTATACCTGTTTTGGAATTAGTGCCTCAAGTTGAATGTAGCTTCTTTTCAGCAATTTATTTTATTATTTACCATTTCAAACTCTAATGATGGATTTCTCATTGTGTAGATCTTGTTGAGACCTTTCCAACGATACTTAAATCATCAAAATCTGATTTTGTATGAAAAAGTTAGGCTGATTTGAACAATGAGGTTTTTCAGCTGCTAAAAATCTTGAATAAAAAGTTAGCCATTCATCTTTCATCATCAGTCCAAAATTAATCAATACCTTCAGAAAAGTGAGCAAATAACTTATTCATTTCATTGATTCAATTTTTTTTTGAATTTTTTTTTTGAATTTTTTTTTTGAATTTTTTTGAAATTTTTTTGAAATTTATTTTTTTATTTTTTAAATGAAATAAAGCATGGATGAAATAATTGTCCTTATGAATATTTTTGAAACAAAGTCATGCCAATGCCTCTTTCATGCAAAATAAAAATAAAAAGCTTGAAATTTTTAAAGTCAAATTCCTAACTATGAAGGAGATGAAGGCAGAGTCCTTTTCAATTTATACAACTTGCATTTGATGCACATGTGATAATGTGCTTGCCTCAAATAATCCATTTGTCATTCATCATATGCCACCACACATGAATTCTGCCACATTTTCCCTCAAGTAAGGAAATCAGTTCCTTGATTATTTTTCAAAATTGAATTTTATAAAACCGTGACTGTTTTCATAATTAAAAAAAAAAAAACATTTTTCTCTCACGCACACTGCAAATTAGTGCTCCGAAGAACCCTAAATTTCTCCCAAATGGCTGCGAATTTCAGAAAGTTTTTATAAGATTACCTAATTCACCCCGTTCCCAAAAAAACCCATGTTTTAGTTTTTTCTAATTCGTCCTGGTTTGCTCAGAAAATTCGTTTTAAAATCGGGTGTTTTTGACAATTACGCATTTCGTTTTCTGGCAATTACTTGTGGTTTGATTTGTTTTTATTTTGCAGGTTTTGAAGTGTAATGGCTTGTATCTCACAGAGAAGTTCAGATTGATCTTCCTCATTCCAATTACTTGAAATGAAATCTACAATCTTCTCTTCATCAACAGTCTGAAATCTTCTCTTTATCAGCAATTTCTTCATATGATACACTTCCATTGTATGTCCCTACAATTGAATTTGTAATCTTCTCTTCATCAGCAAATTGCAATCTTCTTCTCATCAACAATTTGCAATCTTTTCCTCATCAACAGTTTCTTCATGTGATATACATTCATTGTGTGCAATTTTTTTTTAAAATGATTTCTAATAACTGTTGTTTGAGGAAAAACGAATATGAAAAAGAGAAGGTTCCTTTTTTTTTTTAAATTGCAGTGCATGGGTCTTTGTGTGGATTGAAGGTCTGCATATATGCGTAAAGCCAAGCCAAAGAATGGCCTCATGCGTATGCGTGAGTCTTATTTCCATGAGATTTTTTTTTTTTTAATTGATTTGTTAATAAAATTATGTATGTTATATTTTCAAAAATTTAAAAATACACATATATATTTCATTAAACAAAACAATGTATTGGAATTTTTTTTTTTTTTTTAATTGAATCAATTGAAATGATGAAGTTTATTTTGTCTCCCCTTTTTTTTTTTTTTTTCACATAACAATTCTTTTTCTGATCCTCCAGATCACACAAAGTGCAGGAGGAGAGCATACTCAAGAATTATTAATTTTTTTTTTTTACATAACAATCCTTTTTCTGATCCTCCAGATCACACAAAGTGCAGGAGGAGAGCATACTCAAGAATTATTAATTTTTTTTAGATGTAAGAAATAAGGCTACCTAGTTACACTTCCCCGGCAACAGCGCCAAAATGTTTGGTCAATTAAGTGTGTCCTAAATTGCTAACATAAATTATCAACCAGGGATTCGTAAGCTGACGAAGTGTGGCGCACTATATGTGCAAGATAACCTATCTCTTACTTTTTGTCGTTTTTGGATTTTTATGAAATTCTAAAAGACAAGTATGGTTATGGATATTCAAGGCAATGATGTCCTTTTATAATGATTTACCAACTTGAAACTGAAAAAGGAATTTGAAACATACAATGACAAAACTTGAAAGGAAATGAAAATGTGCTACTGAAATGAAAAAGGTGCTGCTAATCTAATAAATCAAAACAGTGAACTAGTGAGCATGAAAACCAAATTATCCTTGCTGATGTCTAAACATAAAAGAAACTATGCTTAAAGAAATCCAAGAATTGCAACAAAGTAAATCTAAATCAAATTACATCAACTTATATTCTGATCCCTCACCATTAGTCCAGCTATGGCTTTCGGAGGTAACCATAAACAACTTGAGAAATCTGATATCTAATTTGCAGAAAAAAGAAACTAATATCAAACTACACACTCATACTTCAATCCCTCACCATTAGTCCAGCTATGGCTTTCGGAGGTAACTGAAAATGACATGAGCAATTTAATATATCTAACTTGCAGAAAGTAAACTAATATCAAACTACACACTCATATTTCAATCCCTCACCATCAGTCCAGCTGTGGCTTTCGGAGGTAACTGAAAATGACATGAGCAATTTAATATATCTAACTTGCAGAAAGTAAACTAATATCAAACTACACACTCATACTTCAATCCCTCACCATCAGTCCAGCTATGGCTTTCGGAGGTAACTGAAAATGACATGAGCAATTTAATATATCTAAATCTAACTACTAAAGTAAATGTGCAAGACTGAAATAAACAAATAGTGCTGGAATTAAACAAAAACTAAGAAAAAGAAATCAGCAGAAGGACAATATTGATTCCATGTCATTAGTCATAAAAAGATGTGCAAATGCCCGGACTGCCATGAAAAATTATGCTAAAAGCTATGATTTCATAAAGCAATCTAAGTAAGGAAATATGACAAAATAGAATTGAAAGCAACTTATCTAGAAAACATGTAAAAGCCTCCTTGGATAGCAGGGACCCTCTGCTACCAATTTGGTGAAGTCCTTCAGCTCCTTAAAGTTGTAATCAAAACAACATCAAAGAACTGAATTTCTCTATTAAAAAGAACTCACAAATCTACATCCCATTCCATCTTGAACTTTGTTACAAAAGACCTCTCTACTACTTTTTCATTACTTCCTCATTACCTATGATAGGAGAAAGCTTCTCCTATTTATACAAAATATGAGGAGTCATCTCATTAATGGGAGTCCATGAATCTCTCCCTCCATCTCTAGAGTTACAATCAAAATAGAAAATGATAAGACACATGTCTTTCTAGAGTTTCAACACAACTTGAGGAATGAGACACATATCCTCTTAGAGTTTCAATACAACAAGGAAGTGAGACACATATCCTCTTAGAGTTTCAATACAACAAGGAAGTAAGACACATATCCTCTTGATCCCATAATCTTCTCCAACCAAATTCGAATTTGGCTTTAGAGTGCCACATAAGGGTCTTCTAGAAGTCTCCTTTTGACCTACACATGTCAAAAAACTCATAACACATATATAGATATATGAAACTATGTTAATTTTCTAGTTTCTAATCATAAATTCACTTAAAATACATAAAATAAATAACGTTGGAAAACAATGATCCTAACCCATATATTTATGAAAATGGTTACTTGATGTAGGGTTTTAGGTCAAATGGCTATGAAATAAGAGCTAAATGGTTATGACATAATGGAAATATGTATGAATATGGAGAAAATTTTTGAGACTCAACACCTACCTTTACACAGGATGCTAAAGCATGTGTACAAAAGGAACAATTGGCTACAGGTAGACAAGAACAAGTTGTAGAGACAAGTCAAAGCATTGGAAACTCAAATAGACATGATCAAAGTTGAACTCTCAAAAAAAAATATCAAGCTCTTAGCTGAAGTAACAGGCACCCCTTGAGTATGGTAAATTCCTCACTTTTCGCCTATACTATGAATATTTTTCCTATACTATGCTAAAATAATAGTTTGAGAAATGTACATGGTTAGACAGGCTATAAGGAATGATAATAAGGTAGAAGAAATCATAAAAAATCAAAAACTCAGAAGATTTAAAATTTTGAGCAACTCCCCATAGTTAAGTTGAAAAATTGCTACGAAACTGTTATAGCGTATCATAGAGGAAAATGCAAGTGAAAGTTTTAGTGAAGGGAGTTCTAATGGCATGCGTTTAGCTAAAATGTGTAAGTGAAGACTTCAAAACTTGCAGAAAGATCATAAAGGTACCATAGGAGTGTTTTTGTAGGTTGCTACCAAATTTTGCTATGAAACTGTCAAACCACTTTTTCTGTGCTATAGTTTTTGATTTATCATCAGACAACAAGGAAACCAGATGGAGTATAGGTCATAGGAGTGCCCACATCATCAGATTAGAACTCCTATTTTTCAGGAAGAGAAGTCAAGAAAGTCTACCATGTGATCATATCAGCGTGGCAAGAGCACATCAATAAGTCGAGCACACTCAACATTTGATTGGATTCGATAAGGTTCAACAAAAGAATGTTTAAGGGCTCATAAATGAAAAAGAATCCTATTTTTATTGAAATTGTGTCAGAACAGAACATCCCTAAAAAATATCATATGTTTTGTAATTCAAGTAGGATGAGGTCTCTTAGCATGATGATCGAATCTAGCCCCAAGTGGCAGATTTTGTAATTAATGACAGATGGAAATATCTCTCTATATATTTGTAGTTTTTTCAATCTACAAAGGATGATTGATGATGTGAGAAAGACCAACTTTTGTAGATCTTTATCCATTTAATATACATTTGCAACATACTCTGTTTTTCTACCTGAGATTAATTTTTTGCTTTCATGTTATCTCATTATGCTTTTATGTTGTTATAAGTTTTCATGGCATATTTGATTACTTGGAATTAAATGAAATATTGCTTCAACTTCCTTCAATTTGTTGTGATTTAATGTAGATGTTCATTTCACACCAGTTAATGCCAAAAATTCCTCAGCTGTAGAAATTTTAATACAATTATGTATTGCCTAGATTCTCCTGATCTAACAATTATATGCCATTTTTAAATACAAAATCCTTCTACTTAAATCTTTGCGGAAATTTAATCGCCGATTGAAAACACATGAAGAAAGATCAATCACACATAACACAGATGTTTTTACCGGGAAAGCATAAAGCTAAAAATCCCACTATCATATATTATGTATATATCATGGATCATGAAACAATCTCATACAAAAATCTAATCCAAGAGCTCTCAGTACAATATACGATTGTCTCACACTGTCATACAAAAATTGGCAAATACATGCGCCAATTTACTACCTCATGACAACCTGCCTCCATTGCGCAATCCCTGCTGATCACAATCCCTGAATGAATTTGATCCTGCCTTGCCTTGACTGCGCAATCCTCATTGGCATCTCCAATGTGTGTTTGGTTGCAAGTGTGCACCCACTAATGTCACAACTGATAGTCAACCTGTCCCTTTCACCTATCTCTCAATTGGGTCTCCACTAGATCTGACATGCATGTAGTTAATAGTAGTAAATATTCAGTTACATGTGAGATCATTCCATGTGAATTAATTTAATATTTAATTCATTGATCTCTCACTAGTGTATCTTTAGTTACAACTAGCACAACTGAGTTTAACTCGCTTAACTAAGCTAAACTACTTTACAACTCACATAACTACACATCCAACTTTGTTACAACTTTGTGTCACTCAGTTACAACGAAGTCCACTTGCATGTACCACCAACCAATCTTATAACTCGTAATTCCTTCAGTCAACTGGTTTGCCACATCAGTGAACTGAAATCAAGTGCTTCAAGAGAATAGATTATTATTTATTGTCTAATTATTATTTAGAGATAATAATAATTGGCATGCATTATATTTTTAGACATGCGATCTATAAATAGACTTCGCCCATGCATCTAAAAATAGAAACTCATCTATAAATGTAATTTTCTCAACCATCTATAAATAGACTCCCACTATAAGTAGATTTTACTCACCATTCAAAAAATAGACATACACTTAAAAATAGCGTACGAGCCCCTCCTATTGTAGGTGCTTAATTTTCACCAGGATCATCATCTTGTTGAATCTCAACACTCCCTCTAACCAAGAAAGGGATTATCCTTCACCCCGATCCTGTCTCTATGGTATTCGAATTCGCTCCTGGTGAGCGCCTTCAAAATATCTACATCTTGATCTTCCGTAGGAATGTAATGAAGCAACATGATCTTCTGCTACACACAATCTCTGATATGATGATACCAGATATCTATATGCTTAGATATATCATGAAACATAGGATTAATCGAGAGTTTAATGCAACTCTGATTATCAGAATGAATCACTGTAGGATCTAAATGAGAACCAAACAAACTGACCAGAATCTTCCTCATCCAGATAGCCTCACATGCAGCTTGACTTGCTGCCATGTATTCTGCTTCCACTGAACTGAGTGCCACGGATCTCTGTTTCCTACTGTACTAAGAAACGGCTACAGATCCGATACTGAAGACCCCTCCTGATGTGCTCTTTCCATCCATTGGGTTGCTTGCCCAATATGCATCCGTGAAGCCATGCAACTTCACCACATCTGTCTATTTGTACCATAAGCCATATTCAGATGTGCCCCTGAGATATCTTAGGAAATGCTTGCCCGCCTTCCAAAAGAGCTTGGTAGGCTTAACCATCGCTTGACTAAGCTGGTTCACCGCATAGCATACGTTCGGTTTTGTATTTATTAAATACATGAGCGAACCCACTAACTGTCGATAGACAATAGCATCCACCACCTCTCCAGATGTAGCATCCTCTTTCCTCCAATTTCCTGGAAGAGGAGTATCCATGGGTTTCTAGCCCTCCATGTGAAACTTACTGAGTATCTCCCTTTCATACTTGCCTTGAGACACAAAAATTCCACCTTCTCACTGCCATATTTCCAATCGAAGGAAATAATGAAGGATGCCCATATCCTTCATCTTGAACTCATTTGCAAGGTCCTCCTTGAAAGAGTGTATCAGATGCTCATCACCAGTCAGTATTAAATCATCAACATAAATAAAAATAATTAAAAGCTTACCCTCCACCACAATTTGGTTTAGGTTTTCATCCACATCACTCTCGGTGAAGCCAAGTCCAGTGAAATCGCTGTCGATCCGAGCGTACCAAGCACGGGGTGCTTGCTTTAGCCCATACAATTATCTTTTGAGTCCGCGCACATGCGACTTGCTATTGAAGACCTCAAATCCTTCAGGCTGTTCAATGCACACTTCTTCCTCAATGATCCCATTAAGGAACATAGTCTTTACATCCATCTGATGAATGTGCGAACCCATCTGCTCTGAGAGAGCAAGGATGGTCCTTATGGAAGAATATAGTGCGACAGGTGCAAAGGTTTCTTCATAATCAATCCCCTCGATCTGTGAGAAGCCCTGGGTCACAAATATGGCCTTGTCTTTCTCAACACTCCCATCAACAACTTGATTTACCTTGTAGATCCATCTTGAACCTACCACAGATTTATCAACCGGCCTTGGAACAATTTCCCAAGCACTGTTTCTGATAATGGAGTCATACTCCTCCACCATTACATCTACCCATGTGGGCTCCTGCACCGCTTCCTGAAAGGGATATGGCTCAGTCACAACACATTTTCTCATGAGAGCCATGTATCCAGTGAATCGGTTAGGAGACTGTATCTGTCTGTGCTGTGAAGTAGGGACTCCTACATTCTGTGTCACATCAAGCTTCAACCTCTCAGCTTATGTGGTACACCTTCTGCTAGTTTTGATGTTTGGCTCTACGTGAGTGGACTCCTCCGCTCCATGAATCTCCTCCTGTGGCCGATCCACATCTAGAGACTCATCTTTGGGAACCAAAATTTCCTCCTCTGCATGTAAGTCTAGATCCCTCTCAAGCGACAACTTCATGGCTTTCTCCTCATTGAATTTTATATCTTGTTGCACCATAGTCATTCGACTGTTTGGAAAATACACACGATAATTGTGGGGTGTTTTTGTGTACCCCACAAATATCCCAACTTCAGGAGTTGGCTCCAACTTCTTCCTGGCATTCTTGGTCACATGCTCATAAACATATGAGCCAAAAATCTTAAAGTGAGAAACATCCAGTTTCTTACTAGTAAAAGCTTCTTCAGGTGTACTCATGCCAAGTACTCTATGAGGACAACAATTTTGCACATAAACCACAGTGTTGCATGCTTCCGCCCATAAGTGCATTGGTAGGCCCTGATCGTGCAACATAGCTCTTGCAACACTCATGATCGTTCTGTTCTTCCTCTTCGCGACCCATTTTGCTGTGGGTTATGAGTTATCTTCGAATTCCTTCTTTGCCATAGAAGTCTTTGAATTCGTTCAAGATGTATTATCCACCATTATCGCTCTGCAGAGCCTTCACTTGCTTCCTCGACTCTTTCTCAACCAATGCCTTAAACTCATAGAACTCTGAGAATGTTTGATCCTTCTTCTGCATGAAGAAGATCCAACATTTACGAGAAAATTCATTAACAAAAATAACATAATACCTGTGTTTTGCTATTGAAGCAACCGAGAATGGTCCACACAAGTTTGTGTGAACTCTCTCCAGGATCACCGAAGCACGGTTCTCCTTTTCATGAAAGGTGGACTTTACAAAATTACTCATGTTACATCTCTTGCACTAATCTAACTGTGCAAGTGTACCCTTGGGAAGTCCAGTAGAAATATGCTGCAAAATTTTCAGGGCGCCATGGTGAAGATGGCCTAATCGCCTGTGCCATAATTTTCCCTCATCCCGTCTCACCACTTCTTCTTTTCTACCCACCATTGCAGCGCAGCCATCTACCTCTAACTTGTAGATATTATTAACTTGAATCCCTATCCTCTTGGTTTGACCCGTTGTTTTATGTCATAGGAAAGCTTTTATATCGCTAAAAACAACGTCATAACCTCTGTCCTCTAACATCGCGACTGAGACCGAGTTTTTCTTCAGACCCTGGGACATGCATAACATATTTCAACATAAATGGTTTACCTGAATCCCTCTCAAAAGTAATGGTACCGATGCCGGTCGCACTATATCGTCCATCGTTTCCCATCTCTATATGCATTTGGAGATCTTTCTCCTCCAAGTCACTGAAAAGCTCCTTATCTCCCATCATGTGGAAGGAAGCACCACTATCAAGATACCACACCGATCCCATTGTGCTTGAAACCACTCATGCGATCAAAGGGAAATCAAGTTCAAATTGCGAGGCAAGGGCCTCACCAGCCGCAGCTCCAACAACCTTCTTGTTCTTATTTTTCTGTGGGCAGTTAGTGGAAAGATGCCCATGTTCGTGACAGTGAAAACACTTCACCTTGGACAAATCCAGCTTCTTTCCTTTGGCCTCGGATTTTGAGTGGAATTTCTTCCCCTTCCCTTTCCTTGCCTTCACAGCCAAAGCACAATCCTATTCATTGTCATGCTTTGATGAAGAGCCATTTTTGGTGTTCCGCCTGAACTACTCCTACACTAGATCCGACCACAGTCATTCCCAATCCGACAATTTTTCCCATCCGTTGACAGAGTCTTGATAACTGTGACAACTATTAGGAAGTCCCAAGAGAGCCAAACTCACCAAATCATCACCAGCAACTGTGATTCCCACACTCCCCAGTTCATCTCGACATTGGATAAACTTTGTGAGATACTTAGGAATATTGTCGCCCTTCTCCATCTTGATCTTTCTGAGTTTATCCTTTAGTGTCAATTTCCTATGGTCGCTTCTTCTTTGGAAAAGATCCATCAAAGCCTTCCATATTGCAAATGGATTGGCTTTCCCATGAAGGCTTGAGGCAATATGGTCTCGCACACCTTCCAACATAATCCTTCTCGTCTTCGCTACTTTCTTTTTCCAGGCGTCAAGTAATGCAACATCCGTCGAAGTGGGCTTAGGAACATCATTGTCGATGAATTCCTTCAAGCCATTATCTCCAAGCACCACCTCCATCCTATCCTTCCATGCAATGTAGTTCGAGCTGCCCTCGAGTGCATACTCTAACCATAAACCATTGAAATCCATTTCAATGTTTACTCAACTGTCGCACCAAGAAATTCTGGCAGCAAATTCGAATTGTTTCCACCAACAAACTCAACTACTGCTTCAATATTGAAATCTTCTTTGCTTCGATACCATGTAGAAATTTCAATACAATTATGTATTTCCTGGATTCTCCTGATCTAAAAATTATACGCCACTGTTAAATACAGAATCTTTCTACTTAAATCTTTGCGGAAATTTAGTCACCAATTGCAAACACATGAAGAAAGATCAATCACACATAACACATATGTTTTTACCGGGAAAGCATAAAGCTGAAATTATGTATATATCATGGATCATGAAACAATCTCATACAAAACTCTAATCCAAGAGGTCTAAGTACAATATACAATCGTCTCACACTGTCATGCAAAAATTGGCAAATACATGCGCCAATTTACTGCCTCCTTACAGCCTGCCTCCACTCCGCAATCCCTGGTGATCACAATCCTTGAATGAATTCGATCCTACCTTGCCTTGATTGCACAATACTCATTGGCATCTCCAATGTGTGTTTGGTTGCAAGTGTGCACCCACTAATGTCACAACTGATAGTCAAACTGTCCCTTTCACCTATCTCTCAACTGGGTCTCCACTGGATCTAACATACATGTAGTTAACATTAGTAAATAATTAGTTGCATGTGATATCACTCCATGTGAATTAATTTAATATTTAATTCACTGATCTATCACTAGTGTATCTTTAGTTACAACTATTTACAACTGACACAGCTGAGTTTAACTCACTTAACCGAGTTAAACTGCTTTACAACTCACATAACTACACATCCAACTCTGTTACAACTTTGTATCACTCAGTTACAATGAATTCCAATTGCATGTCCCACCAACCAACCTTAGAACTCGTAATTCCTTCAATCAACTGGTTTTCCACATCAGTTAACTGAAATCAAGTGCTTCAAGAGAATAGATTATTATTTATTGTCTAATTATTATTAAGAGATAATAATAATCGACATGCATTCTATTTTTAGACATGCGATCAATAAATAGACTTTGCCCATGCTTCTAGAAATATAAACTCATCTATAAATAGAATTTTCTGAACCATCTATAAATAGACTCCCGCTATAAATAGATTTTTCTCACCATTCTAAAAATAGACATACACCTAAAAATAGCCTGCGGGCCCCACCTAGTGTAGGTGCTTAATTTTCACTAGGATCATCATATTTTTGAATATCAACATCAGCTTCCACAAAACATGTTTGTCTGTAATTGAATTTTCCTTTAACTGACTCCATGCCCAATGGTGGTGATTATCACATTTTCTTTCACTTGCAAAATCACACAAAAATCCAGAATTAGCCATCTGTAATTGAGTTTTATTTAGAGCATTATACAGTTTTCCTTGAGAGATCCCTCTCATGCTAGAAGGGCTAACTTCTAGCTATAAGTGGTTTGAAATAGTTATTCTTGGCTGGAGGTTGATACAACCCAACCTTTCCTATCAAGTGATAACAATGAGCTTTCTCCAGGATTGAGAATATGATTTCCACCAGACTCAGGCTTGAGTATGCTTTGGAAGGAACCACAAATTTTGTGGCATGGAAGATCCACATGGAGGAAATATTGGATGAAAATGGGCTGCTAGTTTACATCAAGACCGATGTATTGAATCTCCCAACATCTAATGCCCATGATCTTTCTCAATGGAAGAAGAATGTGGCTAAATTGAGGAGGATCATATTGGAGGGAGTTAGAGATCATATTTTCTCATATCTTCATAGGAAAGAAACTCCATTCATGATGTGGAAAACACTAACATACTTGTTTGAGAACAATAGTGACCACATGAAGCTGGCACTCAAGGAAAATATTCGGAGTATCAAGATGCAAAAGAATGACACAATTTTGCAGTCCCTGATCAAGTTTACAAAGTGTCATGATGAGCTTGGCGGGGTCGGTGTTATTGTTTCAAAATAATATTTGTTAGCTATAGCTCTATTGGGTCTTCTGGAGATCTGGCATAGTTATCAAGATTTCGTTAATGGTAGAGATAAACTTCCAATTTAGGAGAAGTTATGGTCCAATATAGTGCATGAAGAAATAAGGTGAGACAACAGAGATGGGACCTCATGCAAAGAAGAGAAAGAGGACCTTACTTTAGTAAAAAAAGGAAAGAAATCCAAGGGAAATAAGTCTCAAGGCGAGGATGGCAAGAAGAAAGACTTGTCCAATATCAAGTACTTTCACTGTCATGAATTTAGACACTATGCCACAAACTGTCCACATAAGAAGGCAAGAAAGAAGGAGGCTGCAATAATTGCAGTAGGTGAATCTCTTACTTCACAATTAGTGCTTTATTTTACTCTCATTGAATGCATGGAAAGCACAATAATGGGAAGCGTGTGGTATCTGGATAGTGATGCCTCATTCCATATCATGGGGAATAGAGATCTCTTTAGTGACTTGGAGGAGAAAGACCTCAAGAAGAACATTGAGTTTGGAGATGATGGGAGATATAGCGCGACCAGTATTGATACAGTTACTTTTTAGAGGGAGTTTTGCTCCCCTCTCAAACTCAAGGATGTGATGTTTGTACCGGGTCTAAAGAAGAATCTAGTTTCCGTCATGGTATTGGAATACCGTGGCTACGATGTGATATTTAGAAAAGAAGGTTTTCCTTAGACACAATGCCAAGATATAAGTGAAGCACATCGGTGTGCGAGTAAAGAACCTATATCTACTCGAGGTAGAAGAGACATGCAAATCCTTGAGGAGCAAGGAAACAATTAGAGACTTGGTGGTTGATAGGGAGCATGAATTACCTCTCAACATGCAGCCCTAAAAGCAACATCAACAAGTTGTGGAGCAGCCACAATTGGATAAGCAAAGAGGAGGCCAAGTGGATACATGCACTCAAGCAGATACCTTTAGTATGGGTAAATTTAAAATCAAGTGGGTAGAGGGAGCACATGAAACCATACATCCACGTGTAAGGTGGGGCGATGTGAAGCAATAATACTAGAAGTGATGAAAATTGGGCAGGGTCCATTGAGGTGTTTTTGTCTCATGGATCATTACCTTGCTACGGGGCCCAAAGTATTCAGTAGAAGGAGGATCAATGCTAGTAAGATACTAAGGAGTGTAGAGCATTGTTGACAAAAAAGCAGGTGGCTCAGTAGCAGAGTCAACATCTACACTGTTTTCCCAGTAGAATGTTTTATATTGATTAAGTGATTATTTATTATTTATTATTCTCAGTTGCAGATGTTGCTGGAGTGTTGCATGCAATACATTCCAAAGGTGCTGGATCGAGATAGAATGTGAATCCCTTTATTTTTGAGAGGGAGTGTTGAAAATGGCAACAAGAAAATATTAATTTGATTTCCCCTTGAATTAAATTAGAATAAAATTGTAATTCCACATCACATGACAACTTGTACGAGTTAACTAAGTCAGTTTGACTTAGTTGGTTAAGTTAATTCACTTTGAGGGTCTAACTTGAGTCATGTAGATTGGTTCCTACTTTTTAGGAGCCTTGGTTGAGTTTATTTTGAGTTGTATTAATTAATTCAGTTTAACTGAGTTAAAGTCAGTTAAACTAGTTCCAACTGTTGAAGGAACTAGTGGGAGGTTAAGTAGTGGGGTGTGTACTATATGATCAACCAGTTAAATGATAATTCAACTATAAATAGCTCATGCATGCATGATCTACAAGTTACCCAGTTGATATTGGAGTTCAAGGGTAGTGTACTATCGATTGTATAATTATCTGAATTGTACAAGTGGTGCATGCAGTCAGAGGAAGATCCTAAATGAACAACGCAATCCAATCTATGAAAATTCCTATTAAATGGGGTCCTAATTCCTCATTGAATGACGCAAGGAAATAGGGGCTTGGGCAGGAAGAAAATTGGTTAAGTATTGGCCAAGGATTGTCTAGGAAGCAGTGAAATAGATAGAGATAGTGCAGAGGTTGCTCGGGCTTGAGAAAAGCATTGTAATCTTCCCATATTTTATTACTAATGAAATATACAAATAGCAAGGGTTTTTAGTTGTGTCTTTCCCAGGAAATCATTGTGTAATGTGTTGATTGAATTATTTCTCTTGTATGCTTTGTGATTTCAAATTTTTTTCATTGTTTATGCAAATTGGTAGAGTCTATTCAAGTCTATTGTTTTAGTAAATCACAATTAACAATTTGAATCTAAAAGGAATTTATACATTGGAACATATTTAGGATCATCACAAGTTCCCTAGGAGAAGCATAATGGAGCAACCAAAATCTTGACAAGTGGGCAGTCCTTGAAGTCCTCAGGTGTAGTGATCATTGAAGAACTAATGAGCTGTTAGGAGGCAAAGTTATGGAGCTCTATTTTAGGGGAGATCCAAAAGACCCTATGTACAAACTTCTTAATGGAGCTAGAAGGTTGCTAGTGGGAAGATCAATGAGCCAATGTTTAGTGACACAAGAAGGATTTGTGATCATTGATATTGGAAGATTCAGGATAAGATAGATGTCCCACAATGATATCGAGACTTAGAGGGAGTATAGTTTTAGAGGGAGCATCCCTAAGGAAGCTAGTACTTTCAGATCTGGGGAGATTAGACTCATTATTGTAGTAGTTACAATAGTAGTACAATTTAACAATAGAGCGACGAAAATGAAAATATGCTTAGATAAGATTTTTCCATGCATGCAGCTATACCTCTAAGAGTGAGGTGGGGCGATCGAGAACCTTATTCCCAGAGTTTCAAAGATTTAGATAGGGTCCATTGAGGTGTCCCCCTCATGGATCATTACCTTGCTACAGGGGCCCATAAAGTTCAGTAGTAGAAGGATCAGCTTCAATTTGTGCAGTCATATGCTAAGGAGAAAAAAGGTGTGTTGATAACAATGGAGGAGGCACAATGCAAAATCAACATCAATGCAATTTTCCAAGTAGACAGTTGCAGAGATAATTGATTCAATTTTTTTTTTTTGATGTTTCTTAGTTGCAGTTATTGTATTAGAAGTAGCAAAAATGAGCCGTAGTTCTATAGTACATTCCATAGGTGCTAGATAGGGGTGGTGAAAAATCCCTTTCTTGCTAAGAGGGAGTATTTGAAAGTATAGCAAGAAAGGCTCAATTTGACTTTAGCCTTAGTCAAATTGAGTAAATTGAATTTCTACATCAACAAGACAACTTGGAGGCAATTAACTAGTGTGACATGGCTCTTGTCACTAAGTTAACTCAGTAAATTCGAGTTATAGGCTTGGAGTTCAGTCGTGTATGTGTTGATTGCTAAATTTTAGCGATCTAGTTCAGTTATTTTCAATTGTACTCAGTTAATTGACCTCTAACAATTAATAGAGTCAGTTGAAGGTCAATTGCATTGAGACAATAGTATAACTCAAATATCTTTCATTTAACTGATCAATCAACCCAAAATAGCTCATGCATGAATGGAATTCGAATTCCTCAATTAGAGTGGAGGAGACAAAGACTAGTGTAACATGAGTTATACATTAGTTGAGTGTACAGTTGTTGCATGCAATTAGGAGATAAATTCCTCGGGAATTGTGCAAGGAAATAAGGACTTCCCTATTGTTTAGGAGCTCAAATTAGGTCAAATTTGCACAAGGAAATAAGAGGCTAGATGAGTCATAAAGTGGCTAAGTGTTGGTGTTACACATCATTTTGTCACAATGACATTTGACTGTCATTATGGATCTATCACCATCCATATTCATGCTTCCTTAGAAGTAAAAAACATCCATGTTCCTGAACGAGGTCTTGGAAATTGAAAAATCTCTTTAAAAATCCTTAAAAGGTTACATGCGCACTTTGTGTGGTCATTTCTCGTGCACGCGTTGATACTTCTTCTATTAGCTGCGGTGACCACTGCTCTGTTCGCCAATAAAAACTACCCATCCCCGTAAAAGGAAGTAAACACGAAAAATTAACTTCTAGAAGCCCAGTTGGGCGAATATGCTTCCAACTAGAAGCCTCTAGAGTCACACCAGTTTGAGATATACCCCTCTACTCATGGAAATTATCCCCTTGGATAAAGGAAACCTAATCCCCTTAGTAAAGGATCTCATCCCTCTCTCGATGGATTTGAAACCTCCTCAATATCTCTATAGATTGAGCTGAAGTTTCAGGTTTAGGGTAGTTGGTATAAACTACAATTTACTTAGTACATTAGATATTGTACTTGCTGTAGTTGGTTTAACATATAACTGTACATTGAAGATCACACCTTTGTACACAAGAGTTCATTGAAGATAAATATATGGTAGTTATTCTAGAGAGGAAGGCTTGTCAAACTAAGGGGCACGATTGCGCAAACATACGGGAGAAATCTGTACAACATCAAGGCTTAGGTTGTAAGATTTCTCTTTTTGATTCTTGATAATACATATGGATCTCTTTTTCTCATTGGGTTGTTTTTAAACTCATCGAAACAATGTCAATACTTAATCTCCTTGATCATTAAGTTGAACTAGTGTTTTTGATTATTATATACTATAGGTGCTTTGATCCTTTGCATGTTTGTGATTGTAGGTTCTTCTCAGCATTGAAGGATTTCTTTGGAGCAAAAGGAAAAGGTCTACATGAAATGTCTCATTGAATGGTAGGAGCATAATGTCCTCATTTCTAAGTTATAATAATATGAATGCTAATAGTTTAGAGAAAGAGGTATTTAAATGGTTGTTTGTTTCTAGTTATCTGTTGGGATACTAGGGAGATTACTTTTATCCGCAAGAGGGATTTATCCATAAAAGAAATTGGCAACTCCATTGGGGATACAAGCTTAGTTTTCCTTTGATTTTTTTTGGTTTGACATTCCAACTTTTCTAGTTTGACTTTTCTGAGTGTGGTTGGGTATATAACCTTTTAGATTCTCTGAATTAGAAAGCCTAATTTTTTTTTTCCAACATTTCTCTACCCTGCACTGTTTTCAGTGGTAAACAAAGTGCAAACCTGTGCAAGTTTCCAGTTTAGTTCAGTGCGCATGCGCTCTGGTTTACACTAAAAACCTACGCACCTCCTGGGAAATTTTAAAAAAAAAATATTTTCTCTCTCAGAGTCAGATAACCAATTTCTTAAGGTTTAACCTGATCTATACAAACTCTCAGAGTCTGTTTGTGAACTCTTCCTAATCACCTTAGAGTATTTTTTGATAAATCATCCTTTTTGCATATTCAGGTAGGGTTTGCCTAGTTTAATGCATTGCTCTTTTGGGAAAATAGATTCATTGCCTAATATCATTGGTTTTCTGTTATTTCCTTCTTGAGCCACCAAAATTCTTGTCAGCCTTACTTGTTTGAGTGTTTGTTTCTTGCTCATTTTCAAAAGGAAAACTTATATATTACCGAAGTATGATTTGTCTCAAAGTAGTATTTTATGCTTTTGTTTCTACTAATGAAAGCGAACAAATGATTTAGTTTGATTGTAACTAAAATAAATCATTAAAAGACACTCATATGTATCTTAGTTAGGATTGTTAGTTAATATCTTTGATTTTTTTTGAAATTTTTATACTTTTAAGGGTTTTTATAGTTGATTTTTTCTTTTGAGATTTTTTTTTTTGGTAAGTTGGGTTATTCTATTAATTCAAATATAGAAATGTTACATATGCTACAGGCCGGGTTGGCAAGACACACTTAGCCAATCCCAGCCTTAGTTACTCGGTTTCGGGGCTGCCTCAGAGGAGGAAACCAGCCCGAACAAAAATTAAGACAAAAAATTACATTATGCGCAGTAGCACTGATGTATATAAGTAGCACAAAATATGTAGAAGCAAAAAAACACAGATGGTGGCAAGCTTGAAAAAAAACATGGAAGAGTTGTACAGCTGCGCAAGCTTCGGTATTCATCTTCATCATCGTTGTTGGGGACCTCCTCCTCAATGGGGCAAGCAGGTGCATGCGCAGTCGCTTCCTCCAAATCTGCCACTGAACGCTTGGTTTGTGGACTGGTGTGCAAAGGATGGGGGACACCGGATCTACTCCATTAGGGACGCGCATCCATTTTCCATCGAAATCCATCACCCAGACATCCGAGTCATCGTCTTCCTTCTCCTTGACTGATAGTGAGTCAGTCTTGCGAAGCTGGGGTTGCGTCTAGTGCGCTATGGTGGAATTTTGCGGGCCGCGCTTACCTCTATGTGTAGCTTGCACAGGGGTTGCTTCCTCCTGCTTGGGGTCGGGGCTTTATCGTGCAAAAATGCTGGAGGAGGAGCCTTCCATCGACTCTAGTCGATTATCCTCGCCACAGTGATAATGGCTAGGGAGAACCCCTCTCTGCCCACCTCGAATGGTTCTCTGGCGTAATCTGGGGGCCATTGCATAATGAGGCAGGGGGGAGATGTCAAGGGTGGGATACGCAGCAGGGGGATAAACAACGCTAGGGCTAGGGGGGTCAGAAGGGCTAGGGAAGAGGTGTGAAAAATGGGATGTCAAAGCCCAGAGGGGACTGCGCAGTGCAACACTAAGAAAAGGGTTGCACAAACTTCTGAAATCAGGGAAGTGCCAGAGCATAGTAAACAAACCGAAAGGAAAATGGAAAATATTGTGGATTTCTCGGCGTTGAGAGCTCGTCCTTTTAAAGGGGCTTGGACACATGTGAGGAGGGTGGCAATGAGTATGCCTTGCACGCAGCTGTGTGCCATGATCGATCGCCTGAGTAGGCTTGGGGGAAGGGGGATGGCTAATATACAGGTTAATCATGATAATCATTTATGGTGATAGATGCGGCAGGGTGCCCTAGACAGGGTGACGCAGTTCCCAACATCTCATCAACATCCCTTATTCTGTTAGTCTCGTGCAGATGGCTAACGGTTTGAGGATCTGCAGCAGGTGAGGCTCTGCGCAAAAGATCTCTATCCTCTAGGGTGTGTGAGAAATGATTGTCCCTCATGTTAGTTCTGTAACCCGGATCTGGGGTTTTCTTTTGAGAATTGTTTGTTCATGGAATCACATTTTTTGGCTTTGTAATCAATGAACATTTTCACCGCAAAGAGATATTGGTCATGCTTGAAAATGAAATTGTTTTCTTGATTAAAAAGAAATCTTATGTGAAGTTTTAGGAAGTTTGTACTTTTTGAGTCCAAAATTCCTTCTACTTTCTCTCAAATAGAAATTCATGGAAATAAAGAATTGCATTTTCATATTGATGCATTTATATTATTTTTGAGTCGGTAAAAATATCATTAAGTTTCATCTTCATACCTCTCTGCATAAACAACATCCAAATTAATACAACGCTTAATAAAATTGATCTAGATATTTTTTACACTTTCTAGGGCTCATTCCACCAATTTAGCTCAGGATTAGTGCTTTGGAATAGGTTGTAATTAACTTTCCAAAGCAGATAAAACAAACAAGTAGCATCTTACGGTAGGGAAAAACCCAATTGTTACAATTGTGTTATGGGAAGCTCTTCTAAAAAGAGTCAAGCACGGGGTCATATCGGACCCAGGGAAATAATCGTACCTACTTCATTAGCAAAGATAGAAGATGTGCAAGTAATACAAACGGTAAACCTCGAATTAACCATTATCGAGGAGCCTTGGATCAGTTGTTAGTAAACCTCGTATTATAACATGTCGAGGAGCTCGAGGAGCTTTCAAGGGGATTGAGCTTTGATACTCTTCCCTTGCGTGTATATCGGGCCACAGACTATTCCCCCATATTCAATTGTCTTAGTTGGTGGCCTCAGTGGCCATAATATTTAGGTTTCTTCCCAAGGTGATGGTGAAGGGAAGGTCCAACTGTACCTAGAGCAGACGTTTACTATACTCACTTGGAATTTCCAGAGGGTACTCTTCACTTCGAGATGGCATAGTGAAGTTACTTGCACCAGACTATTTCATTAAGCAGGTTGTCAGGGTAAGTACTGTTCCAACCGCTAACTTTCCACATTAATCTCGGTGACGTTGGATTTCATCACAAACTAGTGATTTTATTATGGAAACATATTGTTTGTGTGTCTATTTTT
This sequence comes from Pinus albicaulis, assembly GCA_034641835.2. Taxonomy (NCBI): domain Eukaryota; kingdom Viridiplantae; phylum Streptophyta; class Pinopsida; order Pinales; family Pinaceae; genus Pinus; species Pinus albicaulis. Next base: position 1,749,865,575 of record CM076578.1, on the reverse strand, counting down.
TCTTAGATTTTGTAGGTGCATGTTCATTTTTATTTTATTTTTAGAGGCCTTAGGTGTGATTTTTTTGAAATTTTTTATTTCGTGTGTTAAAGAAATTAACCGTGGCTGAATTACCAAGATATTCACGTAGAATGCAAGGGAAACCCCCTGAATATACACCCAGTCAATTGGAAAAATTAAAAACTGATAGGGTTCAATCATCAGGAACTAGGTCTACTTAGTAAGGAGAAACATCCATTGCAATACATCCTAATTTTGAAGTTAATCAACCTCAGATAACTGAAAAAGAATAAGATCAACCAGAAATTTCCGAAGTAATTATAGTTGAATTTGTTACTGGCGAGTTTTCAAATACACAACTTACTGAGCCTGAAACATCTAAGCTTGAGTCTAATTCTACTTCATCTGAGTCACCTTCGGATCTTATAGCCCCAACTCCTAGTCGTCGTTCACCTCAAGTAAAGCTTCTCATCACCGAGAATCTTCCTCTTGGCCTTATTAGCATTGTAGAGATATCTGACGTAGAAGAAGAGATTACACTTCCCTCTCATGAAGAATATTTATATCTAAGGTTTAGTGAACCGATGTGCCCTTTCATTCCTTTTCGACCGGATCCTTGGTATCATCAATTTACCGATTTTGTACATAGCTCTGGTTACACTCAGTCACCACGGCGAATCCCATTCTACTCTTTACCCAGAAATAGTAACATGGCTTCTGAAAGCATGTCTACTGAGTCATCTATGTTTTCTTCTTCACCAAAAGATTTTTTGTATGGCGGTCCTTCTGTTCCTGCTGGGTACCAGTCGCTTTCTGGCACTTTCTCAGGAGCATCTCCATTCTCTGAAACCTATACCATGTCAACTGGTCTATTTGAGTCTACCAACCAACCTTTGACGATGGAACATGTCTATATGTTTTCTGGGAATGTCCCTTAAGCTAGCTCACAAGGTGGCTATATAGCACCTGGGGGGAAACAACCTCTCCAAGGACAACAACCTCTCCAAGGGCAACAACCTTTTTAAGGGCAACAACATTTTCAAGAGAATCAGTCTTTTCAAGGAGGAAAACCTTTTACTACAGCCTATCCCATGGTTGTAGGGAAAAATATTCCTGGTAATTATCAAACTTATGTTCTAATGCCTGAAACTGGTTATGGTTAACCTTATGCGTCACAACCTTCAATGGGAACTCTACCCAGGGATAAATACTATGTGGAACCCTTTGTGTACTCAACAATCTTTGCAACCTACATTGCAGGTACCTTATAATCAACCTGCTCATCCAACTGGACAATTTGGTTTTACCCATTCAAGGTGCACTTAAAATTACCCCAAAGGTATCTGTGCCAAGTAGTCAGCAAGCTGGTCCAAGTACTCCTAATACTCATATCCAATATTCTATGCAAACTTCTGTTCAACAACCAAGTACACCTATCCTAGGAGTTTCTCAAATCCCTATTGCTACGACCCTTCAAATGTCAATGTCAACTGTTACACATGCTATTCCTCATACTACTACCCATCAAACTAGACCTACAGTCCAATCAATTCCTCAAACCTTTGTGGGACAACCTAGTGCAACAACTATACAAACATGTCAACCTTTTACAGGTCAAAATTTTCAAGGACAACCCTTTGTAGGTCAATCTCTTCAAGGGAAACCTTTTGCAGGACCAACTATTCAGCGACAACCCTCGACAGGTCAGCCTTTTCAAGGTCAATTTGTTCAAATTCAACCATTTCAAGGGTAATTACAATATGGAAAAATGGGACAAAATCCATTTTATCATAGCTAACCATACCCTGGTTATACATATAAAATACCAGATCAACCTCAACTTGGTATGGCTACCCTTGGATACCGTGGAGGTATATCGATTCCAACTGCTCAAGCTATCCCAGGTTTTCCCGGATATCCTCCTTCGGGTACTGGGATTGTCCCTCAAGGTTATCAATTCACTCAATAAGACCCTAACAGGTGGTTAACTTTCATTGCAACTTTAGATTTAACAGACTTTTCTCGGCTAATGAATGATCCAATTTACTATCTTCTGTTTTGGCCAGCAATGCCTACTATGTTGCCCAACGACATTCCAAAGTTTGAAGGAAAATCTGGAGAAGAACGCTCAAATCATGTGATGAATTATCATCAGTGGTGTGTGTTGGTGCTGGAATCAGCACTTGGATTGCATCAGGCACCTGAACAGACACATCCTAAACTCTAAGGCAATTTAGTGATTTGTTTTACAAGATTGGTAGGTGGTTTAAACTCTCATCCACTAAAAAGAGATTTCAGTCAAATCCACAACTCTACTAATGAGGGTATTGGAGCTTAATGTGGTAGCAAAGAGTGAGTCTGTAGCCTATGAGGATAATAAAATGTAAAATGAGAGAAGAGATAGTAGGTTTGCTAAGCATAAATCTACTGAATTTGGTAGAAATTAACTCAAGTAGCAGTTCAACAATATTTCATCAAGAGAAAGCTATTTCTAGTCTTACAATATTCTCACTGAAATATTTTAAAATATAAATGTCATGAGTGATTCTCTTCCCATTGTTATTATATATATTTTACCAAGAAGGCTCATTGTGTGAGACTAACAAAAATTGATAAAACACATGAACATGTCAAGAGACTGATAAAAACTCATAATAGCATGAGGAATTGAAAACTACAACCGAAGATAATAAGATATGGAAACACAAGTGGAAATTGAAAATACACACACCAGATTGGTAATAAGTCCTTAGAAGTTTTTGTCCATTTCATTCACTAAGAAGAGTACTGATCATATGAGTCAATATTCTAAAACCACGAACCCTTACTTCATAGAAGTTTGTCACATATATACAAAAATATAAAACTTTCATCCCCACAAAAGGAGTAAATGTATTCCTAAAAGTTATTACCATCTCTTGCAAGAGGTGAGGCTTATCCAAAAAATTTAATACAAAGTTCTATGACATAATAAAAATAAACAACATTAAGACTAAAAATTCAAAGTGGCTGTATGATGTGGCATTCTATAGGAAGACTCCTCTTCTGTTTTGGTGCAACCAACTCCACAAAAAGTGTAAACATTAGTGAAAGTGACGTGTGGCTGTTCCCTAAATTTTGCTTGGTGCCTCATGGAAACGTGATGGTGTTGAGAGTAATGGTAGAAATATGTTTCATTGAAACTCTGCCACAGTTCCTTTCCTTTGGTTTCTTGTTTATCGTGATAGGGATGGAGGCGGATTAAAAGAGACAACATAGTTTCTTTTTATTAGCGGGAGAGATTATTAGATGAGTGGGAGGAGAAAAACTCTTTATACATATATCGCAATTGCAAATCGAGGTCAGAATTTTTAAACATAAGACATAAGTGGGAGGGAATGCGATTTGTGATGGGGGTGATGACGTGGCAAGGAGGTGGGGCCCAAACAATAAAACGGGAGGTAAGTCTTAAAACTTGTGAAGTGCGATGTGCGATGAACATAAGGTGACATGGAAGGACAGAGATGGGGCCCATTTAATACTGCAAATTGTAAATCAGGAGTTTTGTTATTAGACACGGGAGGTAAAGATTAAAACTTGAGAAGTGCGATGTGCGATGAGAATAGAGGTGACGTGACATCACAGACGGTGGGGCCCATTTAATACCACAAATCACAAATCAGGGGTTTTTTTATGAGGAACGAGAGGTAAGTGTTAAAACTTGTGAAGTGCGATGTGCAATGAACAAAGGGTGACGTGGCAGGACTAAGATAGGGACCATTTGATATCGAAAATCGCAAATCGGGAGTTTAGTTATGAGGAACGGGAGGTATGTGTTAAAACTTGCAAAGTGCGATGTGTGATGAACAGAGGGTGACGTGGAAAGACTGGGATGGGGCCCATTTAATACCACAAATCGCAAATCGGGAGTTTTGTTATTAGACACAGGAGGTAAAGATTAAAACTTGTGAAGTGCGATGTGCGATGAGACAAGTTTTGATGTGGTAGGGAAAGGTCTCACTTTAATATCGCAATCAGGGGTTTTGTAGGAGACGACAATTGTAACATGAATGAAAGTTAAAACTGCGATAAGACGATTGCAATGAAAGGGTAAGGGGTCCACCATGATTAAGTGTGGTAAGTTATATCATATAATACATGATATTACAAAGGTTAGTTGTGGTGCGGGTAGAGCTGCTTTTTAACTATAAAAAAAGGATTTTAATATTTAAAAAGGGGTTTCGAAAGAAATGAAACTCTGGACTTTGGGTTTTTAGAAAATGAAGGGTAAAAGAGGGAAAATGAAATGAATGAAGGTAGAAATGAAATTTTATCATCACTACACCTTGACATCGACACTTTCATCTTACAACCGAACTGAAAAGGCAGATTGATTCCTTGGAGAATGATGACCAGAATTTGAAAATATTTGAAAAATTGGAGTGTTAACAGTGGCTCATATTGGGGATGAAGTCCTCCTTGTGAGGCTTCAAGGACTGTAGAATCAATGCCTTAAAAACTCTTTAAACTTAGAAGACTTCTTGGAAATTATGACTAGGACTGACCATAGACTGACTGTACTCAAGACTGACCATATATACAGACACAAGTACCATTGGGCATGGAGTTGTATTGGCACATCACACTGGATATTTACAATGGAATGAATCAATTGACTTATTAAACACAAAACTTCTTGAGAAAATGACCATTGTCTGGGCCTCCAGTTAGGTGATCATCATCGAGATGTTTGAGCAGAAAGTATTGTTTTCCAAAACTTCAGCAATTCTAAATGGTCCAAACCAAAAATTGTCAAACTTTCCATGCTTTCCATGGTATTCTCTCTTGGCATCCCAGTGCAACACCAAATCATTCTCCTGAAACAACTTCTGATTTTCTATTTTTTCAAAAACATATTTTACTTTAGTCTGATACTTGTGTGTTTTATTTATCAGTGATTATGTGATTTGGTGTGCCTCTATCAACTGCATAATTCTCCTTTGGATTGGATTTTCATCATCAAATTCATCTTGCAGGAACTTCATCACAGGAAGAGCTAATTGCAAAGGAATTACGACATTAGTACCATATACAAGCTGAAATGGAGACATTCCAATTGATTTTTTACCGCTTACCCTATCTGCCCAAAGAGCATGTACCATCTGATTGTCCTAATTTATTTTATTTTTAGGTAGCAGTTTCTTAATGATCCTCACCAAAATTTTATTGGATGACTCTGCTAATCCATTACCTTGAGGGTAATAAGGTGTGGAATGAGTCAATTCAATTCCATATTGTGTATCAGTAGCATTCCTGGTTGGTACAACTTCAGTCCATTTAGTAAAATAGTCTGTAGCTGTGAGAATCCATATATTCTGTCCTGATAAAGGTGGATGAATTTCACCGATGAAGTCTAACCCCCATTTCCGGAAAGGAACATCTGCTGAAATAGGAATAAGAGGTAATGGTAGAAATTTCTATTTACCAGCAAATTTCTGACATTCAACACAACTCTTGACTTTGGAAAAAACATTAGAGAAAAGAGTTGGCCAATAATATCCAACTCTTAAGATTTTGTTTGCAGTGGCTTTCCAATACAAATGCCCTCCGAAAACTCCTGCATGTATCTCTGTCATAATCTCTTGGGATTCAACTTCATCTACACATCTTAATAAGACGCCAACAGGGTCCTTCCAATAAATATGGTCTTCCAAAATGCAATACTTAACAACGCTCAATTTGAAAGCTCTTCTCTTTGACTACTCCATTTTAGGGGGACAATTGAAATTTAACAAAAAGTATACTATATCCTTGTACCAATTTGAATGAAATATTTCTGGATAATTAGAAATACCTTCTCCATCTTCTCCTTCAACTGCCTCTACTTTTAGATTTAAAGCCTTGCAATTAGATTCAGCCATCAAGTGAGCCAAGCCTTGACCTTTTATCAATTTAGTTGGTCTGATCTCAATATCAAATACCCGAATTTTTGTTAGCCATCGTCCCCTTCTGCCATCTATATCTAGATGCAGTAAAAAATCTTTAACAGTGATATTGGGCACAAAAGAAAATATTTTTGAATGCATCACATTTACTCGAAAATACTTCAAAGCCTTAACTAGTGCATATGCTTGTTTTTCAGTCAAGCTATAATTTAATTCAACATCCCTTACAACGCGACTGAAAAATGAAATAGGCTGCTCTAAACCTTATTTTTTCTTCTGTAACAAGACAGATGTGTAGAAATTGTATGCACTAAGCATGCATATGTCCAAGATCCACCTGATCTCACACTATTTAACTTTATGCAAGATACTGAATCTATTCCACTTGTTAATCTTTTGTGGAAAACTTAATTTCACACACATGTGAAGCATAAACAAAATATTCAATCGCACATAACACAGTTTTTAACCGGGAAAGCCTGAAGCTGAAAACCCCAACTATATATTATGTAACATGGAGATCATATGACAATCTCATACAAGCATACAAAGCTTATCACAAGCCCTCAGTATTATACAATTGTCATACACTAATTAAGACCAATCTTGCAAATCCATGCACTGATCTCTGCCTCCTGCTAGCCTGTCTCCACTGTGCAATCTCTGCTGAAGAATAGCTTTCAATGAATTCGAATTACTCCATCGTTGACTGCGCAATCCTCATTGGCATCTCCACTGAGTGTGTGATGCAATCAATGCATCACTATAGTCACAACAGATAGTCTATCTTGCCCTTTCACCTATCTCTCCACTGGTCTCCACTGAAACTGCCATGCACTATAGTTAAATGCTGTATTGTTCAGTTGATTAATGAGTTATTATTTGTGAATTAATTAACTAATTAATTCACTCCACCCTCACTAGTGTATCAATCAATTAGACAAGATACAACTAGCTCAACTGAGTCTAACTAAGTTAAACAGAATACAACTCCATAACTACTTCTTCCAACTGTGTCATAACTCTGCCACTTGAGTTCTAACTGATTCCTCCATGCATTAGCTCCAGTAAACCCTTAGGAATAGTGTAATTCCTTCTGTCAGCTGATGTGCCACATCTGTGCACTGAACTGAAGTGCTCGAAGAGAATAAGTTGCTATTTAGAGTCTGATTATTATTAAGAGCTAATAATAATCGACATGCATCTATTTTTAGATCAGCAATCTATAAATAGACTTCACCCAATATTATAAAAGCATAATTTCATCTATTTTTCCAACTTGATCAACCATCCACAAATTTCATCCTGCAACTATTGAAATATGATCATCATGTCTAAAAATAGACATAGTCTAAAAATAGACTTGCGCCAAAAATAGCCTGCAGGCCCACTTAGTGAAGGTGAATCTTTTCACTAAGCTCATCATCTTGTTGAATCTCAACACTCCCTCTCAAAAATATAGGGATTATCCTTCACCCCAATCCTGCCTCTATGGTATTCGAATTTTCTCCTGGTGAGTGCCTTCGTCAGAATATTTGCATCCTGATCCTCCGTAGGAATGTACTGAAGCAACATGATCTTCTGTTGCACACAATATCTGATATGATGATACTAGATATCAATATGTTTAGATCTATCATGAAACACATGATTAACTGAGAGTTTAATGCAACTTTGATTATCACAATGAATCACCGTGGGATTCAATGTGAACGAACAAACCAACCAATCTTCCTCATCCAGATATTCCCCACATGTGCGCCTAAACTGCTATGTATTCTCGTTTCTTTGCTTCCGCTGAATCAGTGCCACAGATATTTTGTCTTTGTTTCATTACCAAGAAACTACCTGAGATCCGATACCTAAAATCCCTCCTGATGTGCTCTTTCTGTTTGTTGGGCTTCCTGCCCAATCTGCATCCGTGAAGCCATGCAACTTCACCTCATCCGTCTATCTGTACCATAAACCATACTCAGATGTGCCCCTGAGATATCTCAGGACATGCTTGCCTTCCTTCCAAAAGAGTTTGGTAGGCTTAACCATCACTTGTGAAAGCTGGTTCACTGCATATCATATGTCCGATCTTGTATTGACTAAATACATGAGCAAACCCACCAACTGTCGATAAACAGTGGCATCCACTACCTCTGTCGATGTAGCATCCTCTTTCTTCCAATTCCATGGAAGAGTAGTGTTGATAGGCTTGCAGCCTTGCATGTGAAACTTCTCCAGTATATCCCGGGCATACTTGCATTGAGACACAAACAATTCACCTTCCCGCTGCCATATTTCCAATCCAAGGAAATAATGAAGGAGGCCCAAATCCTCCATCTCAAACTCCTGTGCAAGATCTGCCTTGCATGAGTGTATCAACTGCTCATCACCTGTTAGTATTAAATCATCAACATAAAGTACAATGATCAAAAGCTTACCCTCCACCACAATCTGGTACAGGTTTGTATCCGCCTCACTCTTGGTGAAGCCAAGTCCAGTGAAATAGCGGATGATCCGAGTATACCAAGCACGGGGTGCTTGTTTCAACCCATACAACGCTCTTTTGAGCCTGCACACATGCGACTCGCTGCTGAAGATCTCAAATCCTTCAGGTTGCTCAATGTACACCTCTTCCTCAAAGATCCCATTAAGGAACACAGTCTTCACATTCATATGATGAATGTGCCAACCCATCTGCACTAAGAGAGCAAGGATGGTCCGTATGGAAGAATATCGTACAACAGGTGCAAAGGTTTCTTCATAGTCAATCCCCTCAATCTGTGAGAAGCCCCGGGCAACAAATTTTGCCTTATACTTCTCGACACTCCCATAAACAGCTTGCTTTACCTTATAGATCCATCTTGATCCTACAACTGATTTTCCCACCGGCCTTGGAACAATCTCCCAAGCACTGTTTCTGACAATGGAGTCATACTCCTCCACCATGGAATCTACCCATGTGGGCTCTTGCGTTGGTTCTTAGAAAGAAGATGGCTCTGTCACAATACACTTGCTCATAAGAGCCATGTATCCAGTATATCGGTCAGGTGACTGTCTCTGTCTGCGCTGTGATGTAGGAACTCCTACATTCTGTGCCGCATCAAGCTTCAGTCTCTCAGCTTATGTGGTACAATTTCTGCCTTGTCTGATGTTTGGTTCTGCTTGAGTGGACTCCTCCACTCCATGAATCTCCTCCTGTGGCTGATCCACATCCAGAGGCTCATATTTGGGAACAAGAAGTTCCTCTTCCACATGCAAGTGTATCTCCCTCTCAAGCGACATCTTCATGGCTTTCACCTCATTGAATTTTATATCCCGTCGCACAACAGTCATCCGACTGTCTGGAAAATACACACGATAGTTATGGGGTGTTTCTGTGAACCCCAAAAATATCCCAACTTCTGCAGTTAGCTCCAGCTTCTTCCTGGAGTCCTTCGTCACATGAATGTAAATAGGTGAGCCAAAAATCTTCAAATGAGAAATATCAGGCTTCTTACTAGTAAAATCTTCTTCAGTTGTACTCATGCCAAGTACTCTATGAGGACAACGATTTTGCACATAAATCGCAGTGTTGCATGCTTCCCCCCACAAGTGCATCGGTAGGCCCTGGTCATGCAGCATCGCTCGTGCAGCACAAATGATCGTTCTGTTCTTTCTCTCTGTGACCCCATTATACTGTGGGTTATCAGGCGCTATGAGTTCTCTTCGAATTCCTTCTTTTCTATAGAAGTCTTTTAATTCGCCCGAGATGCATTCACCACCATTATCGCTCCATAGAGCTTTCACCTGCTTCCCCGACTCCTTCTCCACCAATGCCTTGAACTCACAAAACTTTGAGAACGTTTCACTCTTCTTCTGCATGAAGAAGATCCAACATCTACGAGAATAATCATAAAAAAATATCACATAATACCTGTGTTTTTCTATTGAAGCAACCGAGAATGGTCCACACACGTCTGTGTGAATTCTCTCCAGGATCACCGAAGCACGATTCTCCTTCTCATGAAAGGTGGTCTTCAAAAACTTACCCATTGTATATCCTTTGCACTGATCTGACTGCACAAGAGTACCCTTGGGAAGTCCAGTATAAATCTGCTGCAAAATCTTCAAGGCGCCATGGTGAAGATGGCCCAATCTCCTGTGCCATAATTCACCCTCATCCCGGCTCACCACTTCTTCTACTTTGCCCACCATTGCAGCGCAAACATCTACCTCTAGCTTGTAGATATTCTTAATTTGAACCCTTATCTTCTTGGTTTGACCCGTTGTTTTATGTCGAAGGAAGGATTTTCCCTCACTGAAAAAAACATCATAACCGTTGTCTTCCAGCATTGGGACTGAGACCAAGTTCTTCTTCAGACCTGGAACATGCATGACATTATTCAACAAGAGCGGATTATCGGACTCCCTCTCAAAGGTAATGTTTCCAATTCCAGTCACACTGTACTGACCATCATCGCCCATCTCTATATGCATCTAGAGGTCCTTCTCCTCCAAGTCACTAAACAACTCTTTGTCTCCCGTCATATGGAAAGATGCACCATTGTCAAGATACCACACCGATCCCATGAAGCTTGAAACCAAGCATGCGATCAAACAAAAATCCAGCTCAAATTGCAAGGCTAAGGCCTCTTCAGCTACATATCCAGCAGCTTGCTTATTCTTCTTTTGTGGACAGTTAGTGGCGAAATGTCCATGCTCGTGACAGTGAAAACACTTCACTTTGGACAAGTCCTGCTTCTTGCCTTTAGCACCGGATTTTGAAGGATTTTTCTTCCCCTTCCATTTCCTTAATTTGGAAGCCAAAGCGCAATTCTCTTCATCTTCATTCTTCGATGAAGATCCATCCCTGGTACCCCGCCTTATCTCCTCCTGCACAAGATCCGACCAAAGTCGCTCCCATCCTGGCAGTTTCTCCTGTCCATTGACAGAGTTTTCGTAGCTATGCCAACTCTTCGGAAGCCCAAGGAGAGCCAAGCTCATGAAGTCTTCTTCATCAACAGTAACCCCCACACTTCCCAGCTCATCCTTGCAGTGGACAAACTTCGTGAGGTATTTTGGAATACTGTCGCCTTTCTTCATTTTTATTTTTCTGAGCTTGTCTTTAAGCGCAAACTTCCTCTGGTCACTTCTGCTTTGGAACAAGTCTGTCAAAGCCTTCCACATTAATAATGGAGTGGATTTCCTGTTAGGAATCTGTAATAAGCAAGATTGGTAAAGTCTGATTGCAGAAACAACATCGTTTCAACCACTTTGGGATTCTAGGATCTAGCCCTCCTGAATCCGGGGAGGGATCTCTCCAATAAGTGCAAAGATGGATTTGTCTTTGAAGTTTTGGGTAACGATATTAGGCTAGTTATGAAGAAAAAAGGTTTTGTTTGTTTTTGGATGGTTGAGCATGATTATGGCTTGAGTGGAAAGTCCTAAGTGCAAAGAAGTTTCAAAGGTGAGAAGTTGCAAGAAATTAGAGTAAGCTTTGGCTAAAAAGATAGATAAAATGCTGGTTTTTAGTCCATTGGGCTATGGAGTCATAACAAGTCTTTAATTGAGCAACAACATCAAGAGTGATCCAAGGGGAAAGTCATCTATATCACAAGATTATTGAGATTAAAATGATGGAATGGAAACAATAAAGTGTTGGAGGGGTGGAAACTGATAATAATTTCACCAAGGATTTATAGTCAGTCCAAACAAGAAAAGCCTCTTAAGTAACTGTTTAAAACCAACCAAGAACATGGCTAACCATAGACTTCTTGGGCAAGTTTGTATTAAAGCAGCGTAATTTACAAACAATCTAGTAATCTGCATAATTACCTTCAGAAAGTATGAAAACACATAAGAGAAACAAAGTGTAACTTAAGATTAGATAAGGTACTTTTAAACCTAATCTGCTTTCAGCCAACACCAAGGGAAACCTTCAGAATCTGCCTTTGGAGAATAGAAACTAGAAAGAAGGCAAACCATCACTTTTCTAGTCTAACTTTAATAAGCAAATGATGAAAATAACTTTCAAGAACAATGTTTAAAGCAAACAGTAGGACGAGGGAACGCCAACATTCCTAATTGCTTAAAATGTATTGAATCATTCTTAAATAAACAAATTGGAGGAAAACATTGAGATAAAGCTTATCAGTCAAAGAAGGGTACTGGTAAATAGTAAATCCTAACTCTATAAATGCAGTTCTTTATCAGAGAATGGTGAACAATATGACATACATAGAAGGAAAAAACGATAACAAAGAAAGGGGCACTTCACCAGTGACACAAACCAGGATCCCAAGAAACAACTTGTTATTGATGTCAAACCAGTTACAGTCTTTAGGTCCAATGTTCCAGTTCAGCAATCATCTTCACTTTTCAGCCTAACTAATCTAAACACAAACAGAGCTTCCAGAGCCAGTGAACACTATTTACAAGTAGGAGTTTCGAGCTCAAGTATATTTCAAAGTTCTGCAACTAACTCAACCAACAATTTCTCATCTTCTACAAAAGTATTTATAGAAGAATGAGGAGGTGAGATCTAATAAAAGATCTCCCAAGATAATTAATACAGTTTTAATGGCTTCTCGGCCTTTGAGGGGCTCGATGAAGAAGTTTACAGATGTTTTGTCTATATTAATTGTTTTACACTTAAGATTTAAGCTCGGTGGGAGCTTTTGTTGACTTTTGAGGCTCTGTGGCATGAATGTAATAACTCTGCTGATATTTTTACATGAAATTCCCTTAGCAGAATTAAATCTTTGGCTGCGCTGAGGCAAATATTTGATTTGATCAATCACTTCGACTTCTGTTTGAATGCTTGTGGCTACAGGTGGCACTGTGGTAGATGAGAGGAATCAATTTGCCTCAGATGTGGCAGTGGAGGCCTTTTTGTCTGATAAAAAACTTATGATTTTCTTAGATTACCAATTGAGGAATGAGAAAAACTTTCAGCTAAGCTTAGATTAACAACATCTACTTTATCTTCTAGGGAAGCAGTTTCGATTTTAGACTTTTCAGCAACATCTTTTGGAGCTGAAACTTCTTTTGATTCTAAAGTAGATGAGGCTACCTTTTGCTTTGGAATGTATTTTTTTGTACCTTCTTCACTGACTGATATGTGGCATCAATTGATCTCTGTTTTCCTTTTGCATCTTTAATGATCTTCTTTGGGTCTGCAACTGGGGTCGCAGTAGGTGATCTCTAATTTCTCCTTGTAGTTGGAGGTTTGAAACCCCTTTTCCTCTCTATGGAGTCGCCAGGTGAACTAATTTGCAGTCTTCTTCAAGTCATCAATTATTATTCACCATTAAGAATTAACATTCAACAATTCAAAGCAAGAGACATCGGGGGAATACTTCATTTCAAGGCCTTTGTCTCCCGGCAGACGCACCAAAATATGTTGGCGCCGGAATCAACACTTGGACTGCATCAAGCGCCTGACCAGTGACATCCTAAACTCTAAGGAAATTTAATGATTTTTTTTATGAGATTGGTAGGTGGTTTAAAATCTCATCCACTAAAAAGAGATTTCAGTGAAATCCACAGTTGTACTAATGAGGGTATTGGAGCCTGATGTGGTGGAAAAGAGTGAGTTTCTAGCCTATGAGGAGAAGAAAATGTAAAATGAGAGAAGAGACAGTAGGTCTTCAAAGCATAAATCTACTGAATCTGGTAGAAATTAACACAAGTAGAAGTTCAACAATATTTCATCATGAGAAAGCTATTTCTAGTCTTACAATATTCTCACTGAAATATTATAAAATATAACTGTCATGAGTGATGCTCTTCCCACTGTTATTATATATATTTTACCAATAAGGCTCACTATGTGAGACTAAAAAAAATTGATAAAACACATGAACATGTCAAGAGACTGATAAAAACTCATAACATCATGAGGAATTGCAAATTGCAACTGAAGATAATAAGATATGGAAACATAAGTGGAGATTGACAATACACACACCAGATTGATAATAAGTCCTCAGAAGTTTCTGTCCATTTCATTCACTAAAAAGAGTACTGATCATATGAGTCAAGATTCTAAAACCACGAACCCTTACTTCGTAGCAGTTTGTCACATATATACAAAAATATAAAACTGTCATCCCCAAAAAGGGAGTAAATCTATTCCTAAAAGTTATTACCATCTCATTCAAGAGATGAGGCTTATCCAAAAACTTTAATACAAAGTGCTATGACATAATCAAAATAAACAACATCAAGACTAACAATTCGAAGTGGTTGTATGATGTGGCAGTCTGTAGGAAGACTCCTCTTCTGTTCTGGTGCAACCAACACCACAAAAAGTGTAAACATCAGTGAAAGTGACGTCTGTTTGTTCTTTGAATGATTCCTGGTGCCTCGCGGAAACGTGCTGGTGCTGAGAGTAATGATAGAAATCTGTTTCAGAGAAACTTTTCCGCTGTTCCTTTCCTTTGGTTTCTTTTTTATCATGATAGGGATGGAGGCAGATTAAAAGAGATAACGGAGTTTCATTTTATTAGCGGGAGATATTATTAGATGAGTGGGAGGAGAAAAACTCTTTTTACATATATCAAAATCGCAGATCAAGGTCGGAATGTTTAAACATAAGACACAAGTGGGAGGGAATGAAATTTGTGATAGGGGTGATGACATGGCAAGGAGGTGGGGCCCAGACAATACCACAAATCACAAATCAGGAGTTTTGTTATGAGGAACGAGAGGTAAGTGTTAAAACTTATGAAGTGCGATGTGCGATGAACAAAGGGTGACGTGGCAGGATGGAGATGGGGCCCATTTAATACCGAAAATCGCAAATCGGTAGTTTTGATATTAGACACGGGAGGTAAAGGTTAAAAATTGTGAAGTGCGATGTGCGATGAGAACGGAGGTGACGTGATGTGACAGATGGTGGGGCTCATTTAATACTGCAAATCGCAAGTCGGGAGTTTTGTTATGAGGAACGGGAGGTAAGTGTTAAAACTTGGGAAGTGTGATGTGCGATGAACATAGGGTGACGTGGAAGGACTGAGATGGGGCCCATTTAATACCGCAAATCGCAAATCATGAGTTTTGTTATGAGGAATGGGAGGTAAGCATTAAAACTTGTGAAGTGCGATGTGCGATGAACAGAGGGTGACGTGGCAGGACTAAGATGGGGCCCATTTAATATCACAAATCGCAAATTGGGAGTTTTGTTATTAGACACAGGAGGTAAAGGTTAAAACTTGTGAAGTGCGATGTGCGATCAGACAAGTTTTGACGTGACAAGGAAAGGTCTCACTTTAATATCACAATCATGGGTTTTGTAGGAGAGGACAATTGTAACATGAATGAAAGTTAAAACTGCTATAAGTAGATTGTGATGAAAGGGTAAGGGTTCCACCATGATTAAGTGCAGTAAGTTATATCATATAATATATGATATTGCAAAGGTTTGCTGTGGTGCGAGTAGAGCTACTTTTTAACTACAAAAAATGGATTTTAATAGTTAAAAAGGGGTTTCGAAAGAAATGAAATGTTGGACTTTGGGTGTTTAGAAAAATGAAAGGTAAAAAAGGGAAAATGAAATGAATGAAGGTAGAAATCAAATTTTCTCACCACTACACTTTGAAAATGACACTTTCATCTTACAACCAAAATGAAAAGGCAGATTGATTCCTTGGATAATGATGATGAGACTTTGAAAATCTTTGAAAAATTGCAGTGCTAACAGGGTGCATCCAATTCTTTGATCGATGATTCAATCCGTTTAATTCTTTTTCAAAGAACTTTGATCGGCTTATCCGCAAAGTGGTACATTGAGTTACCACGAGGATCTTTCAATAATTTCAATGCTTTAGTAACAACTTTCCTAACTCATTTTCAGTTTCCAGTCTGTTATGATAATGGCACAAAACTTTTGACTTGACTTAAACAAAGTACGTCGACGTACATTTCAGATCACATCCACCAATGAAGACGTAGACGCCACTTAGTCAAAGTTTTCATTCCGGATAAAATTCTGGCTGAATGGTTCATCAAATCATTGCTTCCTAATATTACTGAAGATGTAGCTAAAGGAGGCGTTGTAAGAGAAGAGCAGGTCATCGCTCAATCCTAGTATCTAGACCTTGTCTACACACAATCTGGTACTTTGTATGAAAAAATTCTTGATTTACCACGTTGTTGTACTATACAAAACCCCCTAATTTATACTGATATATGGGGACCCTTTTTAATTTTTTCTTCCTTTAAATAATGACTGCGAACTCAAAAAAAATTCATCATAAACTCTAAAATAGTGAAAAACTAGTTTAATGCACTTTCCGTTTGGGAAATTTCACATATCGCACATCGCAAAAACTTTGGAAAAAATACTTAAATATCATGAAAGAGCTTTGAAATGCGATTTCCGACCCCTTTCATAAAGGTTAAAACATCCATCTTACGAAACTTTAGTTATAAGGATAGATCGAAAGCGCAATATAATTGAAAATAAAATAAAATAATTTCTTAGTCGTCATTTAAAGTTTGAAAATTCCCAAAAGGTAAGAATACATTAAACAACCTTTAAGTTAAGGAAAAAGTGCTTGTAGGCCACCGCATGTTGCAGCTACCACATATTGTAGATCAAGAGTCTTGAAAGTCCTTGTAACTATCCCACATTTGCCAATGCGAAATGAGAAATATGAAATGTAATGTATCGAAATTATTTTTCCTGCAGTATTTAAAGTCCTATACTGCAATAAAGCTTCCGATATTAACTTTTGAAACGAAATGCTAAGCGAAATCTCGAGATACAATATTACGATTTCGCAATCGCATCATCGCATGAATGCTTAAAGGAAGTATGTTTCACAGCTTGAATTTTTGCGATGAGATAGTCTGATTAGATGTGAAGTACGCAACATTAATAATCTTAAATGAAACATCAAACCAAATTTTAAGTCATTTCACTAATTTTAGTGGCTCAAGAAAAGCGATAACTGTTTTCACTTATGATGAGTTAAATGCCAATATCTTCGAAAATATTTCATTATCATTAGTTGATTTGAAATTCTCCTGTTCCAACTGCTCTGTATTTTTCACTCTACTTTCGCTTCTTTGAATTTAATGAAAGCTTCCAAGGATATGTCTCTAAGGATAATGATGCAGAAGAACAAGAAACAAAGCAATTCATAGTCCGAGTCTATAGAAATGCTACCCATGTTCTTAGATACCACATACAACAAAGATGCTAGAGCAAAGGCATGGGAGGTTATTTATAATCTCCTCAAAGATGTACAACCCAGAATTACTGAAATCAAGCCAACATAATTTTCTTCAATGCCATCAACAACTCAAATGAGTGATGAAACCTGCTCTTTCCTTCATAGGATAGCAGCAAGACCTAAAATTTTACCATACATAGATATGGTTAAATGGGTTATTGACAACGTGAACATTCCAGACATATAGTTTAGAAATTAAAATATGGAACTCATGGGATATTTCACAGCTGAAGACCTGAGGAAAGTGTACCATCTTCCAGAACCTCATAAAATTTATGATTCAACATTCCTATCACAATTCACTAAAGAGAATGATGAACCATTCAAAATGATTTAGAGTTGGAGGTCCAAATGCAAAAAATTTAATACAGAAGTGTCCTCAGACACGTAATTTTATTGATAACGGAAAAGAAATTACATAATGAATTGCAAGAGTTTACAAACGTAAACTTCTACTAATTTTCAATTAGGAAACTAAACTATTTATAAGCTATATGTCCTAACTTAATTTAGTTATGAACCACTTGAAAAAATAACAAGTGTCCATTTACAATAAATGATCTTCTATCCAATCTACTAACTTTTTCTTATTTTAGAGCCTAAGATACGACTCAATTCTAGAGTCCTATCTTTGCTAACAATATTCTATTTCTAAGTGTCTCTAATATTTATTAAATATTCTAATTTAATAAATATTTTTATCCTAACTTTACATTATTATATTTGGATCATCTAAAATTCCCCCCCATGATCCAAAGATACATTACAACATATACCAAGTTCATCTCTGAACTTAGTAAATTTCATTCTGCCAAGAGGTTTGGTGAAGATATCAGAGGTCTGATCTTTTGAAGGACAATAAATCGGCTTGATGACATCCTTTGCAATGAGTAATCTGATATGATGATACTTGGTGTCCACATGTTTTGTCTTTGAATTAAAAACTAGATTGTTGGCAAGCTTTATTGCTGACCGATTGTCTATTAATAACAAATTAGCTTATGTTGGAGGAATACCCAAGTCCTGTAGAACTCTACGCAACCAAACAATCTCACATGCTACTTCCCATGCCGAAATGTACTCTGCTTCTGCTGAAGAAGTGGCCACTGTAGCTTGCTTCTTGCAACTCCAGGAAACTGCAGCTGACCCCATGTTCATTAAATAACTTGAGGTTGATGCCCTATCATCAATACTGCCAGCAAAGTCGGCATCTGAAAATCCACCAAGTACAAAATTTTTAGTCTTTTTGTAAAGAAGACCAAAATCTTTTGTTCCTTGGATATAACGAAGAACTCTTTTAGCTACATTCCAGTGGCTGTCTCGTGGTTCCTGCATAAAGCGGGAAAGAATACTGACGACATAAGAAAGATCTGGTCGAGTAGTTGTCAGATAAATCAGGCTACCAATCAAGTGTCGATAAGTAGTGCTATCCACCATTTCCCCCCCTTCAAATTTTGAAAGTTTCAAGTTTTGTTCCACTGGGGTAAGAACAGGCTTGCAATCCTGCATTCCAAATCGTTGAAGAATTTATGATGCATACTAACTCTGAGAAATGAAGATATGATGTGGACATTGGAATACTTCAACTCCAAGATAGTAGTGAAGTAGTCCCAAATCTGTCATCTTAAAACCTGCATGTAACTCCTTTTTCTCCTGTGCAATGTGATCATCATTGTTGCCAATGATAATCAAATCATCTACATACATAACCAAAATCACCAGATTTTTACCTTGTTGGTGTACATACAAGGTATCATCAGATTCACTTCGTTGAAAACCAGCTTTCCGAAGGTATTCATCCATTTTAGCATACCAAGCTCGGGGAGCTTGTTTTAACCCATATATAACCTTTATCAGTTTGCAGACTTTATGTTCCCGTCCTTCAATTTCAAAACCTGGTGGTTGTGTCATGTACACTTCTTCCTGTAAATCACCGTTGAGGAAAGCACTTTTTACATCCATTTGATGAACTTTCCATCCTTGTTGAGCTGCTAAGGCAAGTGTGAGTAAGATGGTGTTCCATTTAGCTGTAGGAGCAAACGTTTCCTCATAATCTATCCGTTCCTGCTGCGCAAAACCCTTAGCAACAAGTCTTGCTTTATACTTGTAAATTTCACCATTTTTCTTGTACTTAATTCGGTAAACCCATTTGCATCTGATGGGTTTAAAATTCTGAGGACAATCAACAAGTTTCCAAGTGTTATTGTCTTGAACTGCCTGATATTCATCAACCATAGTCTGTTTCCATTCTTTATGTTTTACTGCCTCTCGGTATGTAGAAGGTTCAGTAAAAGAATTTGCTATCAAGGCTCCTTCGTTTCTTTCTGATCCCCTTGTTCCTGTTTTATTCTGTTCATTAGGCCTTACATCTTTCAAAAGTTGAGCTGCCCATTTTGGAAATTGATGTTCACTGGTTTGAGATTGTGAAAAATCACCATCATTGTAAAGAGGGTTGATATAAACTGATGTTTGGTGGTCAATTGCAGGTTCTTGGGGTGGAGAGTCATTGTCTGAAGAATTGCTGCTACTAGGAGAGTTGGATGAACTGCTAGAAGACCCAGATGGCGCTGATGAAGAAGACGAACTGGATCAATTATTTTTAGATGAAGGAAACTCAAGTTCATACCAATTTTGTGAATTTGGTTGACTTTGTAAATTTTCGTTTCTTTTATCACTTTCTGTTTCTAACTTTTGAAGAAGAATTTTAACTTCTCCAGCACTCTTACTCTCATTTTCATCAAAAATCACATCTCTGCTTACAATAATTTTCCCATTCGACAAAATTTGGTACCCTTTCTTCTCATTAGAATACCCGATCATTGTGCACTTCAAGCTTCGTGCATCGAGCTTAGTTCATTTTTCCTTCGGAACTAAGGCATAACAGAAAGATCCAAAAACTCTAAGATGTTTTACCTGAGGCTTGAAGGCAAACCATGCTTCATAAGGTGTGATTCCGTCTAAAGAAGCAGTGGAGGATCTATTCCTTAAGTAGATAACGGTATGAATTGCTTTGGCCCAATATAAAGGACTTAACTTTTTGAAATTTAACATAGATCGCGCCATTCCTAACAAGGTACGATTCATTCTTTCTACTACTCCATTTTTCTGTGGAGTGTAGACATTGGTAAGATGTCATTTTATGCCATTATCCATGCAATACATTTTGAATTCATTTGAAGTGAATTCTCCGCCATTGTCAGTTCTAAGGGTGCCAATATTCTCCTTTACTTCATTTTCAATAAGTTGATGAAAAGTTTTGAACTTTTCAAATGCTTCTGACTTTTGCTTCAAAAAATATACCCAAGTCATCCTGCTAAAATCATCAATAAAGAGTAAGAAATATCTGCATCCTCCGAGCGAAGTTGGTAAGGGTCCAAAAATATCACTATGAACCAACTGCAAATGCCTGTTTGCGCGCCATGAAATTGTAGAAAAAGTCTCTCAATGTTGTTTTCCAAAATGCAAGATTCACACTTTGCATTTCTCCTTTTGAATGTTGGAAGTCCCTTAAACAGTCCCTGTTTTTGTCACTGAGAGAGACTTTCGAAGTTGAGATGGCCATATCTTACATGCTACAATCTGATCGGTGAAATGTCTGTACTTGCTGCTCCTGCAAAGTCAAAATTTCTTGGAATAACTGTCCCTTTCATCCTTAACAGTTTTCCATCTTCATGACCTGTCATTACTGTTTTCATGTTTTGTTTGACTGAGTTAATTTTAACTAAGCCATATTTCATAATCACCATATGTCCTGCTTGTCGAATTGTGACTAAAGATAAAAAAATTTTGCTTGAATGTTGGGACATACCATACATTTGAAATCATTCTTTCTCCAATGCCTGGTAAAAAAAATTTAACTACGTCTTTGCCAGAAGGAGTCTGTTTTTTTTTATCAGCAAGATATATTGAATTTATATGGCATTATTTGAAATTCCAAAATAAATCCCGTCGAAAAGTCATGTGTTGAGTTGCACCTGTATCCATAATCCATGCATCTTCATAATCGCTTCTAAGAAAGCTTGAAACCTTTAAAGCTGTTGATTCTGTATTGGTGAAGACATATTCAGAACCATCAGGATCATCTTCATCATTTGCAAACTATGCAGAGTTTGGTTGAAACTTGGGAATTTTCTCAATATAAGTTCTACAATCTTCTGCATAATGGCCAAATTTGTTACATCTCCTGCGAACAATTTGACTGAAATATCTGCCTCTGCCTTGAGACTGTCCTCTACCTTGATACTGTCCTCTGCCTCTGCTTTGGCCTTTGTTTTGAGTTTGTCCTCTGCCTTGATTATATCCTCTGCTTTGATTGTTGCCTCTACCTTGAAAATTGCTCTTGCTTGAATTGTAGCCTCTGTTGAAATTGTTTCCTCTGCTTTGACTGCGACCACGACCTTGGGCTGCTTGATTTTGATTGAAATTTCCTCTTCCTTGGTTTCTTGAACTATCAGCTAAGGAGTTACTTGAGCTGGCTTCAGTGAAGAAGACATCTTCTCCAATCTGTTTCTTCTTCCCAAAGGTTTTATCATGTTGGGCTAACATGTCACTCAATTCATCAAATTTTATCTTCTCTAACTTTCCAGTGACTTGCAAAGTTTCCAAAAAATGTGTGTAAGATGATGGCAATCCAGAAATTAAAATCTTGGTCAAGAAAATTTCATCAACAGCTTGAAAAAAAACATTTATTATTTCTTTCTTGATGTTTTTAAGTCGTGAGATATACTCAAGGACATCACCACCTTCAGTTAATTTCCGTTGAAGCAATTTTAATTGAAGATAAACCTTCTTTGATTCAGGTTGTGTATCAAAGATATCTTTGAATGTACGTAAAGAAGTCCATGCATATGAGGAATTTTCAATATGTATGTACATTTCATTATTAACTGAAGCTTTTATAAGAGCTAATGCCTTGGCATTTTTTACTTCCCATTTTGCCAGTGAAGCCGCATCTATTGGTTTATTTGGCTTAATGTTTCCATCACAAATTTCATGCCACAATTCATTATAAATGAGAGTGCTTTCAACTAGACGTTTCCATGTCTTATAAGATTTCACCCCATCTAGCTTATCAGATTTAGAGAACAGATTAATTAACTTTGACATGATAGTGTTGAAGCAGTGCACCAAAGAATCAAGCACAAGAAGAAAATGAGCAACTCGTCACACAAAACACGCCACGCCAAAAACGACACACACCACGCAAAGAAAAAATGATCTATCGGGGCTTGGCCTTGACCCTCATATAGTCGTTGAAAAAGGAGAAAATTGACTGAGCTTTGCACTTGGCTCTAGTAAATTTCTTGTTCAGTGTTTACAATGAAATCTTTGCAAAATTTGACCACTTGACAATGCCCTTACAAATTTCTGCTAAAAAAAATCTACCCCCCCTCAAAGTAAAAGGTACTTTGAGTTACAAATAGTAACCCTTATTTCTCCAAGAAAAATTACACTTATTTCTCCAAAAACAATGAAAACATTTTCACTTCACCTTATTACTCCAAAATAAAACAATAAATAAATTTCAAGTTCCTCCCTTATAACTTCAATTACAAAAACTTATAACTCCAAAAATTATTATCACTCCAAAAAAATAAAAATAAAAAATTACATAAAATATATACTGCCGTCTGCCATATTCCTGATCTTAACACTTTTGATGACAACAAAACTGCACACTTCTCAAAATTTGTAGATCTGTGAAACTGCATATTTTCAAAATGTGTGGATCTATGGGTTATGGGCCGACGATCTGAACGAAACACTTCACTTTGCAGAAGAAAAACGTAGGCTCGAGGCAGATTTTAATTCAAGCCTCCATCCGCTTCACGACAATATTGGGCCATCGTGCAGCTCCCCCTTGTATACGACCCCGAACCCACCTCGACCCAATATATTCCCCTTGCTGAAATTGTCGGTCACCTCGCGGAGTACTTGGATCGATATCACCATGCTGCCCTGTGGCTCGATAACATGACCGTTGCTGGGGTCACTGTGGTTGATGCTAGGTACATTGTCAGATATCGAAGGTTCGATCAAGATTTTCAATAGCTCCTAGTCGGACGAAGCTAATGCGCTGCACTACTTTAACGTGGTTATGAACCTGTAGCCGGAGTTGTTTGGTTGTATCTTTTTCGCGCACAAGCTTGCAAAGCCGGCCAAATAACTGAAAACTTAATGAGATCGGCCTAAAAGCCATCGTCAGCCATGGTTCTCGAGGCAACAATGATTTGCGTTGAAAATTCTAAATGGATGAGAAATAGGGATTACTCTCCTACTCGCTTCCAGGCACAAGCTAATGCTATTAAACTTATTTGCGGGGCCAAAACTCAGTCTAATCCAGAGAATACAGTTGGTATTATGACTACAACGGGCAAAGGTATACATGTCCTTGTGATTCCCACTAGTGATTTTGGAAATATTCTTGCATCCATGCATGGTTTGGAAGTTAGTGGAGAAATGAATTTGACATCTAGTGTTCAGATTGCACAGTTGGCTCTTAAACATTGTCTAAACAAAAAACAAAAGCAGTGTATCATAGTGTTTACTGGAAGTCCCATCAAATCTGATAAAAATATTCTTGAGGTGATTGGTAAGAAGTTGAAGAAAAATAATGTAGGGCTTGATATTGTGGACTTTGGATAAATGTGGATTGGATTTTGTGAGCAGGACAGTGGCAGGTAATACGTGCTCAGGGAAGGAGGCGACCTGGGCACAAAACATATTTAAAGGTTTTAAAATCGATACAACTAGTGCCCCGTCGGTGCCTCTACCGAGGTGTCAATTGCATGTTTTATAACATATAAATGAATCAATGGTTTTAGTTGAAATTCAATTTGGCTAATTGTGTGGGAATCATAGCAGGGTTTTGTGGAAATACAATCTGAGATTTTCGTTCTACACTGCAAAAGCAGAGAATAAAAAAAAAACGGTGCTTCTAAACGGTGCTAATAGAAGCATCTTGACAAAAACTTAAAAACAAATAATTGATAATCAAGTGTACCATCTTCCAGAACCTCATAAAATTTATGATTCAACATTCCTATCGCAATTCACTAAAGAGAATGATGAACCATTCAAAATGATTCAGAGTTGGAGGTCCAAGTGCAAAAAAATTAATACAGAAGTGTCCTCAGACACGTAATTTTATTTATAATGGAAAAGAAATTACATAATGAATTGCAAGAGTTTACAAACGTAAACTTCTACTAATTTTCAATTAGGAAACTAACCTATTTATAAGCTATATGTCCTAACTTAATTTAGTTATGAACCACTTGAAAAAATAACAAGTGTCCATTTACAATAAATGATCTTCTATCCAATCTACTAACTTTATTCCTATTTTAGAGCCTAAGATATGACACAATTCTAGAGTCCTATCTTTGCTAACAATATTCTATTTGTAAGTGTCTCTAATATTTATTAAATATTCTAATTTAATAAATATTTTTATCCTAAATTTACATTATTATATTTGGATCATCTAACAAAATTAAAACAAAAAAAAACTGGTATGCACCCTATTGATCCTTTATCAACCCCCCATAACTATGCGGCCACTATGTTATGTAGGTTATATGGAAAACCAGATAGTACCAAGTTTTCAATACAATGGGTACCCTTGATAGATGCATGCATCAAATACAATTATAATGAACAAGGCCACCATCCTATTTGATAACCTAGCTATTTCTATCTTCAACTATCATCGTAAAGGAAATACCTCCATGATAATTCCCCTCCAATTCTATATGAGGGCGTACATTATGGATGCTATCTGTTTTTGCACTAAAATTCCTATCATGGGTTGGAAATGGACCAGTCAAGATCCAAACCCTATTCACCTCAGTCATAAAGAGTTATGGCATTCCTATTTCACATCTCATTTTTACCATATTTTTCATGGTGTTATGCTGCCCATGCACTAACTTATTTTTGACAAGAAAGCCCCAAGGTTTTCTGAAGAAGCAAGTATAGAATTTCTCCCAATTGGGAAGTATTTTACTGAACAACTGTTTATCTACATCAGATTTTTTGGGAGTGTTTCAAAACCTCATGTTCTTCCTCTATATGTCCCCGATAAACTACTAGAAAGGGAAATTGCTTACCAAACAACATGATACAGCCTTGTAAATAGCCTAAAAGATTCAAAGAAAGCTTTATGGCCAGTTTTCTCGGTACAGTGTGGTGCTTTTACAATAAATTATTTTGGTCATGTAATAAAATAAATTCAAAACATAGAAATTCTAAAGCTAGCCACCATTCCAAGCAGGCAATATGATCCATATAAGGTAGCTTACAATTTCATCGTGTCAGTGAAAGTTGAGAAATTTATTCATGAAGCTGATAAATTCGAAGATTTATTAAAATTTTCTCAATCTTTTGAGCAAGCTATAAATTGGGCAAAGGTAAAGTTGGATCCAATTAATTTTCACAAATTCGAAGAATTAGGAAACCAAAGGCTTGAACAAATTCTATTAAATTGGTTATGCACCGAACATAAACCTACACCCAGTATTAGCATTAATACTGATGAGCATAATTCAGAAGCAAAAGAAAACTCAATTCACAACACAGAACAAGCTCAGAAGCGACTAAAGGAAACAAAATCCACGACCCAGACTAGTCAGAAATCGATAGAATAACAGATGGAAATTGATCCAAGTCAAAACACTAGTCATAAGGGAAAAAGAAATGATATGGAACAAAAATGGGACGAATTTAGTCAAAGCCTCTAGAATAGAAAAAAGATAAAAAATGTGCAAGAAACTTCAGAATTTCATACACCTCAGCAAACTCAGAGGAGATTAAATCCATAAACAAGAGATAATCAAGAAACAGGCTCGCAGGAAGTAGAGCTTATCCCTGCATTCCTTACATATGAAATCACCTTGAAAATATAGGAAATTCCTCCTCTAGATGTGTTTTACAGTCCTGAGCATAAGGCTGTAGTAAGACGATAGAGAAAAAGAAGAATATTGGCAACTTCTACTGTAGTGTTAGGAGGAAATGAGTCAATGGAAGTAGTCTGGAAATACACTATCATTGACCCAACAAAATGTTACTAAGTTGTCACAATTTGCAAGATCTTATGCCACAACCACAATTGATAAAGCAGTCGAGGTCTCGACTTTATTAAAATAAAAGGAAGAAATAATCTCACAGCTAGAGCAACAACTAGAGATTGAAAAACTGAATGTTAATAAACAAGCCAAGATGCAACTGTCACAATTGCAAAAGGATATGGAAGCAATGAAAATAAAGTATGAAGCAGATATCACTACAAAGGATCTGCAAATTTGTGAAATGCAAGAATTGATTACTAGGTACAAAGATATACCAAATAGGGATGAATTTATCAAAGAAGCTTTGGAGCTGAATTCTCAGCTGTCCATACAACAAGGTCTATTTTTCCAAAATATGTTTATTATTTGTCCTTATTTAGAGACTAGTGAACAGTTAAGAAATCAAGTAATTGATTAGAGGACCGAATTTGAAGAACTAAATACTAAAATCTCAGATCATATTACATGGCAAGAAACAGACGAAGGGATAAATGCAAATCTTCTTGAAATTGAAGAAACTCTTAAAGACATCTGATTCACAAAATGGGATGTACAGATCAAACAGGCAGAGCGAGCAGTAACAAGAGCAACAGGAGTAACAAGAAATATTATAGAGACAATAATTCACACACTTCATACTACCAACTTGATCAAAGTAGGTGGCTCAGACACACTGCCAGACATGAAATAATTAAGTGAAATTTGGAAGGAAAAATCTCAAGTTCAAAGGGATTCGATCAAACAGATTTCAAAGAGGGATTGGGAGGAATACTGGTAGTATCTTGTTAAACCACACAGTCAAACCATGACGTTGAATTTTCTAAAAAATTCAACAGAGAAGATGTTGCCACCTCTCACCGAAGCCATATTTGTAGGACAAATCAGAACAAGAGTCGACACACCACCACAAGTGAAACCAATGACTGATATCTGTGATCTTCAAGCCCAACTGGAAAATGAGAAAGTTTCCAAATAATATAAAGTCATTATATTTCATATATTTTTAGATTTAAGTTACTCATTACGAGGAAGGTTGTTTTAAACCTCCTCAAATAAATTTTGTATAATCTATTTTAGGCATATTAGATACTATTTAAACCCTTCTCATGCATTTAGAGAAGGGTCGAGGAATTTATCAAATTTTTTTTGCAAAAGACTGCACTTTTGTATTTTTGTGAATGCTTTGATGAGTTTTTTTTTTTTCACAGAAAATATCATAACTTATATTATATGTAAATAAAAGTTACATGTTGTATATGCATTTTAGCATATTCATATTAGCTAGGGAGCTGTATCGAGATAACAAAAAATAAATACATCTGAAATATAGTCCATGATGGATACGATTGTTTGTAGCACTAAAAATAAAAAATAGCAGCGATATATATATATATATATATATATATATAGAAAACATTACAGTCTATGTTAAAAAATACACATAAATAGCGAAAATAACCCAATAGTTGTGTTGCTGATAGTACTATGAATCAACCTGCTCTTTGATTTGGTTCAAAGGGTCGATGGAAATACTGATAATATGTTTGTTCATTTTGCTCTTGTATCTCCATGTGGTCTCTCAATAGGTGTGCCGCCTCCTTGAATAGTAGATCGAAAACCACATTCCTTTCCCTGTAAATATGTTGACATGAGATGAGATCAAAATGATTTTTGAGTTGTAGGAAATCATCCAAAATATTATGTAGTGTGTGCGCGTGATAGGTTGAGAGCAGGTTGAACCAATCAATGATAATTTTGGAGTCGCCAAAGATCTGTAGTTTGATGCAATTTTTTTAAATGGTAAATTGTAAAAGAACTAGAAGGCAAGATAGTTCAACAAAGTTATTTGTGCCACGACCGAGACCAATATTGACTTTGAAGTGGTGTTGTGTCGATAGGTGTAGAATGAATCCACCCCCACAACCATCCTGTTGTGCTAATCCATCAAAGTATGCCCAGGGGTATGAGTGATCAATGATTTTAGGTGTGATAGACTGGGGGATAGGTGGGGGGGGGATCATCCAGGATCAATTGATAGATAGAGATGATGTGAGTAGCAGATGTGATCCAGGTGGGTGGGGAGTTGTGAAATATGGCCCGGTTGCGGGCAATCCAAATACCCCAACATACTAATAAGGGGAGGTTGCAGAGCTTGTGAGGATTCGCTGAAAGCCACCAGGATTCCCATGTAGTAGGAACAGTCGGTCCCTCCCATCTAAGGTGGAGGTTGAGGGAAGTAAGGATAAGTCCCCAAAGGTCATGAGTGGCTGGACAGGAGAGGAAAATGTGCTCCATGTCATCATAGGCCGAGGTACAGAGGGCACATATGTTGGGTCCAATATGAGAACACATTTGTATATTTTCCCTAGTAGGAATTTTTTCGGTCAGAATACACCACATAAGTAGTTTAGCTTTAGCAGGACATTTGAGTTTCCAAAGGGTGCGCCACAAAGGGAGTAGTATTAAAGGCCGATGATGACTATATATGTGTAGATAACCATCTTTTGGTGTGTATCTACCGTGCTTGGAGGTGATCCAAATAAATTCATCCTCTCTGTTAGATATTCTGACATGTGTTTCAGATAATGCATTCAAGTAGAGAGTCCAGGTCTACTCCCATTGTGGATGTAAGTGAAGAGCATGATGACTCAGCCAGCCTTGGGAGAATATGGTGGAGGGTTCCTTGTCAGAAATTTGATGAAGAGTGTATATACTAGCTTGATTAAGTGAGTCAATGAGGGGAGGTGGGAGGATATGGGAATTTCCACACCCCGACCAAGGATCACAACCGATATGAACCTTCGTGCCAAATCCCACTTTCCAAGACAATCCATTACTAATGTGTGTGATGGATCCCAGAATTTCCCTCTAGATAGTAGATATGTTGGACTTGTGAGCAGGGATATGTCAGATCCAATCAAGTGTGCTACAAGGGAGAATATACTTGTGGGTGACAACCCTGGTCCATAGATTGTTCTTATTGAGGATCTACCACCCGAGCTTTGCAGTTAGTGCCTGTGAAAAAGTGGGGAGGTATTTGATGTCCCATCCTCCCCATCTCTTAGGAAGGGAAGTAAACATCCATTTTGTCCAAGCAAAGGTGTATCCTTCTTTTGCCCCATTCCAAAGAAATCTTTGGCAGATCTTCTGTATCCTATATAGCATGCCTTTAGGAATCCAGGAAAGGGACATCCAATAGATCAGAATGGCCTCCAATACTAGCTTGAAGAGAAAAAGCCTTCCATCCTTGGAGAGCCATCCATGACAGCAATTATTCAGTCTCTTTTCAATCTTAGTGATCAACCAAATCCAGTTAGTGGTTTTGTAATTGACAGGATTTAGATAGAAACCCAAATATTTCAGACCTGCTACAAATCTGGTGAGGTTGAAAGGGAACAATTGTTGAGAAAAGTAGACATTATATGGGGATAAACTGTGGTAGGTGATGGCGAATTTGTTGTTATTAGAGGTCATGCCTGTTTCTTTGCAAAACAACAGGAGTAAAGTATTCACCACAGTAGTGTCAACAAGGGACCTGTTCAAGAAAATGATGATGTCATCAACAAATAGTAGATGGGTGAGAATACATTTATCCGTGATCTTAATGCCTCTCAGTCTGCCTTTGTCCCTCTCTTCAATAATGCATCTGCTGATTCCTTCCATGATCAGGAGGAAGAGAAGGGGGGATAGCGCGCAGCCCTGACCGAGGCCTCTTTCCGCATGAAAAATATTGTGGCATCACCATTGATGAGGACACTATATGAGACATACGGTAATGCAACACATGATCCAATTGATAACCTGAATGGGAAATCCAAGATGAGTGAGGAGTATGCGGATGTAGAGCCATCTAGCCTGATCAAATTCTTTCGCGAGGTCAATATTAAGGATCATTCCATTGATTTTCTTCTTGTGCATGGAATGTAGACCTTCCTGAGAAATCCCATTGGCTTCATGGATCTTTTTGTTCTCAAGAAATGAAAATTTTCCAGGAGAGATGAAATTAGATAATATAGGTTTTAGTCGATTAGCAAGAATTTTAGCCATGATCTTATAAATGCAGTTACACAAGGAAATGTGGCGGAAATCCTTGAAAGAGGAGGGATGGTCAGTTTTGGGGAAGAGGGAAATGAAAGTGGAATTGAATGCTTCATAGATGCACCCAGTTAATCGAGTCTCCTCTAGCACCTCCACTAGATCTTGTCCCAGCAAATAAAAAAAATCCAGATAAAAATTCCACAAACCATTTGTCGGGGCCGGGACCCTTGTCCTTCTTGAACCATTTGAGGAAGGATTCCACGTCCCCCAATGTAAGCGGTGCGAGTAGATCCTTGATCCACAAACGGGGAAGAGTGTGGCAGCCTTGATGATCTTACAGAGAGGATTGTTGTGGTGCCTTGTAGAGATCTACGAAATGCGTGATACCCTTCTATGCAAGTTGTTCCAGTACAGTAACGGAGAGGTTTCCATCGTCACTATCAAGCTCCCAAATAGTGTTTATAAACACGCCCCTAGAATATTGGTGAAAGAACTTGGATTTTTTCATCCCCCACTTTGATCCATGTGTACGAATTTTAAGCCTCCGAGCTTTGTCTCTATCTTTAGAATTTTGATCGGTCTTTTGCCCGGCTTCATGAGGTGATATTTAGTGGAATCGGATATAAAACCACTGCGATGGGGTTCTCGAGACTTTTGATTTCTGTTCAACGAGGAAGAGAGTTTGTGGTATGCAAATTTTTTGTTCTTTGCCCAAGTGATGGTTTTATTTATTTTTTTTTTTATTTTTTTATGGAAAGTATCTGTGCGTGAAGAGATATGAGGGAGAATGACTCCACAGGAATATAAGCGAGCCTCATTCTCATTGACCATATATTTAAAATCATCATCCTGTAGCCAAACCGAGCAAAAATTAAAAGGTGGGGTCTGTTTGTTGAAATCACCTGTAAGTTAAAGGTAGATCGAAGAATGATCGGATATGCCCCCTGAGCCAAAACACTGTCTGTAAGAGCTTAGTTGATGTAAGAGTTCCTCCTTGATGAGGAAGCGATCTAGTCTATGGGAAACCATGGCGCTTCCAGTACAACGATTGTGCCAAGTGGGGGCGGGGGAGGCCAATAAAGGATCCACCAATTGATGAAGTGCAAGCTGATGTCAGAAATAATAAGAGAGGGCATCAGATAGAGAATTTGAACCCCAAGATTTCACAAGTTCAAGTGAGAAATTCAGATCACCTGCGAGGATTATGTTGTCTGCACGGAGCAGGGATGATTATAGAAGAGTGGACCAGAATTGTTATCGGTGCTGACAAGGGCCGTAAAATTTAATGATCCTAAATTGCATACCAAGAGCCTTCGAGGTGACATCCACAACCAGAGTCCCCTCCTGGCCCCGACAGTTGGGATTTTTAATGTACCGGGGGTTAAAAGCAAGAGCTAATCCACCTGTTCGCTTGTTTTCATCCAGCACATGAAATGTTGAGGAGGGAAAGAGGGTAGATATAGTGTAAATGGATGAATTAGAGGAAGCAAGGGTTTCCTGTAGGAGGATAATGTCCACAGGGACAAAATTGAATAAGCATCGGAGAGCAAGGCGCTTGGCTGGGCTAGCTAGCCCTATGCAATTGAAGGAGAGGCACTTCATTGGGTAACCAGGTCGTGGGTGTGTCTCGCTCCAAGAACCCCTTCAATGGAGAGTTGTTTGCCAGAGGAAAAATCAATACTAGCTTGTAGGATGGCCTTCGAGATACTGGAGTGATGACCTCTGGAGAACATTGTCTGGGTGGGGGGCAGGTCGAGGGGGGGGTCCAGACCAGGATGTGCAGTGGAACGGGAATGAAGGTTGTAGGGGTGGGAGGTGGAGGAGTCAGTGGAGTCCGCCGCAATTGAGGGAGAGAAGGAGGGGATAGGGTGGGGGGAGGGGGGAGGGAGAAGGGAGAAGGGATAGAGAGGGGGATAATGGTCTGGGGAGTAGGGGAGAACATTAATGGGGATGAAATAGGGGGGGAGGTAATCGATGATACATGTAAGTCGACCAATGGGGATGCAATGCATAAATGTGATGCAAAAGATGATTGAACATACAGAAAAGAGAGGGGAGGGAGAGGAGGTGTACCAGTATTCGAAGAAAACCCAGTATAAGTAGCAGTGGACATGGAGCAAGTGACCCTGGTTGTATCATAAGACACATCTTATGTAACAATCCCCAACTGTGTAGTCACCAGAGTAGAGAGGAAGCCCGTTAGTTGAGTTTGTCTATGCAGGGAAACTGAGACAGGGTCCACTGGTTGTAGTCCAGTGCTGGATGCAGGGAATATCAATGGACAATCCTTATATACATGTCCCACCATGTGACAATGGCGACAACGAAACGATATATCTTCGTAGTCCAGTATTTTAATCCGAACTGAGTTGCTCCATTGTATTTTAAATGACTCCTCTAATCCCTCCCTGGTGTCCAGATGAACAAGGATGCGGGGAAATGCCATCTTTCCCGACTCAATGTATGAGCGATCATGGTCCAGATAAGTCCCCAACATATTTCCAATGTCGATAAATATCTGCTCAGTCCATAGATGAAGAGGAAGACCAGGTAAACAAACCCAAACAGAGCCAGCCCCCAACTGTTCCCACTCAAGATTGAAAAGGGGGCTCCGTCTCTTTAGAAGAAAAGGAGCCATCTCGATGTTCCAGAACTGAGATAAGACCCATTCAGTGGGATCCTTGGAAGTGAAATGAAGAGAAAACCAGCCTTTGGTGAGGGTGTGGATCGTAGGAAGATTGAAAATCAGTCCACCCCAAATATCCAATACCCATTGTCGCAGTCTCTTGTCCCCATAGTTGTGGCCATGCACACTTACAAACAAAACTTTATCCACTGTGCATAAAACATCAACCATTTGAACTCCTTCTCCAAGAGTAAGGATACTGCCCTGGTTACAGGCTTTGACATATTTCGTGCGTTGGGGAGTACGAGGTGGAACATGGGAGGAGAGGAGGTCTGAGTCAACCGAGGAGGGAGGAGGGGGAGGCACAGCGGTCGAGGGGGGATGATGTTGAAACGAACCGAGGGACGACGAGGAGTGGGATTTGCGGAACCAGGGTTAAGGGAGGTGAGCGGAGGGGGTTGGGAGGATATCGAAAGGGGAGGGTCAGTGGGGAGGGAAGAAGGCGCAGATGAGGTGGGAGGGGAATCATAGTAGGGTTTTGTGGAAATACAATCTGAGATTTTCGTTCTGCACTGCAAAAAGAAGAGAATAAAAAAAAACGGTGCTAATAGAAGAAGCTTGACAAAAAACTTAAAAAAAAATGATAATCAGATTATAATCAATAAATTTATTTTCCTTAAAATATTGACAAAATTGCATACCAATTATCTATTTGGTAGAATTTTCGAAAGCCTGCATAGCTGAAATCTCCACCTTCATGTCATCTGCATTACTGGTGGCTCTGATACCACATTAATACATAAGTGTCCTCAGATTTATTGATAATGGAAAAGAAATTACATAATGAATTGCAAGAGTTTACAAACGTAAACTTCTACTAATTTGCAATTAGGAAACTAACCTATTTATAAGCTATATGTCCTAACTTAATTTATTTATGAACCGCTTGAAAAAATAACAAGTGTCCATTTACAATAAATGATCTTCTATCCAATCTACTAACTTTATTCCTATTTTAGAGCCTAAGATACAACTCAATTCTAGAGTCCTATCTTTGCTAACAATATTCTATTTGTAAGTGTCTCTAATATTTATTAAATATTCTAATTTATTAAATATTTTTATACTAACTTTACAATATTATATTTGGATCATCTAACAAAATTCAAACAAGAAAAAACTGGTATGTACCTTATTGATCATTTATCAGCTCCTCATAACTATGCGGCCACTATGTTATGTAGGTTATATGAAAAACCTGACGGTACCAAGTTTTCAATACATTGGGTACCCTTGCTAGATGCATGCGTCAATTCCATTATAATGAACTAGGCCACCATCCTATTTGATAACCCAGCTATGGCTATCTAAGACTATCGTCATAAAAGAAATACCTCCATGAGAATTCCCCCCCCATTATATATGAGCGCGTACATTATGGACGCTATTTGTTTTTCCACTAAATTTCCAATCATGGGTTCAAAATGGACTAGTCAAGACCCAAACCCTATTCACCTCAGTCATAAAGAGTTATGGCATTCCTATTTCACATCTCATTCTTACCGAATTTGTCATGGTGTTATGCTACCCATGCACCAACTTATTTTGACAAGAAAGCCCTAAGGTTTTCTAACAAGAAGCAAATATGTGATTTCTCCAAATTTTGGGAAGTATTTATCAAGAATTGCTTACCTACAACAGAAGTTTTCGAGAGTGTTGCAAAACCTGCGTTCTTCCTCTATACGCCCGATAAACTACTAGAAAGGAAATCACTTACCAAATAACAAGTAGATACGACCTTGCAACAACTAGATATTGAAAAACTGAATGTTAATAAACAAGTCGAGATGTAGCTGTCACAATTGCAAAAGGATATGGAAGCAATGAAAATAAAGTATGAAGCAGATATCACTGCAAAGGATCTGAAAATTTGTAAAATGGATGAATTTATTACCAGGTACAAAGATATACCAAATAAGGATGAATTTATCAAAGAAGCTTTGGAGCTGAATTTTCAACTGTCCATACAACAAGGTCTATTTTGCCAAAAAATGTGTATTATTAGTCCTTATTTAGAGACTAGTGAACAATTAACAAATAAAGTAATTGTTCAGAGGACCGAATTTGAAGAACTAAATACTAAAATCTCAGATCATATTACATGGCAAGAAACAAATGAAGGGAGAAATGCAAATCTTCCTGAAATTGAAGAAACTCTAAAAGACATCATATTCACAGACTTGGATGTACAGATCAAACAAGCAGAGAGAGCGATAACAAAAGCAACATGAGAAACAAGAAATATTATAGAGACAATAATTCACAAACTTCATACTACCAACTTGATCAAAGTAGGTGACTCGGACACATTGCCATACATGAAAGAATTAAGTGAAATTTGGAAGGAAAAAGCTCAATTTCACAGGGATTTGATCAAACATATTTTAAAGACGGATTGGGAGGCATACTGGCAGTATCTTGTTAAACCAAATAGTTAAACCATGAAGTTGAATTGTCTAAAAAATTCAACAGAGAAGATGCTGCCACCTCTCATTGAAGCCATATTTTTAGGATAGATTAGAAAAAGAGTCGGCACACCACCCCAAGTGAAACTAATGATCGATATCTGCGATCTTCAAGCCCAACTGACAAATGAGAAAGCTTCCAAATAATATGAAGTCATTAGATTTCATATATTTTTAGATTTAAGTTACTCATTAAGAGGAAGGTTTTTTGAAACCTCATCAAATAAATTTTGTACAATCTATTTTAGGCATATTAGATACTATTTAAACCCTTCTCATGCATTTAGAGAAGGGTCCAAGAATTTATCAAAAAACATTTGCAAAAGACTGCACTTTTGTATTTTTGTGAATGCTTTGATGAGTTAATGGAATAAAGTCTAATTTATCTTGATATTGAAGCTATTTAATTGAAGTTGCACTTTTGTACTCATTGAATTTCTTTGACTTGAAAAGGAGAAGACACTACTATTGATTAAAGGAGTAGAACATCAGATATATGGTATTTCTACACATTATGTTGAATTTTATTTCTTGAATTTACAACAATATTTTTATCTCTACTATGTATGAGATCTGTTATTATAGGTGAATGTTAAATGCACTTCTGTACTGATGTTTATTTATGATACCTTATTTCATATATGATCAAAACTATGAATGCGATACATCTTTCACTATTTTTTTGATTAACTATTTAATCAAAATAATCATTTTTTTATAACGTTCATCTCTTTCAACAATTGAATAATCTTTATTATAAATTGTTGAAATATATCCTTTTAGATCGCATTGATGAATGAATACCCTCGAGTAAATAATAGAATAGATATTTAGTTACTTGCATAAGTAGATTAAAATAATTCCTCCATTTTCATATTATAAAAAAACACACCCTCATTATCTTTATTGGGAAACTGGTCCCTTTATCCCCAGTCGAAGCCACTACACCAAACGGAAAAGGAGCTACCTCAAGGTCCGGACCGGGTGGTTCCCCCCATGTTGTCGCAAAGGAAAATTGAGGCCTCAACACATGCCCAGGTCAACTTACTACAACTTCTTCTGGTTCTCATGCCGCAGATGGTGTAATCGGTACAGTTAATACATCAAAGAGTAAGAATAAATCATTTAAATATACTACTCCAATCATAAATCTACCATATTCACCTAAAGGAGACTCTTCCATAGAAACGTCTGCCTAAATTCATGTCGTAGACTCATCTACCACCAAAGCTAAATCATCCGGTAATAAGAAGAAAGGGAAGGGTAAAAATAAACAAAACAATTCACCAAAAGAGAAAACATAAAGAACCAAACCATTAGATGAAAAACAGAAACCTTGTTATCCTCATCTTATCTGTGACGAGGATCACTACACCAAAGAGTGCCCACATCGGGCCGAGGTATCCAAATTTGTCATAGGTTTTTCTACACCCACTGTCCTTAAAGATGCTTTTCCACCACAAGACAAAAAAAATGATCAGATCTTCTTCCAATTCATTGGCAGATATCCTGATGATATCCTAGGTCATGGTTGCAACATGATCTCAAGACTATGGATCGAAGAGTCCTGTAATTGGAAAGGAAATTGAATCATCCAGTCAACCTCCAGTATCAACTCCTCTTGTTTCTGAACCATTAAACGTCGATAAGCATAATCTTGATTTGGTAATTAAACCACCTGCCAAAGGTGTACTTCAAAAATCGGCTTTCAATCCACATGCGAGAGTTGCTTAGAATTACAATGTTGTTGAAGATCTGGCCATATCCCCTTCAATAATGTCGGCCCTCGGGTGTTGCAATCTTGTCCAGCTGAGAGAAACTTACCATTATCAGCTATTGGAGCGATTGATCCTCAATATTCTAATCTCATTGTCTTTGATCTCGAGAACCTTTTACCTAGAATCCCACACCAAATGGATTTTCAAATTCCAGTTTTAGTCAAATCTAGGCGAGTTTTTCGCATAGTAATTGACGAGGGAGCATCTATGTGCATTATGTCCTTAGCTTGTTGGAAAAATCTTGGTTCTCCACCAATCAATCTATCACCTACAATTCTTAAAGCCTTTCATGGAAGAGGTTTTCGTCCATTTGGAATACTCCAGGATCTACCTATAGAGGTAGAAGGGAAAATCGTAAAGCTTGAGGTGGAAGTTGTTGATGCCCCTCTTGACTATAAACTTCTATTAGGTCAAAGTTGGGGTTATGTTATGACTGTTGTGGTTTCATCATTCTTTCTAATGATCATGTTCCCTCATAAAGGAAGGATTGTTAAAATTGATCAACTGTCTTTGTTTCTGAACCTACCTCTACGGATAGTATCCAACATGTTGGAAAAATGGTTATCCCTTATGAAGATGTTGGGGTAGGACTAGTTAAAGATTTCGATCTTATGGGAAATTTTGCTGTACCTCCTCCTAACGTACCTTGAACTATTTCCAATATCAGTATGATTACATCAAGCACAATGCCATTTGATGACACATGGAAGGTGCCTTTAGAATCTGAATTGGACTGTTACGACGACGCAATGCCTTTAAGTATAAATGAATTGGAATATGTAGCGGTACAATCAATTTCTTACATTTCATCAACTAATACTGATCAAATGAATGTGGTCAGTGGAGAGTCTTCTTCTTTATCAAGCTCACCCATGACATCATTTTTTGATCCTTTTCAACAAATGTTTTCAACTGATGAAAATATCCGAGAAATATTGTCATTGGATGAATTACCATGGGACGATCTTCATCATCCATCTTCTTTTCACCCATATTTTCGATTGATTATGTCGAGGAACCTCAAAATCCTATGTCCATTCTTCATTTAGATTCTAAGACAAATTTAGGAAACATTTCTGCCACAATTCCTATTGACATATCAATCAAAACAGGAATAACTGAAAACATTCATATAGGTGCTTCTTTCTCAATTGAAGAGATCAATATGTACAAAGCCTTATTTTAAGAATTCCGAGACATTTTTTCTTGGTCTTATGAAGAAATTACAGGTATAAATCCTAATATTGTGGTTCACAAAATTAAGACATAACTAGATGCTAAATTGATTAGACAGAGATTACGTCCGATACATCTGCGAAAAGCTGCTGCTATTAAAGCTGAAGTCGAAAAAATACTTCGTGCAATATTTATTTATCTTATTCCTTTGACGGATTGGGTATCTAATATAGTTCCAGTGACCAAGAAATAGGGAATATTAGAGTATGTGTCGATTATAGGGATATTAATCAGGATTGTCCCAAAGACAATTATCCTACTTGTTATATTGACCAAATTGTTGATGATTGTGCCAGAAACGAAATATTTTCGTTTATGGATGGATTTTCTGGTTATAATCAAATAAACATACTCCTTGTCTATCAACCCAAGACACCATTTATATGTCCATGGGGAAAATTTGGATATAGTA
Source organism: Pinus albicaulis (assembly GCA_034641835.2). Taxonomy (NCBI): domain Eukaryota; kingdom Viridiplantae; phylum Streptophyta; class Pinopsida; order Pinales; family Pinaceae; genus Pinus; species Pinus albicaulis. The sequence goes on along the minus strand of CM076578.1, from coordinate 1,749,826,755 downwards.
AATTATCTTTTGGACTGAAAAATGCTGGCCCAACTTTTCAAAGGGCTATGTCTTACGCATTTCATGATATCAAACACATTGTGTAGCCCTACTTGGATGACTTACCTTCTCATTCTTTACACAAACAAGATCATCCTACACATTTAAGTGCCATATTTATGCGATGTAGGCATTACAAAATTCGTTTGAATCCACAAAAATGTGTATTTTGTGTACAATGAAGACGCTTAATTGGGTTCATTGTTTCAAAATAAGACCTTTGTGTTGACCCGTTGAAGGTTAAGGCCATTGTCAATTTACCTCCTAATTCCACTCCTCGCCAATTCCAGAGTTTGCAAGGGAAAGAAAAATTTCTATGTCGTTTTATCCCAAATTATGCAGAGTTAACTAAAGGTTTCACTTGGTTATTAAAACAGGATGTTCCATTCATTTGAGATGAGCTTGTCGATAAATATTTTGATGCACTCAAACACGCATTGACCCATTCACTGTTATTGCATCCACCTAATTATCACCGAGATTACTTTTTGTATTTAGCTACGTCTGATTCCACAATTGGAATGGTTTTAGTTCAAGAGGATGACTCCAAAAAGGAACATGTGATTTATTTCCTAAGTCATAATCTCACCCCAATAGAGATCAAGTATTCACATGTGGTGAAATTGGCCTTGGCAGCCGTTCAAGCTATCCAACGAATCTGTCATTAAATATTGTTACGTAAAACCATAGTGATATCTAATTGCAACCTTATGATGTAAATTTTTATGAAACAATTGCTTGGGGGAAAATACTCTAAATGGATAGTTATCCTACAAGAGTTTGATTTGGAGTTCGAGAAATCCAAGTCTAAGAAATCACTGGTTTTTGCTAAACTTATGTGTGATTTTCCCTATATTGAATTAGAAACAGTGGCAGAGGACCATCTTCCCGATGAATCTCTATTTCTAATCAGTACATTAGATCCTTGGTATGTAGATATCATTATATATCTTCAAACCCAAACCTTTCGGCCAAACCTTTCACGATATGATCGATGTAGTATACGATACCAATCTAAAAAATACAATATTATTGTGACACTATTTATCATTGTGGTGCCGATTCTATTTTTCAACATTGTATAACTCACGAAGAAGCTAAAAGGGTCTTAAATGACTGCCATTTGGGAGTGTGTGGTGGTCATATGTTTGGGTTTGCCACAACCCAAAATATATTGTCCGCTATCTATTTCTGGTTGTCACTCTTCAAAGACTGTATCCTTATGGTTAGAAAATGCTACAATTTCCAAATTTTTGATTGAAAGATGCGTGCAGCTCCAACTCCTCTTCACTCAATCATCACTGTCGGTCCCTTTGAAAAATGGGGCATCAATTTCGTTACATGTAACCCTCAGTCGGCGAAGGGGCATGGGTATATTATTCTCGCTATAGATTAATTTACCAAATGGGCTGAGGCGATGCCTACATTCACAGCTGGTGGAAAAACTAAAACTATTTTCATATTCAATCACATGCTTGTTAGGTTTGGTGTCCCTCAAGCTATCGTTACAAACCATGGTAGCCACTTTCGAAACATTATGATGATTGAAATTTCCGCTCAACTTGGCCTACGCCATGATAATTCTACACCATATTACCCACACGAAAATGGCTAATTTGAGGCTATTAACAAGGTTTTAACCAACATGATCAAAAAAATTGTAGCAAGTCATAAAACGAATTGGCATACCATGTTTTTTTTTTTCTGCATTGTTGGCATACCGTACCTCTACAAAAACATCCACAGGGTTTACTCCTTTTCAAATCGTTTATGGTTGTTTTACCCATTGAATGTGAAATCCCGTCACTCAAACTAGCCATCAAGTTATTACCAGCTACCTTTGAAGAGGAAAAACACTTCTTATAACTAGCACAGTTAGATGAGAATTGCCACACCGCTGCATTATATGTCGAAGCTCATAAAAAGCGTGGTAAGGCTCAATATGATCAAAGCGTTAACCCTCGTATCTATTTAGAAGGTGACCTAGTTTTAGTATACGATCAAGCTCACGATAAACTAGGCGCTGGTAAATTTGAACCAATGTGCAATGGTCCTTATATTGTTAAGCGTGTGCTTGCAAAAGGGGCCTATGAGTTAGTTGATTATGACTACGTATCTTTAGATAAACCCATAAATGACCTTTATCTCAAGATATATTATGCATGATTTTTCGTGTGAAGATATTCTTTGTACATTAGTTACATTTTAGAATAGTGTGCCTTAGATTAGTTATTTTGCTTGACGAGTTTTCACTACTTTTGATGCTTATCTTGATTACTCTTGATACTGCAAATGTCGATGTTCCTTCAGGCTCACCTTGGCTTTGTTGATGGCCCCTGTCATAGTACATGAAACATATCTTCCACTACTTGGGTTATCTAGTCACCCATTGATGAGTTAGTTTATATTCATGGGATTTGCCTCGGTCAAAGAACAAATGATATTGCAGAATATAGCACAGTCATTGAGCTATTATCTGATGCCATTGAATTTGGCATTCGACGTTTGATTGTTTGGTTAGATTCACAACTCATTGTACTGCATTTTATACGGTGTTTATGCTATCAAAAATCCATCTTTGTTAAGAATGTTTTTAAGGGTTCGTCTCTTGGAAAGATAGTTTGATTACATTGAATATCAACGCATTTCAAGAAATTTAAACACATTAGCTGATGCATTAGCTAATCAAGTTTTAAATATAAAATTGTAGCATTAAAAGTAAAACAAAACAATATTCAATTTATATTGAACAAGATACTTAGAGATTGAAAGTAGTAATATCATTAGGTCAAAATAGTTGTGTGTCAAAAAGTATTACATCATTTGTGATCATAGGTTTCAAACACCTTATGATCTAAAGATAATGACATAAAAAAAATTCCAATCTAGATCGACCATCGGCTATCCATGATGATGATCATGGTAGTAGAGTATAGCGTGCTCCACTTTGCGCAGATATCGCCTGAATAGATCTGGAACCCTAGTCACATGCCTCTGGTACCTGAGAGGAAAATCATCCGTCCCAGTCTTTGGGTTGTCAATGTTAAAACTCTCTAGGTTGTGTTCTAGTTCTACAAGGGCCTCTGCTACATCGGTCAGTGGTGGAGCTGCTGCTATAGGTTGTGCTTCTCGTTTGTCAAAACGACGAAGCACCGCTAGTCGTGTTGGGCCAACATATGCATTTTTATGATTTTATCAGTATTGGATGATAAAAAATAAAACAAAATTTCAATAACCAAAAAACTCAAAATGAAATATTTTACCTGATGCATCCCACTGTGTTTCCAGTGGGAGTGATGTATCAGGGTCACCCCTGAAATCAACCCCTGCATAAGGAAAATCCTCAATCATTAAAATTTGGCTCCTGATCCATATAAAAAACTAAGGATATATCAAACCACAAGACCACCATTGCCACCATGGCGAGCCATCAATGAAACCCATCACAACATGTGTGGTTCCCTCGGTCCTGTTGGATCCACTGGTGATTGCTGAGGTATCAGGAATGGAATCCTCTCCAAAGCGAAATATATGAGAATGGATCCATAGCCAAATTTCTTCAACTTCCCATTATTTTCTCTCATGAGTTGGCCTTCCATGTTGACCAACACTCCCTCACACCAGTTGAAAATTGTTCCCCTGGAACACTCAACAGCAGTATGAATCTGTGCTTTGGTAGCCACATGTGGAGATGCACTACCACACAATCGGGTAATTGTAAAAGCAATGATATTAAGGTCTATTTGTTTGATGGTTTTTATGTCTATATGACCATCCTTCAGTTTTGAATCTTGTATGCAATACTGCACCATATAAGAAGCAGTAGGAAGTCCCCTTGGTTGTGTCCCAAATAAAGAAATGTCTCTTCCTCTTTGGGGTAATCTAGTGAGGAAATGAATATCCTCTGTCTTGATCACAAACCTGTGATCCCCAATGATGAATCATTGTTCTTGGACATCCCAGGCAGTTACCAACCATGTCATGAGTTCCAATTGTGCTTTCATTCCTTGTATTGCCCAAAATTTATATAAACCACGATTATTCAGCACATGAAGCATTTTTGGGCTATCCATGGCTTCATTATAATGCAACTCATGCTCTCTTTCTCTCCACTCAAGCATCATTGCCTGCAAATAATAATTCAGGAATATTAAAAAACTTGTGGGAGAATTTGGAGCAATTTTTATGGATATAAATTTAGTTTTGAAAAACCCACGATGCTTGTGTGGTTTTTATTCATACATAGTGCATTTTTCCGCATGATTTATGTATAAAAACCACAACGGCCTCATGATATTTTATATTAAATCATCCTGGAGTGCTCAAGGATTCACCCCTTATAAAAACACACGCTCCCAGAGGAAGCCAGTTCTAAACTTATTTCCTCCTAAAAAATGACCTAAAAACTTAAATTGAAAAGTAAATGGATGAAAATAAAGATAATGAAGAGATGAAATACCTGGAACTAACGATTTGTGAAATGGTTGGCTGGTTCTCCTGATATCTGCTCCAGAAGGTTTATGGTAAAAAATCCTTTTCACTGCTTTGAAAATAAAAAGGCAAAAATGATTTGTTCTGACCACTTTTTATAGGTTTTCATGAATAAAATAATAATATTTTGTTTATTTTTACTTTTAGAAGTTAAATTTTGAATGTTTTTTCCATAATTGAGAGCAGATGATTATAATTTTTTGAGTTTTTTTTACAAGGAACAGGTTGTGTCTGAAAATGAATCATTTTGACAATAAGTAAACTTTTATCACTTTTTCGAACTCTCAAAAAATACGAAAAAGTGAAACCTTGGAGTCCTCTTTTAAGGCCTTTTCGGACTCTCTAAACATGAAAATATCGTCGAGCACTTGACTATTCGAAATCGTTAAAATAAATGAACAATCATCTATTCAGTATAAGTTTACCCCTTTTCCGGACTGAACTAGACTAATTACAAAAATTTTATATGTTGACTAAGCATGGTCAATAGAGTTCTATCCTACATTATTTTATCCTTTATGGGTTTGAGAGACTAAACTTACAAAAAAAGAACACTACAGAGTTTACCTATGTTTTTCTCCTGACTCTTTAAAAATGAAAAACACCGAGTTAATCCTATGTTGGACTCGTTAAAACTAAACAATGCAGGACCTGTCGATTACAACAAGAACGAACCACTCCTTCTTAGGGTTCATTAAAAATATTGAGATGGACTCGTCTAAAGGATGAGCTTACATGAAAATCAAATGCTATCCTCCTCGAGCTTGACAAAAATAAAGAGGTACTTGCCAGTAATGGTGGGGGAAAACGTGAGAAAAAAAATCCATGTTTTATACTTGTTTTGAAAAGAAGCATGTTGCTATTGAACATGACACTTTGTTTCACTTGTGTCTGGGTTGGGTAATCCATTTGTCTTACAGTTAATCAAACCTCATTGAAAGTCTTCAGCTGGTTTTGGTATTTTCTTTAAGTCAAATGCTTCTAGGTCATTTACAGTGTCGTTATGTGTTCAAGAGAAAGTACAATTTCAAATTCACTATTCATTGCAAACATTTGTATCCATTCACGTTAACCATCCCTAAGTCAATCCTTGCAAAAAATTTCCTCAAAAATTGACCTAATGGTTTTGTGTCGTAGGACCTCCTGCGATGGATCACTTTATATAGACATCAACTCATTATCTAGAAAGTTGATTTGGAATCCTATTAGTACCTTGGAATCTGCATGCCATAATGACAGGTTTATCACCTTCAACGACAAGTTTTCATCATTGGCCTTCGATCGAATGACTCTATGAGTGTTCGACTACAACTCATTCATTCACACTTCATAGATTGTGCTGAATTACCTTGAGATCCATTGTCATTATTGGTGGTTTCTCTCACACTTGTTAACGATTTTCATCATTGACTGATAATAAAGTGGTTTCTACCATGTTTGACTTCAAAAACAATCAATCACATGGATAGATTTGTACTAGTTCGAGAAGCAAAAATCAAGACCCCGGATCTAGTTTCAACCATCTAGGCTACGAGGAGTTATTTATTCATGATACAATAGACTTCTTCATAACAGATCGTTGCGCCCATACTGTGTCTACTTTTGATGTAATTCTAAAGTCATATCTGTACAAGAACATTTAGTTAGTTTTTCTCTGAGTATGGGAATGCCTACTTCAGTGATGGTTATATATATTTGCATTGAATTTTTCTTACAGGTTTTCAACCGGTGCCTCCAATCCAATCCTTGGAATGATAAAGCGCTTCACTCTCTCGAAAAAATTTCTTAGACTTCACAATTTAGGGGGAATTTTGTTACACACCATTTTGTCACTATGACATTTGAATATCATTATGGATCTATCACCATCCATATTCATGCTTCCTTAGAAGTCAAAAACATCCATGTTCCTGAACCAAGTCTTGGGAACTGAAAAATCTCTTAAAAAACCCTTAAAAGGTTACCTGCGCACTTTTTGTGGTCATTTCCCACGCATGCATTGATACTTCTTCTATTAGCCACGATGACTGCCGCTTTATTCGCCAATAAAAACTGCGCACTTCCGTAAAAGGAAGTAAACACGAAAAATTAACTTCTATAAGCCTAGTTGGGCAAATATCCTTCCAAATAGAAGCCTCTAGAGTCGCGCTAGTTCGAGATATATCCCTCTACTCATGGAGATTATCCCCTTGGATAAAGGAACCATAATCCCTTCATTAGAGGATATCATCTCTCTCTTGATGGATATGAAACCTCCTTAATCTCTCTATAAATTGAGCTAAAGTTTCAGGGTTAGGGTAGTTGGTATAACCTACAATTTAATTAGTACATCAGATATTTTACTTGGTGTAGTTGGTTTAAAATATAACTGTACATTTAAGTTCACACCTTTGTACACAAGAGTTAATTGAAGATAAATTTATGTCAGTCATTCTAGAGAGGAAGGCTTGGCAAACCAAGGGGCTTGATTGCGCAAAAATATGGGAGAAATATGTACAACATCAAGGCTTAGGTTGTAAGATTTCTCTTTTTTATTCTTGATAATACATATGTATCTCTTTTTCTAATTGTGTTGTTTTCAAACTCGTTGAAACAATGTCAATACTTAATCTCCTTGATCATTAAATTGAACTGGTGTTTTTGATTATTATATACTACAGGTGCTTTGATCCTTTGCATGTTTATGATTGCAGGTTCTTCTTAGCATTGAAGGATTGCTTTGGAGCGAAAGGAAAATGTCCACATCAAACATCTCGTTGAAAGGTAGGAGCATAACCTCCTCATTTCCAAGTTATAATAATATGAATGCTAATAGTTTAGAGAAGAGGTATTCAAATGGTAGTTTGTTTCTAGTTATCTGTTGGGATACTAGGGAGATCGCTTTTGTCCGCAAGAGGGATTTATCCATAAAATAGTTGGCAAGAGCTCCTTGATCAATAGAGAGAAATTATTCTTTTGAAAGTTGTGCTTAGAGCCAGAGTAAGCAATTGTAATAGTTTGTCTATTCAACTCATTAATGAAAAGAGGCTTGAGGGGTTTTACCTAGTTGGGTTCCCCTACAAATCACTGTGTACTTGTGGTTTTTCTTGTTTCATGTCTATGCATGTTGTTCTAAATTGTGATTTCCATTCTGCAAATTAGTAGAGTAGAATTTGTGTTTCCTAATTTCAGTTCGATTTCTTGAGCAGTTGCGATTTCTATAATATTTTCTACATCATCCTCTACATATGCTTATATTTATGCATCATGGGTTAAAGGCTCCATGTGCATCAAAGTTCCCAAAGTTTTGATTTGACATGGGTGGCCTTGAAAGCATGTCAACCAATTTTTTTATCCTACCCTTCTTGTACTGGATGATTAGATGAAACATTTGTAGAAATCCCATCCACTTGTAACACCCCATTTTTCAAAACTTATTCTAGGCCTACAAGTATTGTAATTGTTGGTGATTTGTGTGGATTACTGTCTCCTTTCCTGTTGGATAATGTTTCCACTTTTTCACAACTTGCACTGGGGCATAGAGCTCCTTTTCATATGTAGGGTAGTTGAGAAATTCCCCATTGAATACTTCAAAATGGTAGCATACAAGCCTTCCTTCTTGCATCAATATCGCTCCCATATCATACACACTCACCATTTGTCTCCATTTTGAAGGGATACTAAAATTTTGGTAGTTTCAAAACCAATTCTTGATTGATCTTCTTCTTTAACTCCTCAAAGGCCCTTTGTTGATCCTTTCCACATTGGAAACTTTTACTACTCACTTTTATGGTGTGGAGTGGTGTTCGTATCACTAAAAAAGAGGTTATGAATTTCCTCAGCTATTGTGTCACCCCAATGAAACTCCTAAATAAGAAAAAAAAATAGGCATTTACCACTTCATGATGGCCTCCATCTTGGAAAAAACTATCTTCAACTCTCCTCCACCTGTCACATACCCTAGATACACCAAATACTACTATGCAAACTCACACTTCTTGAGATTTTCCAGTAGCTAGTGCTTCTTTAATGTATTTATCACTTGCATCAAACATGAGAAGTGCTCCTCCTAGGTAGAATTGTATACTATTATATCATTTAAATAAACAATAATAAATGAATCTAAAATAGGGAGAAATATATCATTCATTAACGTCATAAATGTAGTTGGTGTATTGCACATGAAAATGACATGACTAACCAGTCATGCAAACCTTTCCTGGTTTTGAAGGTGGTATTCCAAATATCTTCTTCTCTTAATCAATCTTCTTGATATCTAGACTTTAAATCCACCTAGGTGAAGTATTTTTTCTTGCTACAGCACATCCAATAGATCATTTATCTTGGATAGGGGGTACCTTTTCTTGAGCATAACTTTTTTAACATCATGTAATCAATACACATCTACCAAGTCCCATCCATCTTTGGCACAATGATGATGGGTGACCCACATGGTGAGGTACTTATCAAATGATACACTATTCCAGTAGCTATTGCAAATGCTTCTTCATCTCCCTTATTTCTATAACAAATTTCCTGTATAGCTAAAATGTTTGGAAATGAAGAGTCCAGAAACAACTAGATCTATTACTCCACTTCCCTCTTAAGTGGTATCCCCTTAGGATTTGGGATCACACCCATGCACACTTATATCAACTCTTCCAGTTTTTGTTTTTTTTTCCTTAATACACGCCTCCAATAATAATGACTTTGCTTCAACTAATTCCTATATACACCAATTTTTTCTTAAAAATAGTAAGACACACTTCTTTCTATAAGTGATCAATTTCTTGGATTGGTTGGCACTTACCATTGAAATTTTATACTTGTCCTTGTGCATGTTGATGGTGAAGGATTTTCCATCCTTGATGGGGTAGTACTAGTTGGCTCTTTGCATGAAGATTGCATCTCACATGTACATATAGGGACTTCCAAATGCCACTCCACATACATAAAGGGGAAACACATCTAGTTCTACTTCATCAAAAAAATCACCACCGATATCAAACATGATTTTGCACCGTTTGGTTACCTTAATTTATGCATCCTAATGGGATATGGGTTCAAATCATCACAAAATTTCAATCCCAAATTTTTGACCATATTTTCTGCAATGATATTTTCTTGTGATCCTAACTTGAAGAGAGCATCAATATTAATCTTCTTGATATTTATATTTATATGGAAGAGTTTCGTCATTTTGTGCTCTTCCTGTTGCTAAAGGCTAATCATATTCATGCCATTTTACACAGTTGTACAAATAATATTCTCATCCAATCTTGAGTTACTTTCCACCTAGTTACTTAAATATGTGGCCACTAGTTTCTTCTTCTTCGTATCCTTATTTTGAGTCTTGAAATTGAGATCTGGATGCAACTTCCAACACTTCTCCTTTGTATGATTTTTAATGTTATAGTGGTTGCAGTGATTGTAGGGATATTTGCACTACTGTGTTGTGGTTATTTTATTTTTGTCTTTCCCCCTTTCCACTTATTTTTCCTCTCCTTGGAAGCTTCTCAATACTCCAGCTTCTACTTTGACCCACTTGTTTTCCTTTTCTTCAAGCATATATTGTCCAAGTATTGTGCTTGTACACAAGCCTCGTCCAATGATTTGAGTTTAAAAAACATTGCTTTCTCCTGCAAATGGTTGTGTAGACCCACCAAATAATTGAGGAGTACATTTGGGTTCTTTGGGGAGATGCCCAACATTATGACCAGCTTTATAAATTCAGTGGTGTACTCCTCCACACTCTGCCCCTACTTTTTCCTGAAGTAATGGCACTCGATTCATTGGTCCTCTACATAACCAATATGTTAAAATTATGAATTTATGAGAGTCTTGAAATACTCCAACTTAGTCATGAAAATATTTGCCTCCAACCTTAGGGCCTCTTTGTGGATTTTCAACCAGGTCAGGGTATTGCCTTCTAATTTTATCTAAGAAAATGAAATATTTTTCTCTTCCTTTATATGTTGAACACTAAAATAAACATCTAATTGTTGCAACCACTGATTTAAATTCTAAGCATCAATCTCAAGATGATAGAGATTTATGTCAACGTTCACTTCCTTTTTGAATAGGGAATGTGAATATTTCATGACACTCTAACTTAGTTGTTCCTTTTTGGGTCCTTTTTTAGATTCCCTCTCTAGTTCTTCTCAATCTGCCAATTTCTCTTTCGATCATATCTCCACATTAGAACCCCCATCTTGTCTGAATAGCTCAAGATTATTTATTAGGGCCACCATGAGGAGGCTCACATTATCGTTTATATATGTGATTTGTGCTTCCAACCATGCAAACGTTTCCTCCATGGGATCTTGAGGGTCATTAACACATTTGGCGATTGTGGCTGGGGTTTTATGAATTTCTGCTTTGTCATTTTTTATCCCCCACAATATGCCCAAAGAAACCTGCTATGATACCAATATTATATATAAATTGTTGTTGATATTTTATCGACAGTTCATCCCAACATATATGATAAAATTATATTTAAAAATATGAAATATATACTATGAGGTCATTTTTCCTTCTACTTCTAGATTTATTAAGTTACTATTTTATGCATGTAATATGTAAAATGTATAAAATAGAGAATATACAAAAATACAATCACTCACAACCATGAGAACATAAGATATACCCTAGGATACCCTTTTGGGAGAAGATCCAGCTGGAAGGTGAGGCTACTTTGCTCTCTCTTTCTATGAATGGAAATGGATGCAAGTACAAATAAGTAAGACCTATGGTCTGTGGGATAATACATTGCACACATTGTTTATGTTTTCTCTCCCTTTATCCACTCTCATACACCTTTCTCATCTATGTGTTATCACACATAAATTTTCAATTTTTATTGATAAGGTCACTCACCTAGGTTTCATTTTGTCTTAATAGGTTGGTTCATAAAATTGATGAAAAATCCATGGAATAAACCTTTATCCTAAGTCTAGAACACTCCATTTGTCATGTCATGTCACTCATATTCACCAAATTTCACTTTAGGTTCACATGCATGGTTTCAAATCAAATTAATTCCACCTGTCTCTTTTTCCACGATTTTTCAGCGAATATAATTGCAGAATGGCAGATTTCGCTACGGAATCACTTGACAATTCCATAGCGAATCTGCCAGGTTTATAACTATCTTCACTGTGGAATCATGTTTTTCTGCAAAAAAATAGAGGACGATGAGTTGTCAAAGTTCTAGTGGTTAGGGATAAATTTGAGGTCTTCTAATTCGTTATCATGATCACCCAGGCACGCAAAAGCGTAAATACCCTCATCATTACTTTTCACTCCCACTTTTGACATCATTCTCCCCACTTTCAAATTGCATTTTTTAAAACTCATCTCAAAGCATGTTAGGTCCCTATATTACTAGTATAGTCCCTTATTGTTGTTAGTGTAACCCCCTTATTGTTATTTTTGTACCCCTATAACCCCAATATTGTTATTATTGTACCCTTACATTATTATTGTTAGGTTGACTAGGATTATATTATGACCCTGTGGAATCCTATATATAGAAGGAGGTTTTTTCATTTGTATCATCCAAGAATTGTTCATTTATGTAATGTATTGGAGGTTTCCCCCTCGAAGTGGTTTATTTCTAAGGCGTTGATCTCTCTTTTCTTCTATTTTTAGAGCTGGTTTCATAACATTTGGTATCAGAGCTTTGGATTCTAGGGTTTTGCTGCTCCAAACAGGACATTGTGACATTTTTGTTATACATTTTTTTCTACGAAGTTTCAGAAGCTTACATTTTTACATAGAAAAGCCGAATTCCTGAGGAAAGTCGTGTAAAAATTTCAGATCTTGGTTCGCAATATTTTTGGAGATATGATCTGTGGAAGTTAGGGTTTTCTTTTTTAGGCTCCCGAATTTAACCTAAACAGGTCATCGTGGCAGTTTCTATATAACTTGTTTTCTACAAAGTTTCAAAAGTTAAAATTTTTATAGAGCGAAGCCAAAATCCTGCAGAACGTCATGTAAAAATTTTAGATCTTGGTTCGCAATATTTTTGGAGATATGATCTATGGAAGTTAGGGTTTTTTCAGGCTCCCGAATTTCATCTGAAAGAGGTGACCGTGGGAAAATCGTCATAAATCTCTCTCTAGGCATCAGATTGGAATTCTGTAAAATGTGGCCGCAAGTAAATGGACTGTAGTTTCCTGTATATCAATTTCAAAGTTGAAGGAAGAAACAATGAAACGTGGAATGCCATACAAGTTCACTCTACTAAACTAGTCCATAATTAGGTCATTTTCAGAGATTGGGCGTAAATTTGTCTTGAAGAATCCAAATCAGGTCAGACCTGTGGAATTTGAAAGAAGCTTCAGAGGGCTAATATAGGGCCAAATTTTAGATATTGTAGATTCAAAATCAGAGAGATAATTTAGTTTCAATATCGAGCTCCTCAAAATCAAGAAAAAAGTGTGTATTTTATTTTTATCTTTTATCCAAATTGTATAAGTCTTGTGTGAAAAATCAGTTTGAATTGATTCCAAGGGCATATTGTAGAATATATATCAGTATTGGGTTCTAAAATTCTCCCTAAAAATAATTCAACACCCATTAAGCCTTTATAAGGCTCTACTATGACTCATGAAGATGAAGATTGACAACATGACATATCAAAATTACAAGAGCAAGTGCACCAAATTTCGCTCTCGCAAAGAGCAACAAAAAATGAAATGGAAGTTTTGAAGAAAGGCGTGGAAGCTAAGATGGATGGTTTGAAGAAAGGCATGGAATCTAAGATGGATGGCATGGAAGCTAATATGGAGGGCATGGAAGCTGGCATGGAAGCTAAGATGGATGACATGGAAGAAAAAATGAAAGACAACATGGAAAACATGAAGAATGGTCTAAAAGGAGACATGGAAGGTTTGATAAAGTTGATACAAGAAATGTTTCCTAATGGTGAAAAGATAGTAGAGGAAACTCATGATGAGAATAAAATAAATGTTAATCGTGATTTCATAAACTATAATTCTGGATGGAAGAACCACCATATTCCAAAGATGGATATGAGGAAGTTTGATGGCAAGGATCCCATAACATGTATACTACAGATGGATCAATATTTTGATCTCAATAATGTGCAAAACACGCAAAAGGTACGCATTGCAACTTTACATTTAGAACAAAATACATTTGTATGGTATCGACAGCTTTGATCTCATAAAAAAATTATCACTAGGTCAATTTTTATGGAGGAAATGATAGCACATTATGAGGATACAAAGAGAAACACCTTCTTTAGCCAATTGATAAATCTCAAACAAAAGGGTTCAGTGGTGGAGCACATTGAGGACTTCCAAAAATTGAATATAAGGGTAGATGATATTCCAAAGGAACACATGATTGATGTCTTCATAGGGAATTTAAAGGATAGCATCCAACATGAAGTTCAAGTTTGGGAACCTGATTCATTGGAGAAGGCATTCAGGTTGGAAAGAAAAATTGAATGTAAAATTATGGCGACAAGGAAGCCTACCACTCACATCTATAAATATGGAAATGTTGCTACTCCTAGACTTCCACAACCTACAATGTTGACACCACAACAATTGGAAGAAAAAAGAGCAAAAGGGCTTTGCTACAGTTGTGATAGCAAATACACTAAAGGTCATAAGTGTGTTGAGAAGAAATTATTTTACATAGATTGTGAAGAGGAGGAAGAAAATGAACAAGAAACTTCAAAAGAAGAGGATATACACCAGGAACCCACCCTAGAAGTAGAAGAAACGAGTCTGACCATATTTTGTAATACATTGGCAAGAATAGATACTCCTCAAACTCTCAAGATAAAAGGACATATCAAGAAAAAAAAAGGTAACAGTGTTGATTGATTCGAGTAGTACCCATAATTTTATTCATTGTAAGGTAGCCAAGGAATTTAATTGTTTCCTATACCCAACACCAGAATGTCAAGTGATGGTTGCAAATGGAGGAACTATAAATTGCTCTGGAAAATGCCATAATATCAAGCTAACCATGGAGGAATATGTATTGAATAGTCCAATGCTTTCCATTCCAATGGGAGGTGTTGATGTTGTACTAGGATTACAATGGTTACAATAATTGGGGACAATAGCTTTTAATTTTCAAGAACTTTTTTTTTTTTTTCGAAAGGAAAGGAAGTCAAATTACGGGGTATTGCAGGGAAGTTGGGAAAGATAATAAGCTCTAATGTCATGACAAAGCTTCTGAAGAAAGAACAACGAGGCGTAATTGCACAATTATGCTGACTAGAAGTTCCAACATCAAAATCATCTATTTCTCCAGATCTCCAAAAAGTCTTGGACAATCATTCCAAGGTGTTTGAAACTCCCAAAGGACTCCCACCTATTCGTGATCATGATCATTCTATTCATTTTATTCCAGGAAGTGTTCCTCCAAACATCAGGCCTTACAGATATCCTTATGTCTAAAATACCGAAATTGAACATATGGTTGCAGAAATGTTAGAGGCTAGTATAATTCAATCTAGTCAAAGTTCTTTCTCTGCTCTAGTAGTATTGGTGCATAAGAAGGATGGATCATGGTGTATGTTTCCGGATTATAGGTAACTCATTAAGCTCACTATTAAAGATAAATTTCCCATACCTGTGATTTATGAATTAATGGATTAATTACATGGAGAAATTTGTTTTACCAAGTTGGATCTTCGTTCAGGATATCATCAAATTAGAATTAAGACCGAAGATATTCTAAAAACAACATTTTGAACTCATGAGGGTCATTATGAATTTTTGGTCATGCCTTTTGGCCTTACCAATGCACCTTCTACATTTCAAGGGTTGATGAATTCCATTTTCAAACCCTTCCTTAGAAAATTTGTGCTAGTATTTTTCTATGATATACTAATCTACAGCAGGTCTTGGAAGGATCATGTTGAACATGTTGACAGGGTGCTCAAACTATTACAGGAGAAACAATTATATGCAAAAACATCCAAATGTTTCTTTGGAGTACAAGAGGTGGAATATCCGGGTCATATTGTATCTCACGAGGGTGTTAAGGTAGACCCTAACAAAATTAAAGCCATTAAGGAATGGAAAGTCCCCACAACCATAAAGCAGTTGCGAGGATTTCTCAGGTTAACAGGGTATTATCGCAAGTTTGTTAAGAATTATGGGAGAATAGCAGCACCTCTAACAACATTATTGAAGAAAGATGCATTTTCATGGACTTCTGAAGCAACTAAGGCCTTTGAACATCTTAAAGAGGCAATGTGCCTAGCACCAGTCTTAGCTACGCCAGACTTCACAAAAACCTTTATTGTGGAATGTGATGCCTCAGGAAATGGAATTAGTGTTGTTTGAATGCAATAAGGAAGACCCATTGATTTTTAAAGTCATCCAATCAAAGGAAAGTATTTACAGAAACCTATTTATGAGAAGGAAATGTTAGCAATACTGCATGCACTAAAGAAATGGAGAACTTACCTAATGGGAGGACACTTCAAGGTAAAAACTGATCATGATAGTCTTAAACACTTTTTGGAACAAAGACTATCTTCAGAAGAGCAGCAAAAATGGGTCACAAAGATGTTGGGTTATGACTTTGAAATAATCTACAAAAAAGGGAAGCTAAATGTTATTGCAGATGCACTCTCAAGAAAGAATGAAGAGGTGGAAGCATTGCTTTGTGCCATTTCTATTATCCAACCAGATTGGATAACCGAAGCAAGAGATGAATGGAAGAAGGACGAATATGTGTGGACACTCATTCAAAAGTTGCAGCAAGATCCTAGTACATCTGATACATTTAGTTGGAAAAATGATTCCTTATGGTACAAATATTTCTTATATCTTTGTAAGAATTCCCAACTAAAACAAAAGATTCTTTTGGAATTGCACACTTCTCCTTTAGGAGGACACTCAGGATTTTTAAAAACTTACCACAGGGTGAAGAAAGAATTTTTTTGGGATGGCCTTAAATCTGATATTCAAAAGTTTGTGGCGGAATTTTTGGTTTGCCAGCACAATTAAGACCTCGGGTCTTCTACAACCTTTATCCATTCCAAGTCAACACTGGGAGGAGATTTCAATGGATTTTATCACAGGTTTACCTAAGTCCGAAGGAAAGAGTGTCATCATGGTGGTAGTTGATAGACTTACCAAGTATGCACACTTTTGTGCATTATCTCATCGATTTAAAGCAAGTACAGTTGCTACTACATTTATGGACAGAATTCAAAAGCTACATGGAAGCCCAAGGGTTATTGTGAGCGACAGAGATCCCATTTTTACCGGAAATTTTTGGACGGAGTTATTTTCTTGTTTGGGTACTCAATTAGCTCATAGCTCATCTTATCATCCTCAATCCGATGGTCAAACTGAGATGGTGAATAAATGTTTGGAAGGATATCTTCGTTGTTTTGTATCTGATAAACAAACACAATGGGTCAAGTGGTTACCTCTTGCTGAATGGTGGTATAACACTTCCTTCCATACTGCAGCAAAAATGACCTCATTTATGGCACTTTATGGATATCATCCACCATCCATCACATCATCTTTAAGAGAAAATTCTAAGGTTCAAGCAGTGGAAGATCACATCGAGCATCAAAAAGAAGTTCTCCAACTCTTAAAGGATAACCTAAATTTGGCACAAAATTGAATGAAACAACAGGTAGATCAACATCACAGCGAGAGAAGTTTTGATGTAGGAGACTGGGTATTTTTACGGCTACAACCATATAAAAAAATGTCCCTCAAGCAAGCTAAGAAGGATAATAAATTATCACCAAAGCATTATGGTCCTTACAAGGTGTTGCTAAATATTGGTACTATGGCATACAAATTGGAGCTTCATGCTTCTTCGCGAGTGCATCCAATTTTCCATGTTTCATGCGTAAATAAGGTTATAGGTGACAAAATTAAAGTTCAAACAGTATTGCCAAAACTTGATGAGGAAGGAAAATTCATATTGGAACCTGAAGCAGTCATGGAAACAAGAACTCGAGAACTACGTAATCGACCAATTTTAGAGTATTGAAGAACTTACCCACTGAATATTCTACATGGGAGGATGAGAATTTTATACCGAAGCATCCAAAGCTACTCAAGCGTTGAGGACAAATTTTTTTTGAAGGAGAGGGGCATGTTAGGTCCCTATATTACTAGTATAGTTCCTTATTGTTATTAGTGTAACCCCATTATTGTTATTAATGTACCCCTGTAACCCCAATATTGTTATTATTGTGCCCTTACATTATTATTGTTAGGTCGGCTAGGATTATATTGTGACCCCGTGGACTTCTATATATAGAAGGAGGTTTTTTCATTTGTATCATCCAAGAATTTTTCATTTATGTAATGTATTAGATGTTGCCCCCTCGAAGTGGCTGATTTCTAAGGCGTTGATCTCTCTTTTCTTCTATTTTTGGAGCTGGTTTCATAACAAAGCACCTCTCTGTCATTTTTTGTTTGAGTCTTGCATGCAACAACTCACCATCATCTTTGAGAAGCTTACTCCCACCACAAGCAACTTGTTGTTTAGTTTTTTCTCTCTGTAGGTGTCACAGTGAAGGAGACAACATGGTTATAAGAAAGGATGGCTATGAAGAAGAAAGTCAACAAGGGAGGCTTTTGTGTGAGATACGAGCCCATGGATCTCTAGTTATTAAATGAAGACCCCAGTTTTGTGGAGGCATTCAACAATGTCAGATGCCTGCAACTCTCTCAAAGGTTCAAGGATTTCATGCTCAAATATCAAAGGATTTTGCAGTGAAATTTATAGGCACAACTTCGAAGGTGGGGGTTTTAAATTTCATAGTGTCACCTGATACCATTTTTCAGTCCAAAAAGACACCAGGAGAGGGTGAAGAATGGTTCAAAACCACTAAATTCAAGACGTAGAGTTGTGATGAATTTGTTAAACCAGAAAACATTGGAGCTGAAATGGCATCTAGGATTCTAAGGGGTTATATGAAGGAGAATTATTCTAAACTATTGTTTATGATCCATAAGTACTTTGATTGTGAGGGGAGGTTTCATATGGTTTACATGTACCATTTCAGGCTCCTATTACATTGCACTGGTAAGAAGTCCCTTGATATTCCTTTCTTTTTGTTTAGGAGCTTAGGGAAGATGTATGATAAGGTTCAATCCAGGGCTGAAGGCAATGATACATCAATATTTCACCACGGTTTGATTAAACTCTTAGTTCTGGAGGAATTTAAGAAATTAAACAGAGATTGGGCATATTTCCTTTTCCTCAGTGGTTATGAAGTTGATTCAGTGACACCTAATAAAACTCCAAATCTAGAAGCTACTTCATCTCCAGCTGTGATAGAAGGTGTAAATGAAGAAGAGGTAGAGCCTATCCTAGAGCCAATGAATGTCGAGGCAAAGCCTATACAAGAGGAAGAAATCCCACAGTCTTCACCTACAAACGACAAACAAAAGATTAGTAAGCATGGTAGCAGGAGGATAACTAGAAGTCAAAAAATTGGAAAGGGAAATATTGAAGACATCCTCGAAGCTATAGATATTGAGGAGACTACAGTTTTCATAGCTAAAGACATTGAAGGTGACAAGAAGAAGAAAAATAAAGGTAAGATTCTTAAAAAGCTTGATTTTGCAGTAAAAGATGCAGGTTTCTTATTTCAGCCAAAGAAACCACTCACTAGGTTGCAACTTGCAAAGGGTGTCATGGAAAATAAGAAGATATAAGATGTTGACAAAGGCAAGCAACATACCATAAAATACATCATAGACTTGTCTCCATCAACAAAATAAATTTTTGTGCAAAGGAAAGAGAATGAGAAGATGGTGGAAAAAAATAAAGTGAATGTATTGAAGGAAAAATTAAGAGAGGCCAACGAAGAGGTCATTGAAATCAAGTTAGAATTACAGGAGGCCAAGGTGGACAAAAAGCTGTTGGAATATTTTAATGAAGAAGTAAATGATCAACTGAATCAATATGATAAATCACTAACAAATGCCAAAAAGTTGCTGAAAAGAACACTTCCTTTGAGAAGAGTAATGAAACACACCAGAAAGAGAAATCTATGGTTATAGTCTGAAAGGAAGAAGCTCAAGGGACATGTTAAAGAATTAGAGGATCAAATGGAGATGATTCAGACAAAATTGAAGAAAAGAGGACTTAAAATCAAAGTGATAAATGAGCCTGAGGAGATGCAACCTTCTATTGCTAAAGATGGAGTTCCCAAAGTTTGAGGAGTTAGCCTAAAACATTTTTGACAATTTTACAGCATTCAAGAACAATAATTTCCAGTTTTAAAGTGAAATTTTGAGGGAAAAGGGAAATTTTGTGTTTTTATGCCTATTAGGAAATTTCGTAGTGAAGCCCAGGCTTGAAGGCCAGATTTTGCTACGAAATCCATGTAGAATACTTTTTGAAAAAAATCATAGTTTGGGTGGAAATTAAAGGAGGATAAAATTTGTATTTAGCTTATTTTATCCAAAAAACATATCCAAATAAGAGAGGAAGGCTAAATATTGACCTAGATGGGTGAAATGGAGTTTCTACCAAACCACGCTACAAAACTATCTATTTCACTATGTTTTTGCTGCGAGCAACTTTTGGTAGTATTTTGGTATTTTAAAGGTGTATTGAAGGCCGACCAACCACGTGGAGGCATTAAAGGGTATCGGTGGAACACTTCAACATATATTTTCTCCTCTACAAAGGTGTCACTGTTCTAGCTCAGCATAAATACAGTGACCAAATTTCATGATTATCTTTTCCTTAAAAGTAGGGTGATTGGTTGCTATATCTAGTGGGGGTATTTATGTCTTAATTATGGTTAGTGCCACTCGATCACTTGGCCATTAGTGATGTAATTATCCAGTTATGTAGTTAGTGAATGTAATAAATAAGATGTAGAGTCCTAATAGGTTTCTAAGTCTAAAGTCATTAGGTGTCTATTTTAGTTCCAGGTATATAGTTTATTGTTAAGTGAGGTGTCAAAGATGATGGTTCGATGATATAGCCAGATGGGAAGATCCAATGTAATTGACAAAAGCCTATTAATATGCAGAATTTCGAAGAAGAAAGGGTTGGAGAATGTTATTTGACACTACCACTTTGTAAATTTTTGATGATCAGTAATATACAGTGTCTGTGTTTTCTTCTTCACCTGATATTATTTTGGTGTTTCAATGATATTATTTCTTATGTATCTTAATATGTTGCTTTCAATAGCTAGATGTTTAATTACTTAGAATTCGTGTTCCTCATGCTCTAACTTCCTTTGAATAATAAGCCATTGAATATTTCTGTGTCCATTGTCCTTTCATTGAAAAATTACATGCCTCAGCTTCCACAAGGAGAGACATTGTCATTTAATTTCCTAACACTAACTTCATAAGCCTAATGGTAGTGAACCTTGTTATCACTCCGCCAGATTCCCAAGGCTGAGAAAGGAATCCAAACAGAGGTAACCAAAAACCAAGCTTTTGACTTGATATCTAGCTCTATTAAGCCGAAGAGGGCTCTCTCCAAAAGTGTCGTAGCCAGGAGGGTTGGAGAAATTAGGGGTTTTTAGGCTAGATATAGAGTGCAGGGGGTTGTTTTGAATTGTTTTGGTTGTGGAATTCACTGGATGAAGAAATTAGGTCAAGGAAAGCTAGGTCAAGGAAAATGAGTTAGGGTTGCATGGATCAATGGGGCATGGTAGGTATAATGGTTATCACTTGAAGAGAATTTTTATGGAATGGTGTTGAAGCTGTAAGAAGGCAAAGAAAAGCATAGGACATGTATTTTTCTCAGACAGAAGAAGATGAAAAAAATATGATCAGTTACCCAAAACAGAGCATGTGCAAACATGTATTCTGATTATCTAACTTGTAAAATATCATAACATAGAAATTAAAGTGAACATGAACAAAATACTTTCAAACATATGATACTGAACAAGAAACTATGATATACATTCAATACTACAAGTATCCCATAAAAGTAGCTACAACTCCTCTTTATTAGCTTGGCCAAACTGAGTACAAAGTTTCCTTGATCAACTAGCAAACATCAAACTAATTGCAAATTTTTAATTTGTGTCAAAAAATATACATATATAGAATCAAAAATACAAATACCCACCTCTAGGGGTCAAATCCACCTCTTTAGGACTTAGAAACACCTTTTTCTCTAACAAAAACCCAAATCAAGGGAGGTTCTAACCATTCCCTGATTTTTCTCCAACTAGATAAATTTGACTTTACATCATTATAATTAATGTATTTAGAGCTATTTCAACATTAAAAACACTTAATACATCATATTACATCATCATCCATCATTGGAAAATTTAATTTCACCCTAAGATAAAAAAAAAATGACTTTTTTCTAAAAAGGTAGCGTGTGCACAACAAATGCACAACATGGACTTCTTGAACTGATTTTATGATGATGCTTTGGTAAAATGTGCCTCTGAAAGTTTCCAAAGGTTCATAAGAGTGTCTTCTATGCCTATGAAGTGGATTTGGATCACAAAACATCCTGTAAAGTAATCAAAACATGCATTTCCAAAAACTGGTCCGTGAGTGCTGAAATGAGGGCAGAGAGCTATTTTTTAAGCACTTATTTGCATTCCTGTGTAAAACCGATTGCTAGTGAAGGAAACTGAGTAAAAATCATTAATATATAAGCTGTTTCCTTTCCAAAAATTTGACCCTTTATTCATTTATATGCCTCCATCGATAAAGGTATTGTGGGCATGCTACCTTTTTTCCCTTGCAACAAATTTTAGAAAAAATGGGTAGTTTACAAAAAGTTCTTCAAGTGTTTTCAAAATTGGTTTGTAATGTTACAATGTCTCATGGAAAATTCCTCTTCAATCCTCTAGTTAAAGGTCTCTTTGGCACTTTTTCTACTTGTTTTACCTTATTATCCTTTTCTGCCACATCAACAACCACACTCTTCCCTTTGTCAAGTGAAAGCACTGTGTTTGATTTGATATTTCCAGCCTCTGCTTGAATTTGCAAGAGTTTTCTGTTTTTTCTGTTGTAAATGAGGCACCATTTAGTTGGCTTTAAAAATCCTCTCCTTTAACTCAACAATTTCAACATCCTTCTCTTGGAGGAGCTCTTCAACTGATTTAGGTGCATGAGATCC
The DNA here is from genome assembly GCA_034641835.2 of Pinus albicaulis. Lineage (NCBI taxonomy): Eukaryota > Viridiplantae > Streptophyta > Pinopsida > Pinales > Pinaceae > Pinus > Pinus albicaulis. The sequence continues at coordinate 1,749,804,144 of CM076578.1, read as the reverse complement.
CTGTTCATGTTCAAACTGTGCTTGATCACCCTGCTCTTCTTGAATATTTTGTTGACCTTCTTTTGCCTGTAAGGGTACTTCTTTTGGAATTGCAGGAGAAGGATCATTATCCCTTTCAACCAAAACAGATGTTGGCTTCTTATCCCTACTCCTGGTCATTTCCATTTTTCTCCCTTAAGTAGAAAGAGTAGCTTTCACTTTGCTAGATGAACCAACCTCCTGAGGCATGGAGGTTAACGATGATGAACTAGAAATTTTCTGTACAAATTCCTCCCAAGGCATGCCAATAGCTGACATTCACAAGTAAATTATGGCATTATCACCTTCATCAAAGGTATGTACTTGTCTCGCAATTGTGTCATAAGAAAGGTGGTTGCAGGAGCTTCTTTATATGGTGTTTTCAGGAAAGCCTTGTAATATTCCAAGTCAGGATCAACCCTTTTAAACCAAATACCCCCTTGAAGAGGTATCTTGGTGGCAGAAGAAATGGTTTGAGGAGATATTATGAAGTTAACCCCAACAATGATGACTTCATTCTCTTTAATCAAGGTAGCAAATACACTAGTCAAATTCACATTGAATCCTACCTCTTGGATTTTCTGGAAAAAAGGAAAGCAACCAACTTCTTCAAATAGAATTATGATGTAAGGGGATTGCATTGTCTCTGTGATTTGCTATGGCTGAATTCGGCTTAATTTTCCTCCTTTATTATAAGTCTTTTTCTCCTTTTCAGTGCTCATGATGACACCTTTCTTGCTATATTTGTCAAAACAGGGTAGGGAAACAAGATATTTTCAACGTTGGATGAATGGAGGGGGGATGAAAGGGGAAAATGAGTTCTAAATTTCTGATAAAATTTGAGGGAGTGTGGAGGGATATTAGAAAGGTTATGGAAGTGGAAGGGGCGAAAAACGATGATGGGAAGGGGCAGAGAAAGCCAAAACACAGGCCTAGTGTCTAAAACGTAGCGAGGGTTTTGGAAAAATGTGAAAAATGACAAAGATGTGGGAAAAACGTTTTGAAAGGGATGGGAAAGGTGATGAAATGATTTTATACTGTGATTCTATCAGATTTAGAGGAAATTTACCGTACCTTGAATCGAAATATTCAAAACAAGCAAAAATGTGCCATGAAACCCTAGCGAACTTTTAAATTTGTCAATTTTTGGCATTTAGGAGGAAAACACTTGAAATGTTGATGAAAATACCTGTTGAGAAGTTGTGGGGAGCTAGAATATTGTTTCTTTGAAGATGCTGAGCTCCCAGTTTCTCCCTCGAATGAAAAAACTATGCTTTTTTGAAAATGTAGCGATTTTGAGCTGAAAAGGTAGCATGGGAGAAGCTCCGCTACTTTTGAGGCGTCCTAGGGAAAATTGAAAGACGTGGTTGGCTTCAAAATATTCAGATGCAACTTCAGTGTTTGATAAACCAACAAGAAAAAGGGTTTAGGTGATGTTTCAACCATAAGATGATATTTTTTCCAAAACTCAGTTTCTGAGGAGTGAGAGGTCAGCTCGAGCAAATAAGGAGGAAGAATGAAGATATTATGCAGTTTTAGAGCCTTTTAAATTACTTTTCAACTTTACATCATATTTAAGTGATTGGATAAAGTGGAAAATACACCCATGTAACTTGGCATCATGATGTTTTGGACACCAACATCCATATGTTTTTTGAATGATGTAAATATTCTTAATCAATCTTTGATATATTTGCAATTCCAGTTTCTCTAAAACTAGATATACTCCTGAACGCAGAAACTCATCCTCATAATTTTGTAGTGCATGAAAAAAAAATCTTAGGTCACCTTTATGCAAAGATGAATAGTTCCCAGTTTAAAGTATACCTCAAATAGTTGAAAAGGTACATATAATACTCCAAGTCTTTTGGGGGCTTTTCCCACCAGTGATCTAAAAACTGTCATCAAGAAAGACCCTGCTCTTTTGAGTTTGTCAGGGTTTTTCCCATTTGCTTCCATTTCTATATCTACCATTTCTGCAAGTGTCTAACTCCATGTTCAGGGTATTGTTAGTTTTGAACCCACCACCACTTCTCCATTGCATTGATTTACTTCTTCATAACTTTAGTTTCACCCATATCTGTAATATTCCAAAATTTGCATGCAACAAATTGGAATATTAAATTTTGTTAATGTCACTTAGGAGATGAATAAATGGGGAAGGAGACCCATACATTTCAGAAATAAGGAGAAAATCCCTCATAATGTGAAAGGGGATCATAATACCAGCTGGATTTTACACTCTCATGTGTGAATAGGGACATTTTGCATGTGGACAAAGTCAAGTTTTACCAAGTCAACAACATAAATGTAGGAGGAGTGGATCAGCAAATAAAATAGCTCAATATGAATGAGGTTCAACATAGGTAGCTACATGAGAGCTAGATTGAATACCCTTAGGTGTGAAAAGGGCTAAAGCAGGTTGAAGAGGTCAACCTTGACCAATTCAAACAATGCCGTTTAGAGGAGAGGCTTTAATGAAGGTACAACACAGTTTTGGAGGGAGATTGTTTGTGTGATGTTGGAAACATTATTGAGTGGGACCAAAGGTGAGAAGGCTCACTTAGTTTATAAGGAATATGATGGCTTCCATTTCGAGGGTTAGCTTATGAATTCATTTTGATGTCTGCTTAGACTTTGCTCTCTTTAGCTGTTTAGCTAAGATTGCTGGCGCTGTTTAGCACTAAGGTATTCCTGTTCAGGAATTTTTTCTCTTCCCTTTGAGTAGCTCTTGGGAGAGATATGATCTATCATTCCACACATCTGGAATTTGTGCCAAGCTTCAGACTTCAGTTTTAGCGCAGTTTCTGCAGGAGGTTGTGTTGAGTTGTAGGAGGTTGCAGTGGAGGGTTGAGAAACCCAGTTTCTGAGTTGGTTTTGCATAGGAGGGAGGTTTCCTTCTATTGGAGGATCAGTTTGGAGGGTTCTTGGGCTGATATAAGATCTTTGGTAGCAAGCCAACACATTTCCATCACCTACAATGTTATTCCATTATGGAATTGCGTTATTTCTGAAGGGCAGTTTCAGCAGTGTCTTTTGTGGCTCTTTTGGGGAGTTTTCCTGTGATTGGAGGGTGGATTCTTCCATGGGGGAATACCTTTGATCAGATCTGCATTATATATACATTATTTCAGCCTTATATACTCATGTGCTTCAGTTTTCAGTGATTATTTAGCCATATTGCTGAAAATCACCATTTGTATTCAGGGTGTATTCCTAGAAACCCTTTCCGGGTTCTCTAGCTTTTGTATAAAGGAGACTAGATCTCATTTTTATAAGCATATTGTTTAATGTAATATCAGATCTATTTGTCTCTGATATTTATGTGTACAAACCCTCATTAGACTGTGCAGTCTCTTTCATGCAGTAATTTCTGTGTGCAGTGTTTGGGGTTTTAGCCTTTTTTAGCAATCCTAGGTGTGGGAGGTCTGTTTAACCCACCTAGTTTGATTTTTTTCAGATCTATTATTGGATTTAGGTTGTATATGGTCTGATATAAAGGATCCAAGAGTTGATTTAATTATTTATAGCATATACTTCTGAAAATTAATTTTTTAGTGCATGCTTGCTGAGCAGTCCCTATTTGGGGATATTACAATATCATCCAAATGAGAACTGAATCCTTTGTTTTCAATTCTAGTTTGAGATTGGCTAGAGTTAAACTAACTTGATGAACCAAATTTTTTGGTTGGTGTTTTCATCACAGGGCTGATTAGGTAGATGTGAAATAATTGAGACAATAAAAGCACTATTTTCCATGCTATCAATTGTTTACTATACTGTAGACGCATTTTTTGTTTTGATCTGTGTCCCCATCTCTCCTGGACCCATTTATCAGGCGGGATATCTGCTTGTTTGTTCGATCAAATTTCCATTTATTCCACGATCCTAAAAATTTGGAACATATATTTCAAATAACTAGATATTATGACAGTAAACCTTTGACATACAACAGATCCTTGACTGTATGAGCATCATTGGCAACCTCAACCAATTGGTTTTATGCTGCTCCAAGCAGAGCAGTTTCAATTTGTCCCGTTATCCAAAACTGTTAGAATATAACCCATGTGAAACAAATGTTATGAAGAATTTGATTGATGGCCAACCAATCCCAAGTTTTTTTTATCATCTCCATCAAATCTGAAACAAAAATATACTCATTATTTGCAAGGCCATATATTGCAAAAGGCAACATTGTGCTGAAAGGATCCATTTCTTGAGTTAATAATATCTAGCAATGGTGGCAGTCCTCCATCATAAACTATGCGAGTTTTGTTATGTGTGTTTTGTGCTAGTCTGCCAAGAGCAAAAGAATCAATAAACCCAATCATGAGTATATGGGGCTCCTATAGGATTATAATTCAAGTCCAGATTTTGCAGCTGAGAGGGATGCAAATCCATGTGCTAACATCGGCTCCAACTGGGGAAGGCAACTCCTTTTAGGAGGTGTCTAGAACTGCACACCTCTGGGAACTCGTTGATCAGTGCCTTCTATTGGGCATGGAGTCACAAACAGCTGCAAACTGACCTTTATTTCTGAAACCAAACCATTTATACTAATTGAAAACGCACATACTGCAAACTGTAAACTAGATGCTGAAGGAGATGCTTGTCCAACAAGATTATTGCACACTTGTCCTACACTAATATACTGATAATTTTTCTGTTCTAAATGATACAATAATGCCACTACAGCCAGTTAAGAAACTGATTATATACATTGATTTCTTGACTGTTTATTAAAAACATTATAGATACAACTTGACCTGTTATCCAGAAAACCAAAACTGTGCAATGAAATGGAAACTCATCATACATTTTGACTTCATAGTAGAAACAAAGATGGATAATCAAGCTGAAAAATCCTTCCATATACTCAGCTACAGGATCATAGAAAACAAATTTTGTTTGCTGATTATAAAACAATTCAATAATTTGGTTGTCATGAGAAGGCTGCTCATATGGGCTGTTTAAATCAGACCCTGGTTGGAACTGTGTGATATCAATTTAATTTTCAAGAACATAACATCCTTCAATCTTAGAAACTAAAGGCAGCTAGAAAAAGTCCTCAGAAAATTGATTTTGATATTGAAAATTGTAATACTGAATTTGAACATCTAACACCCAAATGTCTTTCTCAATTTTGTCAAAAAACTCCTCTAAAAAGTGAATTTTATCTCCAGATCTATATTTGCATCACTTTAGATAAATATACATAAAATTTGAGAAAGCATCATCAATTTGATCATCATCAAAATTATCCCAAAATTCTTTAAAACCTACAATTGGGATAGGTTCTACCACGTACCCTGTCATCTTGGATCAATTAGGCCACTGAATCTACTATTAAGCTCTAAGTTCATTTGATAGTTGGAGTCGCCATAAACGTATTGATTCTGGATTCTTCTGCCAGTGGATTCTTTGGATAAATATGAACTGTTTGGAGTCACCAGGTAGATGATTCAACCATTCATATGTCCGGTTGTTGTCCACCATCAGCAATCCGATCTAGGTCGTTGTTTTTCTTTCCCGGGGAAGATAGAGCTTTCGTTCCCTGGAAACGATGCCAAGATGTAATCACTCTTCCAGATTCCCAAGGTTGAGGAAGTAATCCCAACAGAGGTAACCACAAAATAAGCTTTTGACTTGATAGTTAGCCCTATCAAGCCGGAGAGGGCACTCGCCTAAAGGTTCACAACCAGGAGGGCTGAATAAATTAGGGTTTTTTAGGCTAGATATAGAGTGTAGGGGGTTTTTTTGAATTTTTTTGGTTGGGGAAATCATTGGATGAAGAAATTAGGTCAAGGAAAGCTAGGTCAGGGAAAATGAGTTAGGGTTGCAGGGATCAATGGGGAAAGGTAGGTGTAATGATTATCATTTGAATAGAATTGTTATGGAATGGTGTTGAAGCTGTTAGAAGGCTAAGAAAATCATAGGAGATTTATTTTTCTCAGACAGAAGAAGATGAACAAAATATGATCAGTTACCCAAAACAGAGCATGTGAAAACATGTATTCTGATTATCTAAATTGTAAAAGATCATAACATGGAAATGAAAGTGAAAATGAACACAAAAATTTCAAACATATGATACTTAAGAAGAAAATATGATATACATTCATTACCACACATATCCCATAAAAGTAGCTGCAACTCCTCTTTATTAGCTTGGCCAAACTAAGTACAAATTTTCTTTGATCAAGTAGGAAACATCAAACTGATTCCAACTTTTTAATTTGTGTCAAAACATAGAAATATATAGACTCAAAACTACAAATACCCACCTCTAGGGTCGAATCCACCTCTTTGGGACTTGAAAACACATTTTTCTCTAACAAAACCCCAAATCAAGAGAGGTTATAACCATTCCCTTATTTTTCTCCAACTAGATACATTTGACTTTACATCATTATAATTAATGGATTTTGAGCTATTTAGACATTAAACACACTTAATACATCATATTACATCATCATCCATCATTTAAAAATTTAATTTCACCCTAAGATAACAAAAAATGACTTTTTTTTGAAAAGGTAGTGTGTGCACAACAAATGCGGAGCATGGACTTCTTGAGCTGATTTGATGATGATGCTTTGGTCAATTGTGCCTCTGAAAGCTGTTGAAGGTTGATAAGGTTGATAAGGGTGTATTCTATTCCTCTGAAGTGGATTTGGATTACAAAATATCCTACAAAGTAATCAAAACATGCATTTCCCAAAATTGGTCTATGAGTGGTTAAATGAGGGCAAAGAGCTATTTTTTAAGCACTTATTTGAATTCCTGTGTAGAACTAATTGCTGGTGAACGAAAATGAGTACAAATAATTAATATATAAGCTGAGGCCTTTAGAAAAATGCAAACATTTCTTCATTTAGATGCCTCTATTGATAAAGGTAGCATGGGCACACTAACTTTTTGCCCTTGCAACAGATTTCAGAAAAGGGGTAGTTTACAAAAAGTTCTTCAAGTGTTTTCAAAATTGGTTTGTAATGTTACATTGTCTCATGGAAAATTCCTCTTCAATCCTCTAGTTAAAGGTCTCTTTGGCTCTTTGTCTACCTATTTTCACTTCATATCCTTTTCTGCCACATCAACAACCACACTGTTCCCTTTTTCAAATGAAACCACTATTCTTGATTTGATATTTCCAGCCTCTGCTCGACTTTGCAATAGTTTTCTGTTTTTTCTGTTGTAAATGAGCCACCATGTAGTTGGTTTTAAAAATCCTCTCCTTTAACTGAACAATTTCAACATCCTTCTCTTGGAGGAGCTCTTCAGTTGATTTAGGTGCATGATATCCTTGTTCATGTTCAAACTATGCTTGATCACCTGTTCTTCTTGAAATTATTGTGGACCTTCTTCTGCCTGTAAGGGTACTTCTTTTGGCATTGCAGGAGAAGGATCATTCTCCCTTTCACCCAAAAAAAAGTTTGGATTCTTAGCCCTACTCCTGGTCATTTCCCTTTTTCTCCCTTATGTAGCAAGATTAGCTTTCACTTTGCTAGATGAACCAACCTCCTGAGGCATGGAGGTTAAAGGTGATGAACTAGAAATTTTCTATACAAATGCCTCCCAAGGCATGCCAATAGGAGACAACTGATGGAGGATTATCATTTTAATAAAACAGTGATGGAATAAACTAGTGTAGTGATCCCCTACCTTGCTTCTCACATTCTCAGACATTTTAACAAGACTCTTATAAAAAAATGGGGCAGGTTCATCTTCTTGGCAGAGGTGAAATGCATCAAAAGGCGCATATGATACTGATATAAAAAATAATATATACCTTCACAAGTAAATTATGACATTATCACCTTCATTAAAGGTATGTACTTGTCTCGCAAGTGTGTCATAGGAAAGGTGGCTGTAGGAGCTTCTTTGTATGGTGTTTTCAGGAAAGTCTTGTAACTTTCCAAGTTAATATCAACCCTTTTAAACCAAATCTCCCCCTGAAGAGGTATCTTGGTGGTAGAAGCAATGGTTTGAGGAGATATTATGAACTTAGCCCCAACAATGATGACTTCATTCTCTTTAAACAAGGTAGAAAATACACTAGTCAACTTCACATTGAATCCCACCTCTTGGATTTTCTGGCAAAAAGGGAAGCAACCAGCTTCTTCAAATAACATTATGATGTAAGGGGATTGCATGGTCTCTATGGTTTGCTATGGCTTAATCTGGCTTACTTTTCCTCCTTTATTATAAGTCTTTTTCTCCTTTTCAATGCTCATGATGACACCTTTCTTGCTATATTTGTCAAAACAGAGCAAGAAAACAAGAGATTTTCAGCGTTGGTTGAATGGAGGGGGGATGAAAGGGGAAAATGAGTTCTAATTTTCTGATAAAATTTAAGGGAGTGTGAAGGGATATTCGAAAGTTTATGGAAGTGGAAGGGGTGAAAAAGGAAGATGGGAAGGGTTAGAGAAAGCAAAAACACAGGCCTGGCATCTAAAACGTAGCGAGGGTTGTGGACAAATGTGAAAAATGATAGAGATGTGGGAAAAACGTTTTGAAAGGGATGGGAAAGGTGATGAAATGATTTTATACTGTGATTATATCAATTTTTGAGGAAATTTATTGTACTTTGAATCAAAATATTTAAAACAAGCAAAATTATGCCATGAAACCGTAGCGAACTTTTGAATTTGTCAATTTTTGGCATTTAGGAGGAAACCACTTGAAATGCTGATGAAAATACCTATTGAGAAGTTGTGGGGAGCTTGAATATTGTTTCTTTGAAGATTTTGAGCTCTCGGTTTCTCCCTCGAATGAAAACACTATGTTTTTCTGAAAACGTAGCGATTCTGAGCTGAAAAGGTAACGTGGGAGAAGCTTCAGTACTTTCGGTGCGTCTTACGGAAAATTGAAAGACATGGCTGGATTTAAAATCTTCAGGTGCAGCTTCAGTGTTCGATAAACCAACAAGAAAAAGGTTTTAAGTGATGTTTAAAAAAAAGAGTAGTGACACGCTACCTTTTCACCCACAAGATGATATTTTTGCCAAAACTCAGTTGCTAAGGAGTGTGAGGTCAGCTTGAGAAAATAAGGAGGAAGAATCAAGATATTATGCAGTTTTAGAGACTTTTATATTACTTTTCAACTTTACATCATATTTAAGTGATTTGATAAAGTGGGCAGTACACCCATGTAACTTGTCATCATCATGTTTTCGACACCAACAACCATCTATTTTTTGAATGATGTAAATCTTCTTAATCATTCTCTGATAGACTTGCAATTCCAGTTTATCTAAAACTATATATACTCCTGAATGCAAAAACTCATCCTCATAATTCTGCACTGCATGAAAAAATAGTCTTAGGTCACCTTTCTGCAAATATGAACAATTCCCAGTTTAAAGTATACCTTAAATAGTTGATAAGATACCTATAATACTCCAAGTCTTTTGGGGGGTTTTCCCACCAGTGATATAAAAACTGTCATCAAGAAAGACCCTACTATTTTGAGTTTGTCAGGGTTTTTCCCATTTGCTTCCATTTCGCTATCTGCCATGTCTGCAAGTGTCGAACTCCATGTTCAGGGTATTGTCATTTTTGAACCAACCACCACTTCTCTAGTGCATTGATATACTTCTTCATAACTTTAATTTCACCCATATCATCCAAATGAGAACCAAATCCTTTGTTTTCAATTCTAGTTTGAGATTGGATAGAGTTAAACTGACTTGATGAACCAGAGGTTTTGGTTGTTGTTTTCATCACAGGGTTGATTAGGTAGATGTGAAATAATTGAGACAAGAAAATCACTCTTTTCCATGCTATCAATTGTTTCCTATACTGTAGATGCCTTTTCTGTTATGATCTGTGTCCCCATCTCTCCTATACCCATTTCTCAAGTGGGATCTCTGCTTGTCTGTTCGATCAAATTTCCATTTATTCCACAATCCTAAAAATTTGGAACAAATATTTCATATAACTAGATATTTTGATAGTAAACCTTTGACATACAATAGATCCTTGACCGTCTGAGCATCATTGGCAACCTCAACCAATTGGTTTTATGCTGCTCCAAGCATATTAGTTTCAATTTTTCATGTTATCCAAAACTGTTAGAATATAACCCAAGTGAAACAAATGTTATGAAGCATTTGACTGAGGCCCAACCGAGCCGAAGTTTTCTTTATCATCTCCATCAAATTTGAAACAAAAATATACTCATTATTTGCAAGGCCATATATTGCAAAAGGCAGCATTGTGCTGAAAGGATCCATCTCTTGAGTCAAGAAGTTCTAGCAATGGTGGAAGTCCTCCATCATGAACTTGCCAGTTTGGTTATGTGTGTTCCATGCTAGTCTTCCAAGAGAAAAAGCAGCCATAAACCTAATCATGAGCATATGTGGCTCCTATAGGATTATCACTCAAGTCCAGATTTTGCAGCTGAGAGGGATGTAAATCCATGTGCTAACATCAGCTCCAACTAGGGAAGGCAGCTCCTTTTAGGAGGTGTCTATAACCGCAGACCTCTGGGAACTCATTGATCAATGCCTTCTATTGGGCATGGAGTCACAAACAACTACAAACTGATATTTATTTCCGAAACCAAACCACTTATACAAACTGAAAATGCACATAATGCAAATTTTAAACTAGATGTTGAAGGGGATGCTTTTCCAACAAGCTTATTGCACACTTGTTCTACACTAATATGCTGATAATTTTGCTGTTATAAATGATACAATAATGCCAGTGCAACCAATCTAGCAACTGCTTATATACATTGATTTCTTGACTATTTATTAAAAAAATTATAGATACAACTTGACCTTTTATCCAGAAAACACAAACTGTGCAATGAAATGGAAACTCATCATACATTTTGACTTCATAGTATAAAAAAAGCCAGAGAATCAAGCTGAAACATCCTTCCATATACTCAGCTACAGGATCATAGAAAACAAATTTCGTTTGCTAATTATCAAACAATTCAATAATTTGGTTATCATGAGGAGGCTGCTCATATGGGCTGTTTAAATCAAACCCTTGTTGGAACTGTATGATATCAATTTTATTTTCAAGAACATAAAATCCTTCAATATTAGAAACTAAAGGCAGCTGGAAAAAGTCCTCTGAAAATTGATTTTGATCTTGAAAATTGTAAGACTAAATTTGAACATCTAACACCCGAATGTCTTTCTCAATTTTGTCAGCAAAATCCTCTAAAAAGTGAATTTTATCTCCAGATCTATATTTTCATGACCTTAGATAAATAGACAGAAAATTTGAGAAAGCCTCATCAATTTGATCATCATCAAAATTATCCCAGTATTCTTTAAAACCTACAATCGAGATAGGTTCTACCACATACCCTGTCATATTGGATCAATTAGGCTACTGAATCTCCTATTAAGCTCTGAGTTCTTTTGATAGTTGCAGTGGCCATGAATGTATTAATTCTGGATTCTTCTACCAGTGGATTCTTTGGATCAATTTGAACTGTATGGAGTCTCCAGGTAGATGATTCAACCGTTCTTGTGTCTAGTTGCTGTCCACCATCAACAATCAGATCTAGGTCATTGTCATTCTTTCCCGGGGAAGATAGAGCTTTCGTTCCCCAGAAACGGTGCCAAGATGTAATCACTTCACCAGATTCCCAAGCCTGAGGAAGGAATCCCAACAGAGGTAACCATAGACCAAGATTTTGACTTGATAGCTAGCCCTATCAAGCTAGAGAGAGCTCTCTACAAAAGGGTCACATCCAAGAGGGTTGGAGAAATTAGGGTTTTTTAGGCTAGATATAGAGTGCAGGGGGTTGCTTTGAATGGTTTTGGTTGGGGAAATCATTGGATGAAGAAATTATGTCAAGGAAAGCTAGGTCAGGGCAAATGAGTTAGGGTTGTGGGGATCAATGCGTCAAGGTAGGTATAATGATTATCATTTGAAGAGAATTGTTATGGAATGGTGTTAAAGCTATAAGAAGGCTAAGAAAAGCATTGGAGATGTATTTTTCTCAGACAGAAGAAGATGAAAAAAATATGATTAGTTACCCAAAGCAGAGCATGTGCAAACATGTATTCTGATTATCTAACTTGTAAAAGATCTAAACATAGAAATGAAAGTGAACATGAACACAATATTTCAAACATATGATACTGAAGAAGAAACTATGATAGACATTCAATACCACAAGTATTCCATAAAAGTAGCTGCAACTCCTCTTTATTAGCTTGGCCAAACTAAGTACAAAGTTTCGTTGATCAACTAGCAAACATCAAAATGATTCCAAAATTTTAATTTGTGTCAAAATATAAACATATATAGACTCAAAAATACAAATACCCACCTCTAGGGGTTTAATCCACCTCTTTAGGACTTATAAACACATTTTTCTCTAACAAAAACCCAAATCAAGGGAGGTTCTAACCTTTCCTGATTTTTCTCCAACTAGATACATTTGACTTTACATCATTATAATTGATGGATTCCGAGCTATTTAGACATTAAACACACTTAATACATCATATTACATCATCATCCATCATTGGAAAATTTAATTTCACCCTAAGATAACAAAAAATGACTTCTTGCTGAAAAGGTAGCATGAAACTGTAAAGGTAGCGTGTGCGCAACAAATGTGCAACATGGACTTCTTGAGCTGATTTGATGATGATGCTTTGGTCAATTGTGCCTCTGAAAGCTGCTGAAGGTTGATAAGGGTGTCTTCTATGCCTCTGAAGTGGATTTGGATCACAAAACATCCTACAAAGTAATCAAAACATGCATTTCCCAAAACTGGTCTGTGAGTGCTGAAATGAGGGCAGAGAGCTATTATTTAAGCACTTATTTGCATTCCTGTGTAAAACTGATTGCTGGTGAAGGAAACTAAGTAAAAATCATTAATATATAAGCTGAGGCCTTTCTAAAAATGCAACCCTTTTTTCCCTTGCAGTTAATTATATATTGAGTTGATTTAGGATTAATTAATAAAATCTAATAAAATATAATAATAATAATAATAATAATTATTAATAAGATAAAAATACTTATTTAATAATTAATGCCTAAATTAATTTCAGATTTTTTAGAGCTATTAATTTTTTTATGATATCTTTAATTATTAATAAAATAGATGATAATTTGGAGGTTTCTGTGGTGTAGATTTTGAGATGCAAAACTCTGAATATCCACAATCTTCATTTTTTGTCTACATTTAGAGTCTAAACCAAGACTCATCTTCAGGACAAAACCTACTAAGAAGAAAAAAAATTAGGGTAAATAAATAGAGGATAGAAAGAAAGGTGAGAGGTGAAAGAGCCGACCAACTCATAATATTTTAAAAGATTTTAATTAATTAATTAATTAATTAATTATCTTGTTTTTTAAAACAAATTTAATTCTATTTTAGAATTATGACAAAATTAAAATATTATGATTTTATTTATTAATTTTTAAATTATATTATTATTATTATTATAATTATAATGCCACATGTTTTCATATTTAATAATAATTTTTTTTTAATAATTTTTATTTATTTATTAATAATAATTCAATTAATGTTAGTAATATTTATAATTTTTTGTAAAAATGTTTGATGTTTTTTAGAAAAAGGATTTTTGATTATTTTAAATAGATTTGTTAAGTTTGTTAATAAAAGGATATGATAAATATATAACCTAGATTATAATTAGATTTGTTTTATAATATTAATTCTTTCTAAATTTATAATGTATTTCATGAATTTTTTAATCTTTTAAACTTTTTAAAATTTTACATATTATTAATATTAACTGAGACATTATTAGCAAATATTATCAGTGCCTATAATAATGTAGAATTAAAATTAATAATATTAGACGGGGTTAATGAAATTTATTAAGAAGGGGTAATAAGATTTAAGGGAAAGATTTTTATTTTGTTAGTTTTTTTTTAAAATATAGTTAGGTAATTTAGGATGAGATTTTAGTGTCTTATTATTTAAAAGAGTTTATAAGGGTAGCAGGATAATGGGATGGAGTGAAGGGAAAGGAAAGATTGAAAAGAAGGAAAATATTAGGATAGAGGGAAGGGGGATAGTGTATATGGAGGAGCATTATAGCGAACGACATATGGCAGGAAATTGTGCTTAAAGGGTAAGGATAATGCAATGAGGGAAGATGGAAAGGGTGGAGACAATGAAGACAAACTGCTTTGGGGGGCAAGATTATTTGTAGGAAAGAACGCGGATCCAATTCCTTCTAACCTTTAAACTTCCATCCCTATTGAGGTTGTGAGGGTGCTTGATGATTTCCAGGGCTTCACGCACTTTACACTTAAAATGATGTTTTTCATTATCAATGACCACAACATCTTCAAGGCATATGTGGTGACACATTTTATTGGAGTGTTTTGCTAAAGCCTAGGTTTTGATTCTTCCAAGCCTGATATCAGCACCATGTTCTTTAAGCCTTATTTTGAAGGTCCTACCTGTTTCTCTAATATAGCATTCTCTACACGAACAATTAATTTTGTAAACACCTTTTTGTTGGAGGTGATCGGGGTCGTCTTTGACAGATTTCATCCTTTGTCTGATGGTCATTAGAGGTTTGAAGGATGCTCTAATGTCCTTCTTAGCGAGAAATTTGGCCATCTTGTCAGTGAATCCTTGAATATATGGGAGATATGATTTTGCTGTTGAGGAATTATCAGTTGGATTTGTCTTATTTTCGGATCTAGCTCTTTGAATAGCTTTGTTGATGTCTTTATAACTATATCCCAAGTTTATGAAAGCTTTTCTTAGATATTCAATTTCTTCTTCAACATGAGTATCATCTAATATTCTGAAAGCTCGTGCAGAAAGAGTTAGCAAAACCCCTATCTTCTGGGCAGGGTAGTGGTGTGAATCAACGTGAAGGTAATTGTCAGTGTGTGCTTTCTTTCTGAACACTTTGTGTCCAAGAGATCCATCTTCATTTCTTGAGAGGAGAATGTTGAGGAATGGGATGTAGTAGTTTTCCTCACCTTCCATTGTAAATTGGATATATTTGGATATGCTATTAAGGTGGTCTAGGAAGCTTTTTAATTCCTCATCACCATGTGGCCAATTGACACAGGTGTCATCCACGAGCCTGATCCAAAATTTAGGTTTCAATGGGTAAGAGTCAAGAGCTGTCTTTTCACATTTCTCCATGAAGAGGTTGGCCGCTATAGGGGACAACGAAGATCCCATAAAAATAAAATAATTATTTACCAATTTTTATTAACATTTATTTATCCAAAAGAAATAATTAATAATAATAATTAAAATAATTATTTGTTTCTACTATGTTAGGTTAAATATCAAAATTATTTTAAGTTATTAAGAAATGAAAAAAATATATTAATATATACTAATTAATATTTAATTAAGTTCTTAAAATATTAGATACTAATGATAATTATAATTAATTAATTAATTAATTTCTATTAATTGAAAATAAAAATTAATTAATTAATAGGGATCAATACTAAAAGCAAATATTTAAATTATTTTTATTTTTTAAGAAAAGGAATTACCGTTAGGTCTAAAAATGCCCAAAACCTAAAATATAACGAGAGAGAAAAAACAAACCTCAGATACTATACCTGGGGGGTTGACGAACTGGAATTTTTTTTTTGTTGAATTAGAGGTCGCCAACTATCATTGATTTCACAACCTCCATCCCTGTTGAGGTTATGAGGATGTTTTATAATCTCAAGTGCCTCTCTAATTTTCCTTCTCCGATAATTTTCCTCTCTGGCAATGATTCTGGCATCCACTAGATGCATATGATGTTTAGTTTTCGCGGAGTGTTCAACAAGGGCTGAGGTGCGAGATCTTTCATTCTTAATATCAACGCCATGTTCTTTAATCCGTCTTTGCAACGAATGCCCAATTTCCCCAATATAAATTTTCCCACACGAACAATGAATCTTGTAAAATCCTTTGAGTTGTTCTTGAATTATACTGTCATTAACTGACTGCATTCTTTGTCTTATTGTTCCTGTTGCTGAAAATTGCGTAAAAATTTCCTTCCTCCTCATAACCTTAGCGATATTATTAGTAACACCCTTGATGTATGGTAGGAAAACCATACCACAATTTTCCTAAGGTCCCTTGTGCTTATCAGACATGATCGAATACTCAACTCTATTTATGGCCTTTCTGATATCTTTCTCTTTATAACCTATACCCCTGAATACAGACGTAAAGTGATTGAGCTCCTGTTTAAGGTGCTTCGCATCAGTATCCTCAGGGCTCTCACAAAAAGAGTATTACGGACCCCAAAATTTTGAGCCGGATGATGGTAAGACTCAGCATGAAGATAACTGTCAGTATCAGTCTTCTTTCTAAACACCTGATGCCCTAATGTTCCATCATCTTTCCTAGTAACAAGGACATCATATTTCCTAGGTTTTAATTTATTCAATAATATTTTATTATTTTCTAATTCTCAATCTATTCCAATATTATGTTATAAATAGAGAGTTTACTCTCCATTATTCACCATGACCCTTTTCATTGTCTCCATTATCATCTCATAGCATTTGAGCTCCCACTTGAGTTCAAGCACCCTTTTATTTTCTTTTCTACCCATTTCATATTGAGAGATAGAAGCACATTGCTAAAGCACAAGGTCAAGAAGGACCCATCCCATGGAGGGGGATCTATAAAACCAAAATTTATAAGTTCTCCTCACCATGTGTATAATTTTTATTAACAAAATTTTTTATTCATATTATCCATTAGGTTGCTACACTTTTTTATTTATGCTATTATATGTTTCTATTTGCATATTATTTCTTGCTATAGGGTTTTTCTTATGTTTTTATTACAGATATGAAGCATAGAAACAACCATATTATTTTGTTAGGGTTATAAGTCACCTATAAATTAATTAAGATATTTTATCTCACTTTTAGAAAAAATTTACACTAATAGGATAAGGCACCAATACTCACTAGAACCGTGCCATTTTCTATGAGGAGGGGCTCTTCAGGGTCCAGCACAATGAGCAAGTGCAAGAGACAGTGTGATGACCTTGCCGACTGAAACTTGACGGTTCTTAGAGCTGAAGGGAGAAGGAGATAATGATAAGATAGTTGAGCTTCACAGTGACTAGGGAAGGCCCTCACTATGGACTAAAACTATGACATGCACTAGGGATGTAGGGCAAGACTCAGTGAATATGCAGTGAGGGAGTCTAGTGGACAAGGGTTGATCACTACTTGACTAAAAATATGGCATGATCTATGATTGAGAGGTAGAATTTAGGGAGAGCACAATTTTCTTCAACAGTGACCTAAGAGAGGTTTCATTTCCTACTAAAAATGTGACAAGCAACAGGAAGGAAAGAAGAACAAGGCATGGCACAGTGAGGGGTTCCAGTCACTAGAGAAGGAAATAATAGGTGTTATCACTATAAAAATTTTCTGAAACTTGGTCAGTTACACTTGTTCCTAAGTCATAATGCTAAGATAGGGTTAGAGTCATTTTTATATTTTTTAAGGTCTAGATCATGAGTTAAAGGTCTCATTCCATCACCAAACAATGTTCATCAACCTTGTTTCATTCTTCAAAGATCTTATGCCATGTTTTGAAACCCATATTTAAAGTTTTTTTCTAAGATTTGATGAATAAGCCACGAAACCACTTTTTCGTAGTGCGCTCAGTGTAAAAAATTGATTTTGCGCTACAAAAATGCTGGTGATTTAGTAGTGCAAAAAACCGAATTTGAAAATCACGCGCTATGAAATTGGGGATTCTCAGTTTTGTGTCTGAGATGTCACACCTGTCAAATATAGTTAAATTTTTCATCATTAGGTGTCATTCACGAGTTATCATTCACGCATGCAACCATTTATTATAATTATTAGGGGTCATTTGTCATCGATTAGGGGCCAGATTGTCATTGTTACTTTCAAATTTGAAAATAGTTGGCCATTTTCGACTTCATTTGTCTCATGCAAGGAAAATAGTGCATGCATGTTTATGTTTTGGAGAAGCAATTAGTGGTGAAAGACCAGAGTTCACTGAAACTATATTTCAAGCGAGGCAGAACTCAACTCATTTATCAAGCAAGGCTGCTCATTCAACAATATTTTCAAAATTTGCTATCAAGTGAATTTGAAATTCATTGCTGGTGGAAGCAGGATTGTTATTCAAGCGAGGCAGAATTATTATCAAGCGAGGCTGAACTCATTTATCAAGCGAGCCGGTTCATTCAACAGTCTGATTGCTAATTTGCTAATTTGCTGAAGACACACCGTTTTCAGAGGGATTCTCATAGATTTCTGAAGATAATGGCTGAAGAAAGAAGGAGTCATAGGTCTGGTCACTGCCTAAGAATAGAACCTGAAGGTGTAGAAGCCCTTACAAAAGACAAGTCTGTTGAAGAAGCCTTTAAGAAATTAGGTTGCTGGAGGTTTTATGAAAAACTTCAAGGAGGGCACACTCAAGTCACCAAAGAATTTGCCACAAACTTCACAGGTTCAAGCTCAAGGATTGGATTCCTAAATTTACCAATTTCCCCTGAAGTGATATCAACAGTTACAAAAATTCCGAGAGGAGAAGACAGGTGGTTTAAAATTTTTAAGTTTGACATGGTACCCTGCAAAATCTTTCTAAAACCAAAGTTTTCAGAGGTTGACTTGAACAAGGCTGTGCCAAGAAACTATGTCAAAGATACATTTTCCAATTTTCTCTACAATATTCAGAGGTAATTCACCTGCGAAGGGAGATACCACAAGGTGTATACCTATCACTTTAAACTTTTTCTTCATTTCACAGGGATAATATCTCTAGATTTACCTTTTTATCTTTTCAGAAGTTTGGCTAAGATGTCTGATAAGGTACAAATGAAATTTGAGTCATGTGAAACCTCATTATTTCACCATGGCTTAGTTAAGTTAATAGTCTTACACGAGCTGTAGAAAGCAAAGAGAGATTGGGCTGAATTCCTCTTTTTGAGTAGAATCGAGATTGAAGGAACATGTGTTAGTCCTCAAGCTAAAGAAAAAACTCCATCAAAGATTACTGCCCATGTAGAAACAAAGTAAAGAAGATTTTTTAAGCTCAAGCCTCAAAAACAAGTTAAAGAATCAATGATAGGAACAACATTGAAAATCCAAGATACTCCTAAATCCGCACAGAAGAAGAAAACTCTGGTTAAGGAGACAATTCTAGAGTAGTCAACTAGTAAAACAGATCAAATGAGGTTGACTAGGAGTCAAAGGTTAAAGGAAAAAGGTAAGGCTGTAGTTACAGAGGGGTCAAAAGGTAATTTGAATGATATAATTCAAGCTATTGACATTGCAGAGTCTCCCCTAGTGCAAGCAGACTTCATCAAACTAGATACATGTGGCAGCAAATCAAAGAAATTGAAGACATTCAAAAGGTTAGATTTTCAGGATGATGTGGCAGATTTTATCTTTAAACCCAGAAAACCCTCAAATAGGCACTCCAAGAAGTTGAAGCAGTCATACATAGAGAAAGATCAAACAAGAGGTGAAAGTGCTATTTTTTTTAAAGAAACCACAAATATATCTTTTTCAATGCCTGAAGAAGACAGAAACATGGTTTTCAATATTCAAAAGGAAAAGAGCAGCTATGAAGATGTCAAAGACAAACTCAGATTGGAAAATAATGAGATTGATAAGTTGAAGAAAAAGGTGAGAGTGCATGCAAAAGAAAGGGAAAACTTTGAAAGAATGAAAGGAATATGGGAGATGGAGAAAAATCCAAACCTTGAATTAATTGATAGTCAAGCTCAATATTTCATATGGACCCTACCTGCAATCAAAGAAGCAAAATTCATTAGGATGGTCAATACCAAGCTAAGGGCAAACAATTGAAGGCTTAAGAGGAGAGTAGAAGACTTGGAAATACAACTAGCACAATTTGAAGATCATCCACAACTAAAATAAGTGCAAACAGTAAGTGTCATCCTTTAACAAATTTTTGAGGTTATATGAATATATCTCATTTTTGGAGCTGTTTAACGATGATGTTATGGGTTATGAAGGTTGATATGCACCTGAAAATACAATATTAAAGGGCTTGAAAACCAAATTTTTGGAAAGAAGTTGTGAAAAGTGAAGACTCAGCAATTTCGTAGCGTGCTACGAAACTGCTGAAGGTGACACACAGCAGTTTCGTAGCGCGCTACGAAACTTCTATAGGATGCAGTTTGAAATATTTTTGCAAATTTTCAAAGGTGAAAAAAGTTTTGTGTTGGGCTTTGATGCTGGTGGGAGGTATATGGAGAATACAAATGAATATCCAGAGGGTTGGCACATATAAAATGGGGGTTTGAAGTATGGTTTAAAAAGGAAAGGTCCGTGCTACGAAATCAGCAGACTCAACAATTTCGTAGCGCAGTAGTATTGACAGTTGTTGCACCATTTTGGAGGTTGGGATTTGCACATATGGAAGGTCGAATTCAAGTGAAAGTCATAAGACATTTTCCACATGTTTTGAGCACCAATTCTTCAGCAATTGATTCGAATGGACAGAAATGAAGCATTCAGCTATTATACAGGAAACATGCTCCTATTTTGCAGGAATAGATAAGAAGCAGGTTGATGGGTCTAACAACAGCAAGATGAGCAACATCATGGTCGAAGTATAGCTGTCAAGCATAGTTTTAAATGATTAGATAAGGTTGTTAAGATATAATAAATAGTGTTTTAGTCCTAGTTGTATTAGGACTATAAAACAGACAGTTTTACTGTCAGTTTGTAAATGAAGTTTGTTTAGAAGTTGATAGGTGTCAAATTCGAATTTCTTCTCAAATGTTTAAAAGGAATCCAAGGATGTAATGACCACTCTATAAGAGGGAAGAAATCAAATTGTAGAGGGTTGGAATTTTCATTGAACAAGCATACTTTTTGTGATATCAAAGAACTGTGTTTTTATCTTAATATAGAGAGTTTTGTTTCATCACTAAGGATTCAGAAAGGGTTATGGATGTTTGATTGTCTCATGATGTTTCTCTTTAAATTACTTGAAGTGGCATGAATGTATGTTACTCAGAATTCAATGAAGGTGCTCTAACTTCCTTCATATGTTCATGAACTGTGTTTATTCTATGTCCTACTATTCTACTGATGCATCTAAACCCTGAAATGCCCTGACTTCCATATGAAACTGATCTTTATGTTTTGTGAAAGCACATTTGACTCCATTTACCCAATAGATGTTTGTTGATTAGTAGTACAACCAATTATTCACTTTATTCACAGAGTTTGCCATCTAATCTTCATTTTTAAATCATTAACCTATTGAGAGAGCCCTCTCAGGTTGGGGAGGCTAAGCCTCAACTAAAAGTTTGGTTTCAAATAGTTACTCAAGGTCTCCTTGACTAGCAGCCTATCAGGGTCTGATTTTGAGATAACAATAGGTATTGTAATTGTGACATGCACATTTCTTGAGGGGTAGGCTCTTATGATAGAAGAGTTTACTTATGTAGTGGCTGATTATCCACTAGAAATTTGACATGTTCTCATGAAGGCTTACTAGAAGAGGAGATTGTGCAGTTGGCTAAGGAAAGTAGTAGAAGATGAGGTCACTTTATCAGGAAGGTGTTCACTACATTATGAAGGGAAGAGGACCATTGCATAGTGAATATTACTTCTACAAGGGGATGAAGGGGTGTTGGCTTGAGGGGTCCTGACCCAGGTTCAAAGTTCATCATGCAACCAACAAACCCTCCAACTACTGGCCCCTTCAGCAATGACCTGCTTGCACAGATCAAAGTCTCACCTGAAGCAGTATGGGGGGGTGCTGGAACTAGGTTTCTGCACCCTGAGGAAGAAAAAAATGTGGTGGTCCTAAACAGGTTGATTGCAGAACTTACATAGATCGGAACCAAATGCTCGCAAATATAGAACAATACTTATCGGATTAATATAGATAATGAAATTAACAGACAGATCACAGATCCCTTTGTTGCAAATATATAAGAACAAAACTGGATATATGGAATGCACTGTAGCTTAAGCATATTTATCCATGTATTCAACCATCAATGTATATTCATGCACAAATAACATATCTACTTGCACAAATACAATTAAGCCTAATAGAAGTATAGCGATCTCAATGCAAAAACAGAATATAACTCAGATAGCATAGTCCTTTCGCCAAAAACAGTCTTTGTATTAGATTCCAACAGTTCGGTATAACAAAATTTCCCTTACAATTACCCTTCCACGCACACAGCAAGTGGAGTTCGCACACAGCCAAGACTAGGTCTCCGCACACAGAGCCAGCAGGAGTCTTTCTAGCAAAAAACCTAGACTTACAAACTGTATCACAGATGCATAAACATACTTATATCAAAACATGAATTGATTCTTACTTAGGCTCAATCTGTCTATTTATATCCATCTTAGAGTGCATATACTATAGTCTCAAACCATGGTTTGAGGCCCATAGTTTATCCTTAAAACCCTTTCACATAAAAGAGGGACTTTGATTCGCCCCAAAGCCCCATGACATTTTCGCGCAACACGTGTTGGGTCTCGTAATTGTCACATTTTCATCATGTTTATCCTCACCATTCCTCACATTCCATCACCTCATTTAACCATTCATCATACCATTTCCATGGGTTCACCTCATTATTTTCCAATTTATTTATTTTTAATATTATAAGAGAATGTATGATTAATTATTGGAAAATTGAAATATTTCACTAATATCTCAAATATGGATGAGCTTTGTAATATGTAGGATTATTTGGAAGAATTATTCAAAATCCTCTTGAATATTTCCTCCACCATTTCAATAATTCAAAGGATAATTGTTCAAGATTATTCTAAGGAGAAGATCATGGAGATTTCAAGGAGATTATCATGGAATATTCCAAGGAGAAGATCATGGAGATTTGGATAACATATCTTATTCAAGATTTGTGAGAGATGAGTGAGGATTTGAAGGGATCATATCTTGTAATTATAGGGATATTGGTTGAGATAAAAGTGGATTTGTAATTATGAGTTTCTTATCTTATTTTCAAAGCACTCACGTATAAATAGGAGTGCTCTTTCTCCAAGTGGGGAATAGAATGGAATATAGAATAGAAAAGAAGATAGTAGGAGAAACTTGAGACTTTCAGATTCTTATTTTCTGAAGTTAATTGAAGACATACTTTATCATTTTCTCATGCATTGAATAAGTTTCAGTAGCTGAAAGTACTCTCAGTGTACGAGGCAAGGGTGGAGGGCGCCCCACACCGAGCTAAGTACACTTCTTAGTTTATTTCGTAGCTGCAATTTATGAATTAGTTTGCTTATGTTTGATTTATTTGTTGATGAATCTAATGATCATTCTTAAACTACATATGAAAGGAAAAACAAGTGTTTAAGTTAAGCACTCTTTCTATCGACTCAATATTTTCAGTTAGAATTCATCGTAGCTGCAATTTCTGAATTATTTTTCTTATGTTTGATTTGTTTATTTTTAAGTATCGATGAATCTAATGATCATTCTTAAAATGCATATGAAAGGACAAACAAGTGTTTAAGTTAAGCACTCTTTCTATCGAACCAAGATTTTCAGTTAGAATTCATCTTTACATGCCTTTACATGCTTTGATTGCTGATGGATCTTAATCTTGTTTATTTCTGCATATGTAGAGACAAACCAATATTTACATTAAATAATTCTTCTATCTGATTAAGAGTTCAAAACTAAGATTCATATTTTCCTGCTTTTCTGAATTCCTGTTTTCACAATAGCATTAATGATAAATGAAATCAATGATGAAGGAAAACCAGGACCTATTTTAGTGAAGAGCCTCTTCAATTATTACTTCATGTATCTTGAACTATTGTTTAGAATTTAGAAATTAATTAAGTTAGATTTATATTTGTAATATACATTTCCCTAATCATCAATAATTCATCTTCTAAACTTGACTGTGGCTGAAATCCATATATTTTGGAGATGCTTCTAATTTCTACAAACCTGGATTGATAATTAAATGCTCGTGTTAATTTACCCAGTAAATTGACCCAACAATGCACATATGCAAAATTATACAAAAATATATCCAAAAATGTACCCCATGGGACCCCGCTCCAACAGGGCCCCAATACAAACCTGTGACTCGCCTCGAGTCACTGTGGGTTCTACTCCTTTATCTTGGCTTGGAGCACAACGATAACAGATTTGAGTGGAAGCACGATGTCCAGACTCTGCGCAACAGTTCCCTATGGTTCAATGACCAATTTCTTTGTAGTGGGACCTTTAGTGGTCGATTCAATTCTTCTCTGTGTTTGTTGAATAGAATTTAGCGTACTATCCAAAGTCTACAACAATTATAAAGCCTCCTCGGCCCACGACTGCATTCTTGCCTCAAGCAACTGTTCTTTCTGGCGTAGGTCCTCGATTTCATTTTGAATTACCTAACCTTCATGTAGGCGGGCGAGGCGCTGTGTAAGAACAAGAGTAAGTGCCGCCATCCTAATATCAACCCATTTTTTCTCTTTGATGCACAACTCATTGTGAAAATAATATATCACAGGGTCATTCTGAACCAAATTCCAGACACCCATGGCCTCATCCAAAAGATGATCGCACTGTGTGACTGCGACAATGATACTATCAGTGGTCTACTTCACTTCGACAACCCTCTTTTTTTCTGACTTCTGGCGGTGTCTCTGGCTGCAATTTCATCTGTAAGTTAATCTGATTCTCAAATTTAGCTTGGACCGTTGGGAATTCTATGTGCGAGGCCTTCAATGCTGCAACCAATCCTTATAAATTCTCTTCTGGGGTAGTTGTGGCAAGGAATGCTGGTAGTTCGCTATAGACTTGGTTGATTTTCTCTTCGAGCACAACCCTCTGAGCCTCGGCTACGCGACATGCTTCCTTTTCAGTTTGCTATTTATGATGTGCTTCAAAAACCTGCTGCTGCAACTCTATTGTAGTTGTGTGAGTATGGGCCTCACGGAACTGAAGCTCATCCGTAATCATACTGTGTATTATATGTAATTTATCTGCAGGAAAAATAGGTAAGTTAATATTAATATCTCTGAAACCTCTTAGTTGCGCACACTGGTTGGATGATTCGACATGAATGGACAACTCAAGAATTTGAATCAGACGAATATCCCTAGTCACAGGTAAGACTATATTGAGGGACTGTGCGTTGGTTGTATGCACACTTGTTTGCAGCTGGCTCACTTGGAAAACACTCTCCTGAATCAGGCTCGCTTGAAATTTTAATTCCTGAATGCCAAATTTCACTCCTTCGAGTGTAGTCCTATACTGCATTTCCATATATGTCCATCTGTCCTCTGTGACTCTGTTTTCTATTTCATTGAAGTCATCTTTGGTCAATGTTAGCTCTTCTTTTCTGGTGGCCTTAGAGCCCTTTTGCTTCTTTCGCGATCCTCCTACGACCTGATAACCGCACTTTGTGCCTTTGGAAGTCTTTGCATCCACCTTTCCTTCTATTTCTTTCAGCGCGGAACCATTCTTCTCAGGTGCAGTGACAATTTCCAAATCAATTGTCTCGCCAGTTGTAGTCGGCGTGGCCTATTTTTCAGTTGTCTTCTCTGTTTTTTGCATACCAGTGTGAGGCTTGGTAGGCGTCTTCAGAATGGATGTTGATGCTCTGGGTTGCAACCATGCTGGTGGCCACTTTGCAGTGAAAAGCAAAAAATCATCCTCTGTGACAAGATAGGGCAACTCATACCACACTCCTTTGATTGCACCCTACGAGTAGATGTGCATGTTGTGGAAGGTTGCTTTAAAATATGCTATCATTTTGTACTGCTTGTACAAGGTCGGAGACAACCTTAGTTTTTATTGTACAACTTGGAAGAGTGAGGTATCGAAAAACACCCAAAATATCTTATTCTCCATGATGCGCGTGAGGATGGCAGAATTCCATAATGTAGCATACCATGCGGCTTTGCATATCTGTGACGCAATCTCGAGAAACTGTGTATCCTCAGGGGACTTCCAACTAATAAGTGCTATCAATAGTAAGAGGCAAGCGTAATATAAATTAGTCCCCTCTTCTTGTGCTTCACGCACATTCTCCAAAAACTATTTACATAAATATTGAGACCAATTATATATGACTCCTTTTCCACACTGCCCTGCAAGTGAAATTATTTTCCTAGGAACCTCCTTAGGTCTACTTTTTCACATCATCTTGCAGGCCAAGATGAGCATCCCAAAATGAACAACTAGATCATTAATCTCGCTTACTACAAAGCCTCTACTATGGCATGACACTTGGTACTTCATCTTAATCTACTTGGCCACCCGCTTTTCTTGTGCTTTTCCTCCAAAGTCTGCCATAGGATCTGTGCCTTGATCATGCAGGCCTGTGATATGATGGATTAGTGCAACATCAATCGGTATGTGATCTCCAAACCATAGTGCTTCATCATGCATGAGTGCAAGCAATTAGCGCACATAGATATCATTTATCGGGCTGCGCCTGAAATGTGGGATTTGTAACAAATTAAAAAGCACTTCCTTGTGCAAGCCCAACACCCATTGCTGTGGCTCAAGGCACACAAGGCCCCCTTGATATGGAACGTGATCGAGATAGCACTCAGGCGCAAGCTCTGGAAACTTCTCAACATCTACGATATCCCAATCTTACATCTTCAACTGCGGCACTTTGGTGAACATATCGCCTTCAACTTGGATGTTTTTAGGAATCAAGGGCATATTAATACTTGATCGTAATTTCTTCAGATCTTTTGGAACTTTGACAAATTCCTTGCGCGGTGTGACATAGGTCAGCAAGCGTGATAATGGGTCCACTTCGACCACATCCTCCTCCTCGTCCATGATGGTCTCACGGAGCTTCGCCATGGATCTCTTCTGGCGCTCAACTACAGTGGAGCATGGATTTAGATTATTCTCCCTGGGGGATTTACGGGTCCTCGATGTTTGACCCATAATAGGCTTTGTGCACATAGGTGTTTTAGCAACCGGCGTAGCAGGATCCATCAGCACAGCAGGATCCTTTCTGGGGTGTGTAGCTCTCATGCTGGGCATAATTACGTAACCAAAACCCTTACGGTGCAACTCCTCCTTAAATCTCGGATCCAAATCAGACATAGACATTGCATAATTTGCAGAAATGAAAGAGTTCAGGGTAGACAATTCACATAGAAAGCAAAGGAAATTATTGCGACCCCATAGGTAATATTTTTAGTTTTGGCATGTCCTCAATGGTCTCTTATGCATTAATGTGTCTCCATAAATGGAAAAACGGTCCCAAATCTGGAAGAATCCCCTCATTAAATGCAACCTAGACACTCCCTCAAATGGTAATAAAGCTGTATTTTCTATATTTACTATTCCAATGACTAGATTTTGGCACCTCCATGATCCAGTCAACCCCCTCGTGTAGCTACTGTGCGCGTGTCACACCTTCTTGCGCATCTGACATCCCGGCTACATAGATTCGATACTTAGGCCATATAGTCATTTGGTTCACATAGGGTCATCCCTATACTGCTTCAATCAACTTCCATTGACATACCCGGGAAGATATTATCCGATCAATGTGGCTAGGTGCACTACACCTTTGTCAGTGATCTCATTAACAATATATGGCCCTAGCCAATGCATATTCAACTTCCCTGGGTGGTTCACAAACTTGTTGTCATACAACAAGAACAAATCATATTCCTTAAACAACTTTTGCCTCATGTGCCTATCATGCCATGCCTTTTCACGCGCCTTCTAGAATTGCTGGTTATAATTGGAAATAAAGCGATCTTATTCAAGTGTGACCAACTGTGACAACCGTTCCTCCATAACATCTCCTTCTTCCATATTTATGAATTTTTCAATAAGCAGATTGGGAAAAATTTACTCCACCGGCAACACGGTTTCTTGCCCATATACCATCTTGAATGGTGTATTGCCAGGAAATTTTTTAAATGTGGTTCGATATGCCTAGAGAACTGCAGGTAAATGCTAATCCCAATCATTTCAGTTAGAATTGCACACCATGGTATGCGTAGTCTCCAATATCTTGTTGAAAGCTTCCACAACACCATTCACCTGTGGGTGATAGGGAGTGCTCTTCTGATGATGCATCCATAATTCATCTGTCAAAACTTCAATGGTTTCATTCACAAAGTGCGTACCTTGATCACTTATCAGAATCTTAGGACATCCAAAGCGATTCATAATATTCTTGAAGATGAATTGCACGACTCTATCTGCAGTACAATCCTTCACAGGATTAGCTTCAACCCATCTGGTTACATAGTCCATTGTAATGATTATGTAACGCGCACCAGTCTTTTTTCTTGGAGGGTTAATAGGTTTGACAAATTCTATGGCCCATTTCTCAAATGCTTATAGTCCCATCTGTGGATGCAGGGGTATCTCATCTCTACACAATGGATTTTTGGTCCTTTGGCATCCATCGCATGCACAAAAATGCGCATAGGCATTATTGTGCAACGTGGGTGACCATAACCCAGCTCTTAAAATGTTTTGTGTAGTTTCCTTACCTACATAGTGACCACTGACAACCCCTCCATGAGCTTCATCCAAGATTGCACGTCTTTCATACTCCAAAACATATCTTTGCAGAACTTCATCTGCACCCATCTTATACAACTTGCTAGCAATAATAGAGAAGGTTGCTACACACGCCACAAGCTCTTTCTTCTGCTATACTGTGTATTCTTCAGGCACGCATCCAATAGTTAAGAAATGAAAAATATCAGGGAAATGATCATCAACTACCTTGATCACAAACGACTGCGCATTTGGTAATCCATCCTTTAAGTTCATAGGTTCTTCACCAGTCTCAATGTGCGATAGATGGTCTGACACAACATTCAGTCTTCCTATTTTCACAATGATCTCAAAGTCATAATCCTGGAATAGAAACAACCACTTGCAGATATTTCGCCCCAACACAAGCTTATTGACCTGGTACTTTAAAGCAGAATGATTCGTAAAAATCTTGAAATGTCCCCCTAACAGGTAGTGGCGGTGCATACACCATTGCTAATCCTTCTCTTTATGTGGTTGAATAATTCTGTTTTGGGCTAGAGATTTTTCGACTGGCATAGGTAATAGGGTGATCAATCTCTCCATCTCCTGGCTATGCTAAAATAGCTCTGAGTGCGATACAAGAGCCATCAACATGCACATGAAACACGTTAGACCAATTTGGAAAGACCAATATGGGTGCAGTGATCAAATTTTCCTTCAATAATTCAAAACTCTTCTGAAATTCCTCATCCTGACAGAACGTCGCATCCTTCTTGATCAAATTCTCCATGGGTGCAGTTATCAGCGGATAACCTTGAATGAAATTTTGATAATACCCAATGTGTCCCAATATTGAGCACAATTGTTTGACATTCTCAGGTATCTCCAAATTAAATATCACTGTGATCTTCGCAGGATCTACCATCAACCCTTGCTAGCAGACAATGTGTCCTAGAAAAATCCCAAAAGGCACACAAAATATACATTTATTCAAATTAAATTAAATATGATACTTTCTACAGGTTTCCAGCATTAAGGATAGATTAGAGACATTCTTTTTCAACAGGCTAAAATAGTCCAAGAACTTATGGATAAACTCCTTGATGGAAGCTACTACTACGTGCAAGAAGATAGAAGGTGCATTATTCAAGCCAAAGGGCATGGCTGTATACTGGAAGGATCCCCATTCAGTTGTAAAGGTAGTCTTAATACAATCTTCTGGCGCAATCCTGATCTGATGATACCCTGAAAAAATATCTATGAATGAGTACATTAATTTTCCTCCAACATTATCCAAGATCTAATCAGAGAATGGAGCTGGGAATGGATCATGAACACATGCATCATTCAACTTGTGCAGGTCTACACAAATCCTGATTTCTCCTTTTGTCTTCTTGTCTTGCACTACCATGGGGCTTACCCAATCAAACTATTCTACTGGCTCTATGATGCCTGTAACAACCATCTTATCCAAATCTTCCTTTACCTTCTATTTATATTTTGGATTCAATCTATTTGGGCACTGCTTCACCGGGCGTGCATAAAGTTTCAAGGTGATCTTCATAACTCCCATTTCTCAAATTATTCCTTTCAACTCTAGGAAATTTGTAGGGAATAAGTCCCAATACTCTATCAGCAGCTCAACAACTTTTCCTACTGTGTCATCATCCCAATAGTCTCCAATATTTGCAAACTTTGGTTTCTCTTCAAATCCAATATTCACCTGCCGAATATTTAGAGGTTTGGTCACATCCAGTGAAGTGATCGAGGGCCCATAAACTATGCACTATCCCTCAGATTCTCTAATCATGATATTCCTTGGATCTTCTTCATTTTATTCAACCGTTAGATTTCTGCAATTCAAATTATCCTTCATTTGCGCATCCCATGCTGGTGGAATGCACTCGATCGTTGGTTTTGTTGTATCAAAGATAACTTATTGAATGTTATGTAAAGATTTACCAATAGTATCAAACCCACTCTCAAAGATGAATGTCAAAATGAAACTCTCTGTCAGTGCAGACCATTCACTAGTAACTCAACACAACTCTGTCTCTAGATACCAATCAGTCGGTACCTTCCCATATGTATGAATGAACATGTGCATCCATTCAGGTCTCATTTCTATACCCCATACCTGATTCCATCTAGCCAAATGTCTACGCAGATCATCCTTTCCAGAGTAGACTTCTTGCATTCTAATAGTTGGACATTCAAAGCGTAATCTCATCATATGCGCGCATTCATCCCAGTTGCCCATATTTTCCTTATGAGTCTCCCACCATTGTGCTGGAGTAGCGCGTAGTCTGAGATCCAAGGCATGGAATGTTTGTCCTTATGGAACAGTTCTTTCAAGCTCTCCTAAAAACATGTTTACATCAGTTAAAACATCATAATACGGTAATTCACATACCTCAAATGTTATGCATCGAAGAGATATGGTCACACGATTACAACGCAGCGCAGATACTTCATGCAACCGGTTCTGCTAGTTTTCCAATTCTTCATAAGAATCTGAGAAATAGGAGATGTCCATTTCCCAATTAAGATTTCCATCAGCCGTTGGGTTGATCCAATCTTCCTTGCGCATTTTCAGTTATAGATCTCATCAATATCATCATCAACGCACAAAGGCTCTATGTATCTTTGTCCTTCTGCAGGGTCTAAGGGGATTATGACTCTGGTTCCATTGATTTCAAACTCTATTATCCTTTTCTTCACGTTTATGAAACCATCCATATCAATATCGCAGTATAATCCAAAAAACATAGGATAAGGTTCTGTATCATCCACAATTTGTATAAATTCAAAGTCAAAGTCTACAAGCACCTTTTACACCTTCAATACTGACGATGATCTGCGACAACCTTCCTAATGGGATGATTTTCTGCTGATTTTCCATGCGCAGTTGAATGGTAGACCATTCCAACTCGGGTTCTCCCATGCACTACCATGTTTTCTTAAGTAGGAAATTTGCATCAGACCTCAGATCTAGAATAACATGATCCATCTCATAAGCACTGATATGCACACTCTCTCCCCATCCTCTTCTTATTCTTGTAGATTTTGTTGACAACATTCTTTTCTACCAGAGGCTATTCCTTTTTTGCGCAGTTATCTATCAGGGCCTGAAGGTTCTCTATCACCTTCTTGTTCCGCAGTAACTTAATGCAAGCTTGTAAGAATGGTTTGATTTCTTCATCTACCCTTGCATCCTTCATTGGTCTACTTGATGTTGATGCGCTGACTTCTGTAAAATCCTTTCATGCTTCAACAAAAGTATCTTCTGTGCACTGTAAATCAAATCCCTCTTTGTTCTTAGGTGCCTTACGAATCCAAAGGTCAATATCCAATTGCTTTACCTTATCTTCATTAATGGCTACACTGCTCCTAGTGACCAAATTTACACAAGGATCTTCCTCACAGGTTTCTGCTCTAACCATTGAAGATTCTACGTCAGAGTTTGTGTATTTTTCTCCTGCATTTTAGCAATCAAAATAGGGAAATATTCTATCACATGGTAAAACTATCATGATTGTCACACCAGATTTTGACAGTCGCACGCATAGTGACCAAAATCTCTGCAGTTGTAGCAATCAACCTGCCCCCTTCCTTGACTAGCTGATCCACCTCCTTGTCCTCTTCCTCAGCCCTGAAATACACCACCCCCTGAAGGGGATGCTAGCGAGGCAGGTTCAGATTTAATTCTATATATTTTAGCTTTGTCCAAAATCATATCATAAGTGCGACAGTGTTTTTCATCACGTCCTAGTGATGAATAGAATATACAAAACAACTGCTTTAGCTCAGGTTGATATTTTCCAACCCTTGGGAATAAATTTGTTTCATGCAATCCCGCAAATTGATAGATTGTGCACCATACTACGCTCTTCTGCGGGCTAGGTCCTCCATCATTCAGATAATTATTGAAGATGGTACATTGATCCTTATGGTGCCCAACAACTTTAAATTTTATGCACCATACCTCTCTGCATACCTCCTTGCCCTTATCTTTGCATATATCCTTAATCTCCAAGTGAATTTCTTCCAAATGATTTTGAATATGTTGAGTTCCAAGTGCAACAGGTGTTGGGGTAGCTTCTAATTTCATCACAATATCTATAGCCTCAACTTTCTTGGAAATCTTATGTTGACCCAACGACTGGCGTATATGTGGGAGAAAAATAGGAATAAACGACTCCTTATTTTGGGTATCATCGATGGTAAATCCACCATCTCTGATAGTGGGCTTAAACCTTTGATATGCCTCCCGCAAAGATTCATTTACCTCCTGATGAATCTCTTCCATTTTTGTAACCAACTATGCATATGACTTAGGCTTATTTAATTTTTATTTTAGGGCATCTTTCACTTCATCCAGGGTGGCATTAGGGTTTTCTTGTACATATCTGATATACCAATCTAATGCTTGATCTTGGAAAGAAGTGGCTAACTGCACTTTATTAATATCATCATTATTAACCTATTGTGCTCTCCATACAGCATTAGTCACAAACCAAAAGTGCTCCTTATCTTTTTTCTCAATACCTCTGAAAGTAGGCAGCTTCATTGATGCTGCCATATCTGCGCCTAGGGGAGGTGGAGGTGGTGATGGAATGCACAGTGGAGTGGGTGCTTTGTGAGATGAGTTTGGAAGTAGAGTGGATGGGATCTGAAATATGGTAAAGGTTATTTACTGATTTGATTAAAATTATTCTCGGGATACTTCCTCATCTTCAGGGTGTGCAGATTCAGTAGAGATACTAGTTTTTGGTTCACCGTCACTATCAGATCTATGCTTGAGAGGGATATAAATAAATCCTTTCTCTGGGTCTTCGTGGTAAAGTCTTCCACTACACGTAGTCGGGCCTCTTTGGGACATTCACACATTATGTTGGCATAGAGGGCCCTATTTACATAATAGAATATTCAACAACAACTTCAAAGGGCGTAGGAACTTACCTCTAGGACCCTTGAAAAATCTCCTTTCTGCTTCAGAATATGACACAAATTGAACAATAACAAACTTAGTCACAAATCCTCCCAAGACATGATCGATCCAGTGATCTATCTCACAGGTGATCTTATTGTCTATATTTTCTAATTGTTGTATTAATTCAGGAGTCCACTCAGTGACTGCGTCGTGCTTCACATAGGTATTGAATTCAGTCAATCGTGACAACCAATCCTGCATTTCAATTGAAAAGGAAGAAAATAATATCTCGTGAATTTTTTTATTCATGTACTTCTGAACCCACTTTTCGAGTGATATATTAGAACTTCGATTCTCTTGGATCGCGAATTCAAGGATCTTTTTATCCATCCACTCTTGCAATTCGTTCTGCGAAGGGTGCCACAACACCAATTCTCCCTCAAAATGATCTCGGTCCCAAAAACTGAACCATTTTTTGGCTTGAGGGGTCTCGACCCGGGTTCAGAGTTTATCACGCAACCAAGAAACCCTCCAACTATTGGCCCTTTCGGCAATGACCTACTTGCGCAGATCAAAGTCTCACCCGAAGCAGTATGGGGGGTATTGGAACCAGGTTTCCTCACCCTATGGAAGAAAATAATGTGGTGGTCCTAAACAGGTTGAATGCATAACTTATACAGATTGGAAACATATGCGCACAAATGTAGAACAATATTTATCATATCAATATAGATAATCCAATTAACAGATAGATCGTAGATCCCTTTGTCGCAAATATATAATAACAAAACCAGATCTATGGAATGCATTGTAACTTAAGAGAATTTATCCATGTATTCAACCATCAATGTATATTCATGCACAAATAACATATCTACTCACATAGATAAAATTAATCATAACAGAAGTAAAATGATCTCAATGCAATAACAGAATATAACTAAGATAGAACAATTCTTTCACCAAAACCAGTCTTTGTATTAGATTCCAATGGTTCAATATAATAGACTTTCCCTTACAATTACCCTTCCACGCACACAACCAAATTTTGTCTCCGTGCACACATACAAGATGAGTCTTTCTACCCAAAAACCCAAACTTACAAACTATATCACATACACATAAAATTTCTTAGATCAAAACATGAATGACTTCTTACTTAGACTCGATCTATCTATTTATATCCATCTTAGCGCGCATATACTATGGTCTCAAACCATGGTTTGAGGCCCACAGTTTACCGTTAAAACCCTTTACATAAAAGAGGGACTTTGACCCACCCCAAATCCCCTTGACCTTTCCGCACAACACACATATTCAAAATTATACAAAAATATATCCAAAAATGTACCACAGGGGTCCCTGCTCTAACGAGGGGGTCTTTACTGTTAGCTATAAGTGCTCCATGCACTATGTAAGGTAGAAGTGATCAAATCTTAGTGCAATGAGTTAGTACAAGCATCAAGGGTTAGGTGACCATGTTTTGAAGTTTCTCAATGCACAATGATAGGATATGAACTTGAAAAATACTAGTGCACAAGTATGGAAGGGAAATATCTCATCAATGAGGCTCATGAATAGGTAGTTCTAATCACCTAATAAGATGGTTAATTCTTTCTTAACTTGCAATCGAAAGGAAGACCAAGAGCTCCAAAATGGCTAAGTATGAGACCAATATAGTAAGAGAGGGAAAATCATTCGAACGAGACTTGAACACACTGTCACACACATGAATTTCATCAATATAAGCAAGGGGAAAACATAGGATTCATGATCAGAAATCACACCCTTAAATGTTAGTAAAGTGACTCTTATTTCTAAGTGTGGCAGTTGTCACATTGTGACACTTAGAATACAAGTGGCGACACAAGAGTCAAATATGACCATAAAGTGTGCTAAGTTGTAGGCATGTGTCTAGCACATATTGTTAGAATGAATTCATAACACAAGTGTACGGAAAGAGATCACTTTAGCTACACATGAAAAACAACCTAACAACAAAGATGGCTGTCTAACTTCTTTAGATCTGCAATAGACGGTCGAAACAAATTAAAAAAAAACCCATATCTATGCAGTATAAGCAGCTAAACAGTAAAATGAAATAATATTTTCTCCAAATATCTAATGGAAAAGATAAGATTTATAAAGAATCTTTATATTATGTAAACGCATGGGAAAGGAAAAAAGAATGATGTTACCAGCCCCCTTCAATGGGAGTTCTTGGCTGTCCTTAATGCTTCAACTTCAGAGTTTCTCTCTCTCAGTGGTGTAGAAAACCCAAGACGTGTAGAACTCAAACAGAGCTCAATAAGAAAAAAGAAAATAAAAGTAATCAAAGTATGACAATGATAAGAGGATCAAAGTATGACCATGATATAAGGATCAAAGGTAAGAAATTAAAAGAAAACCCTCCTATTTATAACAAAATATTGAGTTATCCTTGATAATGGTGCATAATAAAACATTATTAACCAAGATCTAGATCTATCTGCTTGGAATATTTTATTATATTTTGTTGGAGGGAAAAGGAATTTGAATTGGTTAAATCCTTTTATTTAGAAATAATAAACAAATAAATGATTTATTTATTATTTCAAGGATGGGGTTAAAGAATAATAATGATTTATTTTATTATTCCTAAATGATTTAGTCAAATTTAACAAGGAATATTAATTAAATAATGATTTAATTAATTATTCCTAGATAATAATAAGATAAATAATGATTTATATAATTATTCTCATTAATTGGGTTAAATATGGCCAGGAATATTATTAAAAAGAGGTTTAATTAATTATTCCTAGAGGAAAATCAAAGAAATAAGGATTTATTTAATTATTACTCATGGGATTTTCTATTTGGACCAGAAATAACTTGATAAACTATGGTTTACTAAATTATTTCTTATAGTGAAAGCAATTTTACTATGGTAAAATTGGTCTTACATGGTGTATTTCGATCCATCTTATTTTAAATGGTTAGATGACCAAAATTTGGTGTAACAGATTCCCCCCCAACATGCGAGCATTAGGATCTTATCGTATGACTGAAGTATGTTGTAAGAACATAATCACTAGAAGACGAAGGGGATTCATGGAGAGAGAGAGATACGTAGGCGAAGTGAAGCGAGAGAGGACAATAACTTGAGAGGGCGAGACCTACAAATGAAATAAGTCTCCTTTAATGTTTGGGTACCTATTCTCAGTGAGGCAGGGGAGGCATACCTATGCCCGCTGAGATGACAAAGTACAAAGAATAAAGGTGCACCCAGTAAAATGAGACTGAGCTATAAAGTACATGATATGTTGGCGTAAACATGGGCTAGACAAAAATATAATGGATCCCACATACATACTATGCCTGGGACAACAACCAGGACTAAATAAAATAATATATGAGTACATGAGATATAATAACAACCAGAGAAGCCCTGATAAACAGAGGGATATGAAAATATGAATGGATCATCTAAGTGATACATGCATGCTATAGGTGCTGCAAGCGGCTAGGGCCAAACCCATCAAATCTGCAGAGCTGCATCTTAGGCTGTAGCATAGAATGAAGTCATCCGAGCATGTGGGGGGCTACTTGAAGGGCCACCCCCTCATGAGGTCTGAAACATCTCACACACACCCAGGAATCACTAGATCAATCTGTTGGATCACCAAACTATCGAGTATATGAATCTCGATCATGCTGAAGTGGAGTGGATGAGAAAAAATCAAGTCAAATGGAAATAAGGAGTCCCTTTGCCTGATCTGAGGCATAAAACAATAATGGAATCTAGAACCATGATGCACTGCCCTTTAGAGCTGTCTTCTGGAATGAATGTGCTGATGTCAAAGGAAGGAGGTCTGCCATAGGTGAGGTAATGAGGGTCCTCAACTATGGCACGAGAGATCATAGTAGAGAGAATGATGGATTGAAACCAGGGATAATGATGGAATGGGGGATACAGAGTAGCAAACAGACGACTTCCCTTGTCAGAGCATATAAATCATGGATGACCTGGAAGGGAATGACTCGAATCTTGAGGGGATGGGGGACAGTGGGAATGGAGGCCAAAATGGGCTACACGAGAGAGGGACAAGGCACAAATGGATGGAATATTGTAGCAGGAGGCAAAGGGACTCAGAATAGACTCCATGAATGCGATGATGGCTCAAATCAGATTCTATGATAAAGGGTGACTCGATGATGCTGTCACACTGAATAGGCTTGGTGGGGACCATAAAAACATGAGCAAACGATGGTTAATCATGACAAAAATCGACACTCGCATTGAAAAGTATGAAGGATAAGTATTTCCCCAAGTACAAGTGGTGCAAGTGCAAAAATTTGATCTTGAGAGGCGGTGAAGTGACCCTTCTTGGAAAAATGGCTTTCAGGTGAAGTATCAAGTCACCAAGAAAAAACGAATACCCATTTTAGATTTCAGTGAGAGATTTCCAACGGTGCTAATGGTTCGTCAAACGAAGCTACGGGTTGGTCACAATTGGTGAAAGAAAAATTAGGGTTTCTCTTTTAATAGGGATATTTTACTCCAATTTGATTCATTTTCAAGTGTAGCTATGGTGAATGTGGAGAGGAGGAAAATGTAATATTCCAAATCTGGAACAGCTCAGCAAGCCTGCTGAAATAACGCACTTCTGAGAATACTGTGCATAGAAATGAGTTTGTAGCTCCTAGATCCCTTAGATCAGCTTATCTAAGATCTAAATCCAAAAGGAGAGAAAAAACAAATCAGAATAGGTGGGTTAAACAGATCTCCCACAAACTAGTCTAGCTGAAAATCACCCAAAGAGAGGGGTTGCAGCTCTATGCAAAGGACTGCTTCAAAAATAACGAAGATCCACTGAAGCACATTAGCGGGCTGATATGGAGGTTCAGAAATCAGATGTAAATTACAACCCATACATTGTACAAGAGAAAGAATGACACAATACAGGAAAAACCCTCAAAAATGAGGTGCTACAACCATGAGAAAAGACTGTATAACCATGACAGCGTTATTTTTGGTGGCTGAAGCAATATTTTATTAACCTTCAGACCTAGAGAAGATCTGTACATAAAAATTTAGATCCAATACAAATCTGTGTACAATAAATGCTAATCTATACATTCCCCTTGGGGTTTTGCACAAAACATGAAGCACCGGGAGTAGATATGAGATCTAAGACTGCAGATCTGCAGAATGACTCAAAAATTTTTGAATAAGACAATGGTACAACAGATCATATCTGAAACAAACATGGATTGGATGGCCAATCCATGGATCACCACAGTGAAAGGAAGAATCCCAACACCGAAGATCTCTCCTCCAAAATGAAGACAAAACACCCTGCTGCTGTAGATCTGAAAATAACTCTGTCTAGGGAGAGAAACAACACTGTAGCCTTTGAGAATGATTTGGCCTGATGCCAAGATGTAGATCTGAAGCTTAATTAGCTAATGAACTCTTCTAGGAGGTTAAAAGACACATTCACTGAGAAGAGCCACTAGTATAGGCTAGATCTGAACAGATCTAGTGTCTTCCACTGCTGCAACTCACAAGGACAGATCAGCCCTCAACAAGAGTAGTGCTATAGGTGTAAGGTGAGCTTGGCCTAAAATCCTGATGTGGAAAAGATAGCACAAGTCTCCTCCAAGAGCTGCTCAAGGAAGGAGGTGGGATTCTTGAACAAGAATACCCAACAAGAGATGTCTGAGCAGACAATACATTTAGAAATGATAATCTTCAACAACCCCCTCTTGTTGATCTCCTCCTCCTTTTATAAGATTGGAGTCTTGGCAAAACCCTAAACCACTTCATTGGTTTAGCCCTTTTCACATTTAGAATCTCCTTCTAGAACTGCGTTGTCCCTCAAGGAGGTTCAATGCATCTAGACTGCGCTGTTGACTTGGTCAAAGGTGACCCATTATTGTGATTTTGATCCATTCACACCTGCAAGATTTAATTTACATAGCCCAGATATATCTTTGTTCACATAGGCATTGATTTATTCTTAGTTTTTAGGAGTTTTACATGTCCTCCTTTACAATTTATTCATCAATCATGAAATGCAAAAATAAACAAGGCAAAATTAATATTCCTATTAGCTGCAGCTAATTTAGGAATATTATAGTCTCCCCCTCCCAAATGTTGCTTGTCCTTAAGCAGCTACAAGGGTGCTGCAAAATCTCCCCTTCTTCTCTTGTGGCCTCTTCATCTAAGAGTCTCCACCATTGCTCTGAATCTTCTGCAATAGTTCTGTCCTCCAATGGTCCTTCCTCCATGTGCAAGTTGGCCCTTGGTGAGTAAACCCAATGGTTCTCATTTTGAAATAATGGAAGGTTGGTATGGAAACCTCCTTTCTGATCCATGGCCTTCTCAAGATAGAAGTGATGACAATCATGGGGATTTTCATGATTCATGAAATTCTCCCATCTCCATG
Organism: Pinus albicaulis; assembly: GCA_034641835.2. Lineage (NCBI taxonomy): Eukaryota > Viridiplantae > Streptophyta > Pinopsida > Pinales > Pinaceae > Pinus > Pinus albicaulis. The sequence continues at coordinate 1,749,764,304 of CM076578.1, read as the reverse complement.
CTATCATCCAAATGAAGTGGATCACCTCCCAGCTTGGAAATCCATAGACAAACTCCTCCCCAACACATTTGAGAGGCATTTTCCCAGCAAACATATGGCTCAATCTACAAAGAGACAAGTGATCTATCATAGTGGCCATACAAAATCTCATGCTCCCATGGAAGCATGCAATGCAAAAATAATGGGGAAATCCTTTCCCCAAGGACACATCCAACAAGTGTGCCTCTCCTCCAGCCATGTTCCCAAGAGTAAGAAAATTTTCATCATATGGAATCATGATTAGAATCATGCTAGATGCCATGTATGATAAATGAGAAGGAAGATGTTCCGTCATGTGAAACCAGCGCAGTTTTATCCTTAACTGCCATAGAATAGGATATGACAAGTGCCTTCCCCAACACTTGTTTGCTGCCCCATACCTTTGGAATGCTTGGAGAATGTACATCATAGTTGGTGTAAAAGAATCACACCATGAAGAATACAATAGCTTTCCAAAAGTTTCCAAGGAATGTCCTGCATCATCATAGTTCATGGCAATGAGTAGCCCATGAAACCCATCATAAATAGTGACCCCCTTTGGAGCAATGTTCTGCAAATTAGTGTTAGAAAAATATAAGCCTATAGGAGATACATGATAACATTCAGAAAGACAAGTCCCTCTATATACTTGTTTTACATTAGTGGGGTAACTCATGGACGAGTTCCCTCTCACACTCAATAAGTAAGGAGATGTGAATGATGGCTCTTCCCAAGAGCTATGTTCCTCCTCCTCTACCAAGTAATCCATGCACATCTTCATGTGAGAGTGCACCTCTTCCTTGAAACCTTCCCATATGAATCCACCCAAGAGAGTATGATATGCTCTAACGAAACCAATGAGTTTGGAAAGCAGGATCTCATAGGTGGCATCTAGTAGTCTCTCCTTGAGCTTGGAGTCACTGTTCAAAAGGATAAGATTATAGAAATAGATGAATCCATCAACCACCTTGAACCTTCCATCCTTTACTTCCCCATCAAGAACCCCCCATGTGAAAAGGTCCTTGGAGTATTCCATCATGAGTTGGGAATCGCAATAAGGATCCAAGCTCTCCAAGAATGACAACGCTGTAGAGGTCTGAAATGCAACCCCTTTCTTCTCATGGCTCCCATATTTGACATCCTTGATATCAAAATCACATGTGGGAGCATCAAAATCTCCTATTTTCTGCCCCATTTGCAGCTGATCTTGCTCAAGACAAGATTGAAGCATATGGAAATCAACTTCCCCTCGGAAAGTCCTTGTATTCCAAAACTTCCTCATTTTGGCCCAAGTGTAGAAGAGGGTTAGCATCCCCTTGCCATGTTTAGAAATATTCTTTGTGAATGAAGAGATCATGGGCTGCCCCAAAGATATGGAGTTTCCATGTGTCCTCATGCTCATGCCATCGTAGATCTCTGATTTCTCCTCTCTCAGCGCAGATATCTGAGTGGGAGTTAGCAATGCCCCTTTCAGGAAATTGCTCCTCTCTCTTCTAAATTCATGAGAGATACTCTGCGCTGTGCTAGCTTCTCCCAAGGCTCCCTCCTTAGCCAAGTATGTATAGGCTACCCATACTTGAGAGAACAATTTAGATTTCCTCCTATCAAGAGGAGCTCCTGGTAAAGTATCCCCTTGCAAAGAGGTGTCAAGGCATAGAGTAGAATGTGGATATAGGTAGACATATTTTCCCCTACCTTTAGTGCATAGGTCCTCTTGCCTTATTTGTGCTTCCAAGCTTTGAAGCAGAGAAGGGTTCATGTTCTTCTCCTTGTGATGCCCTTCCTCCTCTTTTCCTTCTTCTATCTCCAAGATCTCATCGTTGGACAATGATGGTACATATTGCTCATGTGTTATGCCAAGACCCTTTTGTGTGAGACCTTGTGGAACTCTTTGCAATAGTGCAAGAGTTTCTTCCCTTGGAGAAACTGCTCCATTCTCCTCTTCATGAGATGCTTGAGGTGCCTTTGTTATGACTGCATTATCATCTCCTGTCTTCTCCTCCTCTTCAATAACTGAAATTGTCTCATCTTTAATAAGAGACCTTAGATCTTGGTCATCTATTGAAGGAGAAACCTTCATGCTTTCCTCTTGAGAAGAGGACCCTTCACTCAATGGAGATATTTCCCTTGGAAAGGCATCAAACAAACTTACACCTTCTTCCATGGTCTTCAGAAATGGAGTTGGATTCATAGACCCTTCCAACTCATGCAAAAGATTCATTTGATGTGGTTTGATAATGTCAACAGAAGATGTTACACATGAATCTTCATCAAACCTCTATATCAATCTCGAAATAAACCTTGCATAAGTAGGTGTATTTGCATTCTTCAAGGAAAAAGACTCAAACAACCACCAAGCATATGCTTTACCTTCAAAATGCAGTGCTGCTACTTTGATGGCTTCAATCTCTGAAAATTGATGTTGTTGCATGAAGTTGTCTAGCTCCTACACCCAAACCCTAACTGGACATTTAGGTGATCCATCAAAGATAAATAGATAGAATCTACCCTTACCATGCTGCTCCTTCTTTGTGCCTTTGCTCTCCTTTGTATTACAGAACCCTTGGAAGTTCAAGTCATCTTTGAACTCCTTGGATTGATCTTCATACTCCTACAAATACTCTCTAGTCTCCTTCTTGGGTACACCTCATTTCTTCCTCTTCATGAAGAAATCATAAAAAAAACACTGAAGATTTGGTGATATGGCTGAGTGCACATATCCATGAGATGAGGATTCAAAATTTTCCTCATGTATAGATCTTGTAGATCTAATCGGAAGATCTTCTTGTTCTTGAAACTTCCCGGGAGTTTCACTGCTTCTTCTCTCTCCTTCTTGTACAACCTCCTTGGAGAGGTTCTTAATGGATCTGAAAAGTGATGAGAGTAAAATCATATTCTTCATCATTCTGACCTTTCTACTTGCTTTACAGAATTTTGGCTTGAAGCCATAGGCTGAGCCAAATATCTTGCTTCGATACCACTATAATATTCCAAATTTGGAACAGCTCAGCAAGCCTGCTGAAATAACGCACTTCTGAGAATAATGTGCATAGAAATGAGTTTTCAGCTCTTGGATCCCTTATATCAGCTTATCTAAGTTCTAAATCCAAAAGGAGAGCAAAAACAAATCAGACTAGGTGGGTTAAACAGATCTCCCACAAACTAGTCTAGCTGAAAATCACCCAAAGAGAGGGGTTGCAGCTCTATGCAAAGGACTACTTCAGAAATAACACAGATCCAATGAAGCACATTAGGAGGATGATATGGAGGTTTAGAAATCATATGTAAAACAGAAAATTATATGTACATTACATCCCATACATTGTACAAGAGAAAGAACGAGACAATATAGGAAAAACCTCAGAAATGAGGTGCTACAACCATGAGAAAAGACTGTATAACGATGAAAACGTTATTTTCAGTGGCTGAAGTAGTAGTTTATTAACCTTCAGATCTAGAGCATATCTATACATAACAATTTAGATCCAATACAGATCTGTGTACAAGAAATGTTGATCTATACATTCCCCTTGGGGTTTTGCACAAAACATGAAGCACTGGGAGTAGATCTGAGATCTAAGACTACAAATATGCAAAATGATTCAGAAATTTTTGAATAATAAAATGGTACAACAAATCAGATCTGAAATAAACATGGATTGGATGGCCAATCCATGGATCACCTCAGTGAAAGGAAGAATCCCAACACCGGATATCTCTCCAAAATGCAGACAAAACACCCTACAGCTGTAGATCTGCAAATAACACTGTCTAGGGAGAGAAAAAGCACTGTAGCATCTGAGAATGATTTGTCCTGATGCCAAGATGTAGATCTGAAGCACAATCAGCTAATGAACTCTTCTAGGAGGTTAAAAGACACACTCACTGAGAAGAGCCACTAGTATAGGCTAGATCTGAACAGATCTAGCGTCTTCCACTGCTGCAACTCACAAGGAAAGCTCAGCCCACAATAGGAGAAGTGCTATAGGTGTAATGTGAGCTTGGCCTAAAAGCCTGATGTGGAAAAGATAGCACAAGTCTCCTCCAAGAGCTGCTCAAGGAATGAGGTGGGATTCCTGAACATGAAGACCCAACAAGGGATGTCTGAGTAGACAATACCTTCAGAAATGATAATCTTCAACAACCCCCCCTTGTTTATCTCCTCCTCCTTTTATAAGATTGGAGTCTTGGAAAAACCCTAAACCACTTCATTGGTTTAGCCCTTTTCACATTTAGAATCTCCTTCTAGAACTGCGCTGTCCCTCAAGGAGGTTCAATGCATCTAGACTGCACTGTTGAATTGGTCAAAGGTGACCCATTCTTGTGATTTAGATCCTTTCACACCTGTAAGATTTAATTTACATAGCCTAGATATGTCTCTGTTCACATATGCATTGATTTATTCTTAGTTTTTAGGAGTTTTACATGTCCTCCTTTACAATTTATTCATCAATCATGAAATGCAAAAATAAACAAGGAAAAATTAATATTCCTATTAGCTGCAACTAATTTAGGAATATTACAGAAAATGCCCTAAATCTTGTGGGTTTTGTAGCAGACAAACTGACTGTCGAAATCGAGATCCGTTAGTTTTAGGGAGGTGGTATAACCATACTCGTCAATTTCAACAGTTTATAATTTTAAATTAGGTGCCCAGAGCCCGGGAACAACACTCTGGCCCTCTTCACGGTTGACTCGCACTTTCTAGGGCTTGTTCTATGAGCTGGGTAGTAGTTTTAAGAGGAAAAACTGCGACCTCACAGGTACAGGGCTGAAAAAAGTGCAAGCTGCCAAAAGTTGGGTTTTGTCCTGTTTTTGGTTGGGAACTAGGGCTTGATGTGTTGAGATTCAATAAGATGATGAACTTAGTGAAAAGAGTTGCCTTCACTAAGTGGGTCCGCAGGATATTTTTGGCGCAAGTCTATTTTTAGACTATGTCTATTTTTAGACATGATGATCATATTTCAGAAGTTGCAGGATGCTATTTGTGGATGGTTGATCAAGTTGGAAAAATAGATGAATTTCTATTTTTAGAATATTGGGCGAAGTCTATTTATAGATCGCTGATCTAAAAATAGATGCATGTCGATTATTATTAGCTCCTAATAATAATCAGACTCTAAACAACAACTTATTCTCTTGGAGCACTTTGTTTCAGTAAACAGATGTGGCACATCAGTGGACTGAGGGAATTACACAATTCCCAAGGGTTTACTGGAGTTCATGAATGGAGGATTCAGTTAGAACTCAAGTGGCAGAGTTATGACAGAGTTGGAAGAATAGTTTATGGAGTTGTATTCAGTTTAACTCAGCTAAACTCAGTTGAGCTAGTTGTATCTAGTCTAACTGAATGATACACTAATGAGAGTGGAGTGAATTAATTAGTTAATTAATTCACAAATAATAACTCATTAATCAACTGAAAAATACAACAGTTAACTACAGTGCATGGCAGTTTCAGTGGAGACCCAGTGGAGAGGTAGGTGAAAGGGCAAGATGAAATATCTGTTGTGACTATAGTGATGCATTGATTGCATCACACACACATTGGAGTTGCCGATGAGGATTGCACAATCAAGGCAAGAGTAATTCAAATTCATTCTGAGCTATTCTTCAGCAGGGATTGCGCAGTGGAGGCAGGCTAGCAGGGGGCAGAGATCGGTGCATGGATTTGCAAGATTGTTCCTGATTAGTGTATGATGATTGTACTGTACTGAGAGCTTGATAAGCTTTGTATGAGGATTTTCATATGATTCCATGATACATAATATATAGTTATGGTTTTTAGCATTAGGCTTTCTCGGTTAAAAACAACTGTGTTATGTGTGATTGTTTTTATTTATGAGTTACATGTGTGTGCAATTAATTTCCTGCAAAATATTAACAGTGGAATGATTCAGTATCTTGCAAGAAGTTAAATATTGTGAGATTAGGTGAATCTAGGACATATGCATGCTTAGTGCATATAATTTCTACATGGTATCGAAGCATTGTTAATTGAATATTGCAATTGTAAAGTGAGTTTTTGCTGGTGGACAATTCGAATTTGCTACAGAAGATTCTTGGTGCAGAAGTTGAGTATACATTGAAATGGATTTCAATGGGTTGCAATTGGAGTATTCCCTTGATGGGAGCTCGAATTACATAGCTTGGAAGGATAGGATGGAGGCAGTGCTGGAGGATAATGGACTGAAGGAGTTCATCTATAGCGATGTTCCTAAGCCAGGATCTAGCGATGATGCATTACTTGACGCATGGCAAAAGAAGAAAACAAAGATGAGAAGGATTCTGTTGGAAGGTGTGAAGGACCATATTGTGTCCAGCCTTCACAAGAAAGCCACTCCATTCTTAATGTGGAAGGATTTGAGAGACTTGTTCCAAAGCAGAAGTGACCATAGGAAGTTGGCGCTTAAAGACAAGCTCAAAAAAATAAAAATGGAGAAAGGCGACAGTATTCCAAAATACCTCACGAAGTTTTTCCACTACAAGGATGAACTGGGAAGTGTGGGGGTTATTTTTGATGATGAAGGCTTGGTGAGCTTGGCTCTCCTTGGGATTCCGAAGAGTTGGCATAGCTACGAAGACTCTGTCAATGGACAGGAGAAACTGCCGGGATGGGAGCGACTTTGGTCGGATCTTGTGCAGGAGGAGATAAGGCGGGGTACCAGGGATGGATCTTCATCGAAGAATGAAGATGAAGAGAATTGCACTTTGGATGCCAAAGCAAGGAAAGGGAAGGGGAAGAAACATCCTTCAAAATCCGATGCTAAAGGCAAGAAGCAGGATTTGTCCAAAGTGAAGTATTTTCACTGTCACGAACATGGACATTTTGCCACTAACTGTCCACAGAAGAAGAAGAACAAGAAGGCTGCTAGATCTGTAGCTGGAGAGGCCTTAGCCTCACAATTTGAAATTTATTTCTCTTTGATCGCATGCTTGGTTTCAAGCTGTATGGGATCGGTGTGGTATCTTGATAGTGGTGCGTCTTTCCATATGACGCGAGATAAAGAGTTGTTTAGTGACTTGGAGGAGAAGGACCTCCAGATGCATATAGAGATGGGCGACGATGGTCGGTATAGTGTGACTAGAATTGGGACCATTAAATTTGAGTGGGAGTCCAGTAATCCATTCTTGTTGAAGAATTTTATGCATGTTCCAGGTCTGAAGAAGAACTTGGTCTCGGTCGAATTTCTGGAAAACAGAGGTTATGATGTTGGTTTTAGTGAGGGAAAAGCCTTCCTTCAACATAAAACAATGGGTCAAACCAAGAAGATAGGGGTTCGAATTAAGAATCTCTACAAGCTAAAGGTAGATGGCTGCGCTGCAATGGTGGGAAAAGCAGGAGAAGTGGTGAGCCAGGATGAGGGCGAATTATGGCACAGGAGATTGGGCCATCTTCACCATGGCGCTTTGAAGACTTTGTAGCAGATTTCTACTGGACTTCCCAAGGGAACTCTTGCACAGTCAGATCAGTGCAAGGGATGTACTATGGGTAAGTTTATGAAGACCACCTTTCATGAGAAGGAGAATCGTGCTTCGGTGATCCTGGAGAGAATTCACACAGACGTGTGTGGACCTTTCTCGGTTGCTTCAACAACAAAACATAGGTATTATGTTATATTTGTTGATGAAGATTCTTGTAGATGCTGGATCTTCTTCATGTAGAAGAAGAGTGAAACGTTCTCAAAGTTCTGTGAGTTCAAGGCATTGGTGGAGAAGGAGTTGGGGAAGCAAGTGAAAGCTCTATGGAGCGATAATGGTGCTGAATACATCTCGAGTGAATTCAAAGAGAAATCATAGCGCCTTATACCACATCAGAATGGGGTCACAGAGAGGAAGAAAAGAACGATCATGGGTGCTACTCGAGCGATGTTGCATGACCAGGGCCTACCGATGCACTTGTGGGCGGAAGAATGCAACACTGTAGTTTATGTGCAAAAACGTTGTCCTCATAGAGTACTTGGCATGAGTACACCTGAAGAAGCTTTTACTGCTAAGAAGCCTGATATTTCTCATTTGAAGATTTTTGGCTCACCTGTTTACATTCATGTGACAAAGGACACCAGGAAGAAGCTGGAACTGACTGCAGAAGTTGGGATATTTGTGGGGTACACAGAAACACCCCATAATTATTGTGTGTATTTTCCAGATAGTCGAATGACTGTTGTGCGACGGGATATAAAATTCAATGAGGTGAAATCCATGAAGTTGTCGCTTGAGAGGGAGCTACACTTGCATGCAGAAGAGAAACTTCTTGTTCCCAAAGATGAGCCTCTAGATGTGGATCAGCCACAAGAGGATATTCATGGAGTGGAGTTCCACTCATGTAGAACCAAACATCAGACAAGGTAGAAAGCATACCACAGAAGCTGAGGGACTGAAGCTTGATGCAACACAAAATGTTGGAGTCCCTACATCACAGTGTAGACAGAGACAGTCACCTGACCGATTTACTGGATACATGGCTCTTATGATCAAGTGTATCATGACAGAGCCATCTTCTTTCAAAGAAGCAGTGCAGGAGCCCACATGGGTAGATGCCATGGTGGAGGAGTATGACTCCATAGTCAGAAAAAATGCTTGGGAGATTGTTCCAAGGCCGGTGGGAAAATCAGTTGTAGGATCAAGATGGATCTACAAGGTAAAGAAAGCTGCTGATGGGAGTGTCAAGAAGTATAAGGCAAGATTTGTTGCCTGGGGCTTCTCACAGATCGATGGGATTGACTATGAAGAAACATTTTCACCTGTCACATGGTATTCTTCCATATCGACCATCCTTGCTCTCTCAGCGCAGATGTGTTGGAACATTCATCAGATGGACATGACTACGTTCCTTAATGGGATCATTGAGGAAGAGGTGTACATTGAGCAACCTGAAGGATTTGATATCTTCAGCAGAAATTCGCATGTGTGCAGGCTCAAAAGAGCACTGTATGGGCTGAATCAAGCACCCCATGCTTGGTACACTCGGATCGACAACTATTTCACTGAACTTGGATTCACCAGGAGTGAGGCGGATGCAAACTTGCACCAGATTGTGGTGGAGGGTAAGCTTTTAATCATTGTACTTTATGTTGATGATTTAATACTAACAGGTGATGAGCAGTTGATACACTCATGCAAGGCAGATCTTGCAAAGGAGTTTGAGATGAAGGATTTGGGCCTCCTTCATTATTTCCTTGGATTGGAAATATGGTAGCGGGAAGGTGAACTGTTTGTGTCTCAAGGCAAGTATTCCCGGGAGATACTGGAGAAGTTTCACATGTAAGGCTACAAGCCTATCGACACTCCTCTTCCAGGAAATTGGAAGAAAGAGGATGCTACATTGGTAGAGGTAGTGGATGCCACTGTTTATCAACAGTTGGTGGGTTCGCTCATGTATTTAGTCAATACAAGACCGGACATATGCTATGCAGTGAACCAGCTTTCACAAGCGATGGTTAAGCCTACCAAGCTCTTTTGGAAGGCAGGCAAGCATGTCCTGAGATATCTCAAGGGCACATATGAGTATGGCCTATGGTACAGATAGATGGATAAGGTGAATTTGCATGGCTTCACGGATACATATTAGGCAGGAAGCCCAACAGACAGAAAGAGCACATCAAGAGGGATTTTCAGTATTGGATCTATGAAAATTTCTTGGTACAGCAGGAAAAAAAGATCCATGGCACTCAGTTCAGTGGAAGCGGAATACATGGCAGGAAGTCAAGCTGCATGTGAGGCTATCTGGATGAGGAAGATCCTGGTTGGTTTGTTCGGTTCACATTTAGATCCCATAGTGATACATTGTGATAATCAGAGTTGCATTAAACTCTCGGTTAATCCTATGTTTCATGATAGATCTAAACATATTGATATCCAGTATCATCATATCAGAGATTGTGTGCAACGGAAGATCATGTTGCTTCAGTACATTCCTATGGAGGATCAGGATGCAGATATTCTGACGAAGGCGCTCACCGTCAGAGAAAATTGGCTGAATGGAGAGGTGATTGGGGTGAAGGATAACTTTGACGGTTGAGAGGGAGTGTTGAGACCAAGAGATGATGAGCTTAGTGAAAAGAGTCGCCTTCACTAAGTGGGCCCGCAGGGTATTTTTGGCGCAAGTCTATTTTTAGAAATGTCGATCATATTTCAGAAGTTGCAGAATTCTATTTGTGGATGGCTGATCAAGTCGGAAAAATAGATGAAATTCTATTTTTAGAATATTGGGCGAAGTCTATTTATAGTTCGTCAATCTAAAAATAGATGCATGTCGATTATTATTAGCTCTTAATAATAATCAGACTCTACACAACAACTTATTCTCTTGGAGCACTTTATTTCAGTACACAGATGTGGCACATCAGTGGACTGAGGGAATTACGTAATTCCCAAGGTTTTACTAGACCTAATGCATAGAGGACTCAGTTAGAACTCAAGTGGAAGAGTTATGACACAGTTGGAAGAGTAGTTATGGAAGTTGTATTCAGTTTAACTCAGTTAGACTCAGTTGAGCTAGTTGTATCTAGTCTAACTAAATGATACACTAGTGAGAGTGCAGTGAATTAATTAGTTAATTAACTCACAAATAATAACTCATTAATCAACTAAACAATACAACAGTTAACTACAGTGCATGGCAGTTTCAATGGAGACCCAATGGAGAGGTAGGTGAAAGGGCAAGATGGAATATCTGTTGTGACTATAGTGATGCATTGATTGCATCACACACACATTGGAGTTTCCAATGAGGATTGCGTAGTCAAGGAAAGAGTAATTTGAATTCATTCTGAGCTATTCTTTAGCAGGGATTGCGCAATGGAGGCAGGCTAGCAGGGGGCATAGATCGGTGCATGGATTTGCAAGATTGTTCCTGATTAGTGTATGACGATTATACTGTACTGAGAGATTGATAAGATTTATATGAGGATTGTCATATGATTCCATGATACATAATATATAGTTGGGGTTTTCAGATTCAAGCTTTACCGGTTAAAAAAAAATGTGTTATGTGTGATTATTTTTATTTATGCTTTACATGTGTGTGCAATTAATTTTCCGCAAAATATTAACACTGGAATGATTCAATATCTTGCTAGAAGTTAAATATTGTGAGATCAGGTGAATCTAGGACATATGCATTCTTATTGCATATAATTTCTACATGATGTTTTTTATACAGTTTTTCCTTCCTCTGAATGAAAAATTGCTGGTTTTGTGTAGGCATGGTAGAGTTAAAGATCAGCTGGAGAGAGAGAGACTTTGAGGCACTTCGTTTTGATATCCAAGGGGATCAGGTTGTTCGAGGTGCACTAGCGAGATATGGGGTTCTCAAGTTGGTGGAGAACCCATTGATGAGGTTAGGAGAGCCCTTGTTAGCCAGGATACTAAACTATTGGGACCTGGACTTGGAGGTCTTTATAGTGTAGGGGCACCGGATCGAGCTGACTGTTCATGAAATCTATTTCTTGACCGGTCTCCCAACATTGGGGATGGTGGGAAACATCCAGCCAGTATTACTGTAAGGGAAAAATATTTCTGAGGTTGTGGAACGCCATTTTCGACTAGATGTTTGTGTCAAGGGCACGACTATATCGATCAGAGATCTAGAGAGAATAGAGACTCGGGCTATTTCCACAACAGTGCTATGGATCTTGGGCAACCTTTCCTTCCACCACATCATTGGAGGACAGATGATGCTTGTTGAGAGTGTTGAGTGGGACCTACTATGGGTGGGCCCAAATGATGCTACTGTCATTGAAATGAAAGCTGTCACTATGCAGGAGACAAGTGAATCATGACTTTGATTTTGGTACAATGTTATGCTCGCTCTTATTCGATAAGATCCCTACACTTCGACCTCATGTGCAGATTTAGGATGGGGGCCTGAGAGATCCCAGGATGCGCCGTTGGGGGTAGCTATTGCAGAGAGGAGGAGACGGGGGAGTGTTACACAAAATTTTTTCACCGTCCCTGCAATCCCCATCCCACACATTGGAGGACCATTTTTGTGACTTATATGAAGTGTCATGCCTTGTAAAAAGTGTCATTTCATCCCTTGCCATGAGGAGAACATTTCCTCTGTTGACTTTTCTTGGAACAGACCATAAAAAAAACATGCTTTTGGGTTGGCGCTGGTAGGCAATTATGGCCTCGCGCTAATAAAGGAAATTAACACTGGGCCCCGTGCCCATTGGTGCTCTGTCTCAGTGAGCTGCCCGCGTTGAGCTATTTTTGGAAATTTTTTTAAATATAGAAGGGAATTTTCCAAGCTAACTACTTCGTGAGCGAGTTAGCTTGGGTTGTTCGACTGCATAACGACGAGCACCTTCCTTTGGCTTCTTGTTTCCTTATTTTGGGGAAACATCCCAAAGGATAAGGCCTCCCTTCCACCATTTTAGGGATCCCAACCTACTCCTCTCCTTCTATAATGTAATATCCCAAAATAGGGAAATTCTACAACAATCAGAACACCTTAAGATGTTCCAAAGTTGGAGCTTCAGCAATACATGAACACAATATTGTAAACACAGAAAATATGATCATGAAATGAGAGAGAACAATATTCAGCCATCATTCTTATTAATGGATCAGCAACAATGTACAAATATCATGAGGTACATGCCACTCAAGCCATAAGAACAAGTCTCCAATGATCAAAGCAATAGATACATGAGATGCTACAACTATATAGAATGCTAGAGAGCAGTGACTGCGTAGTCTATAATAGTGTAGCTGCTACTATAGATGTATATACATGAAATATGGCTGATAGAAACAAAATAAATGCCCGAAAATAAAGATATGGGCTCCAATAGAAAATTTCTAGCCAACTCGGAAAGGATTACTAGAAATACCGAAAAACATATAATGTGACAAATAACCCTGGGGTTAATGTGCCACTGCAAACTATATCTGATATAAAATGAGGCTATGAAAGATCTGAAATACTGATGTCCTCATCCAATGGTATTTCTGATTAGAAGGTTGATCCCTCTACTCAGAAATAGATCCTCCCGATGAGCTCAATGAACCCTCCCAGCAAATGCCTCCAAAAATAACGCAGTTTAGGATGGTGATTGCGCTGTGAGGGATATAATATGGTTGGCATGATTAAAAATATGTAGAAATATGCTTGGGAGTCCTTATTTCTTATCCTTCAATGAATAGACAAGCCCTCCATTGAAAACAAGCCCAGAAATGACTCAAAGAGATCCTCCTTTGCTGCACCCTGCAACACAACCCAGCTCTAAATAGAAACTGTGCTGTAGCTGAAGGAGGTAGCTTGGAAAAAATTCCAGAATGAGGAAATTTAGCCCAAATAACCTCTCCTTCCTTGAGGATGAGGCAGGGATTCCTGACCAGGAACACCCTTGTGCTAAACAACATTGCAACCCTGCTAAACAACAAGAGGAAGCAAGTCTCAACAGACCAAAGCAAATAATAATCCAAAACATGCCTAACAATGGTTGCCCTCTCTCCATATATAGAAAGTTCTCCTCTCCATAATGGGTCCCATCCATATGTGCCACCTAGCTCATGCAAGTTGTCGTCCATTAAAACTATGCAGTCCATCATAGTGCATGTGGACTTGGTCAAATATGACTGAATCAACATGATCCAATCCTGTTCACACATGTAGGTGCTCAATCCAGCTGCTTATTCTTCCCCTTTTCACATGAGGAATGTTATTTTCTCTTCTAAAGAGGTTAATGGGCCTCCCTACCCATTTTATTCATCTACCTAGTGAGAATGTTAACTATAATGTTATTTTTAGCTTGAGGCTAAAATTTGGGAACATTACAGTCCTCCCCTCCAAAATTTTGCTTGTCCTCAAGAAAATATATAGGGAGAGAAAAATTCCTCCCATTATCCTCTTGTGGCCTCCTCATCAATAGTCCCCACCACTACTCAAGATAGTCTGCAACAAATTTTCCCTCCAATGTTTCCTCCCAAAGATGCATAACCAAGTGGCTCTCATCATGAAAAGATGGAAGGTGTAAGTGGAAACCTTCTTGCTGTCCTATGGCCTCCGCAAGGTAGGAGTGATGGTCAACATGGGGAATATTATTCCCAATAAGTGACTCCCTCACCCATGCTATCATCCAATTGAATTGAGCCATTCTAGGTAGCTCATCAAAGAAATCCTTAACCCCGGTTTTATGCAATGTGTTGGGGCTGAATGGAGAGTTTATATTTTCACATCCAATTAGTTTCTCTCTCCATTTGTGGTAAGTATAGGGGGGTTGCTGATATTAGGTTTAAATTTCATGGCCTCCAAAAATGGCCCAATCTACCCCATCAAACAATTGAGCCATAAAGTGCCTCTTACAAGAACTCAGGTTCCTCAAATGGCTTCTCCCACAAGAAGACAAGAGATGTGATGTGGAAATCATGGCTTGCCCACTGCTCCTCCTGCAACATAAAACATGTAAAGTAGGGAGGATCATACTCCCAATGGGCATCTCCAACTCATAGCCCACTCTCCAAACAAAGCTTCTCATGAACATTAAAATGTCAGCAATACATGGAAGCAAAAACAATTGGAAACAAGTTGTCATATGACAACTGGAAAGTGGATCAAAGTTCCACACATGGAACTTGCGCAGTGCATCCCATGCCTGCCTCAGAAAAAATAACAACAAGTTCTTTCCCAGGCACTTATTTTCTGCCACAATCATTCTATAAGATAAAAACATGATAGTACAATGTGGTGTCAAAGGTGCGCACCAAAAATCACGTGGCGTCCCCCACAAACCACCAACAAAATAGCTAATCATAATTCCACAATTGGCTCTAAGTACATCATCATCTAATATGAAAGAAGGGATAATCCTCCTTGTTACAACATGCGGCTCATACAAAGAAAAGAGGTACAAAATATAAAGTGAAATTGTACATTCTCCGTTATGTACTTGAGACCTTGAGCTGAAATGGCTCAATTGGAAATTTTCCCTCACCTCCAAAGAGTAGGGAAGTGGCTGTGACCTCTCCTCTATCACCATCCAGGCTATGCATCTCTCCATATGCTGAAATATGTCATGCTGGATTCCCTCCCAAGTGAACTCCTCTGCCAAAGAAAAATATGCATCATAATGCATGGAAAGGAAGTTCTCATGTGCTGCATGAAGCAACTTCTCCTTGAGCTTAGAAGCTCCAGTGAAGAATATCCTACCATGAGAATAGATGGCCACATCATCCACTATATAATAATAATCTCCATCTGGGTCATCCAAAATCATGCATGCACCAAGATCCTTGGAGTACTCTACCAAGAGTTGAGATATCCAATATGGATCAATCCTCCCAAGAGACATCGCTGGTGATCTAGCATGTGAAGCTCTCCTCATGTTGATGCCTGATATTTTGACATCCCCCATGCCAAAGTCTCCCTCCAAACTCTTCACCTCTCCAAAATCCAAGAGTGGTGATCCCAAATACAAGATGTCTCTCATCAACTATAGATCTGGTGGCCTCCCTGGTGGAATGCCTCCATGTAGTGAGACATCAAAATCTGAAGTGGACTGTATATATGAGTGGAATGAGTTGTCCCTCTATTCACTATGAAGTGTAGTCCCCTCCTTATGTGTATAAACCTCTCGAAAAATATAAGGGTGAATGCTCATCATCCCTTGATGCTGATCCTTCTCCTCTTCTTCCATATATGAGAATGCCTCATCCTTAATAAGAGATCCTTGATATTGGTCATCTCTTGAGGAAAATCCATGTCTTCACAAATAGAAGAGGGCTCTTCAAGAAGTGGGGATCTTGCCCTTGGAAAACTATCATGCATTTTTTTTATCCCATTTAGAAATATGAAGTGGAGTTGGTGTAATAGGTCTCTCCAACTCATGCAAAGTGTTTGAATTTTTGTTTTTAACAAATGACGGTTCACAATTTTTTCTATCAAATCTTCTCACCAATTCCTTAGTGAACTCAACATAATTTTTTACCTTTGCATGAAAAAATGAAGTAGAATCATTAAAACAACAATCATGGGCCATACCTTTGAGGTGCAGTGCTGCTACTCTGATGGCATCCTTCTCTGAAACTTGGTGTAGCTGAAAATAGGAATCTAGCTCTTCTACCCAAGCTTTGGCTGTGCACTCTGCTGATCCATCAAAGTGAGATAGGAATATTCTACCTCTCTTACTTCTTTTGTGGCTGCTGGATCTTTCCTCCTTGAGTTTGAAAAACCCTTGGAAGTCCAAGTGCTCCTTGAATCTACATGATTGATATTCATACTCCTGAAGATAGTCACTCAAGGTCTCCTCCCTTGGTGCATATTCTTCCTCCATCCTTCTTGCAGTAAATGTGGGAAATAGACTACGCTGTGGATCTACATGTGTGGCTGAATGCTCACACCCATCCTGTGAATAGCTAGGGCTTGCTTCAAACCCTCTCAGAACTCTTCTACACTCCTCCCCTTTCATCTCCTTGAGATCTTCTTGATATTCTTTATAACTTGGAAAAGAAGCAGGGAGATCCTATCTTCCTTCATTCCTACGAACAATGGAGTCATGCTTTTGTTTCTTCTGCAAAACTTCTCTTCTCTGTGAGAAGCTTCTCCTCGTAATGGCATAATGTCTTGGATGCACAGGCTGAGCCAATATTATGCTCTGATAGCACTGTAATATCCCAAAATAGGGAAATTCTACAACAATCAGAACACCTTAAGATGTTCCAAAGTTGGAGCTTCAAATATGACTAAATCAACATGATCCAATCCCGTTCACACCTGTAGGTGCTCAATATAGCTGCTTATTCTTCCCCTTTTCACATGACGAATGTTATTTTCCCTTCTGAAGAGGTTAATGGGCCTCCCTACCCATCTTATTCATCTACCTAGTGATAATGTTAACTATAATGCTCTTTTTAGCTTGAGGCTAAAATTTGGGAACGTTACATATAAATACACCTCTCTCACATAGATACAACTAGCTGAAGAGGAATTTCTAAATTTGTTGCTGAAATAGTCTGATATAGCTGGTCTGAGATAGATTAGAGAAAGAGACCCTTGTTGAGAGAGAGCTTAGGCTTTTGCCTCGCCACATAGAAATTCCACGACGAATGATCGAGACACGTTTTGACTGGACCTAACGAATGAGGCTGTGACGTCAAAGCTCCAGTTGTAATCTATTTCTTTCTCTTAATATATACATGAATGATGTTTTGGTTCCCATCTTGTGTTGATGTGATTTATCTTACACAATACGTTTAATCCTCCTTGACTGATTAGCTAGTTATGAATGCAATTATTTGTCTTGTATGCTGTTTTCCTCCTTTGATCTTTGTGCAGGCACCCAAGTACCATTGCTGAAGGATCGCGACGTGTCGGGGCGAGGATCAAGAGACCACTGCTGTGGCTATTAAAATTGCGTTGGATCACAGGTAAGACAACCTATCCCAACTCATTTCATTAATTAACTAGGAACCGACACATTAGCATGTCCTCTTGCTACTAGACCCACCCTAGGGCTAGAGGGATCACCTTTATCTACAGAGGGGATTTACCTACATAGCAAGTTGGCGACTCCACTGGGGAGAAGTGTGTGTTTGTCATCTCATTGTTTGTTGAGATTTTGACTTGTCAAATCGACTTTGGTCATTTGATTTCTTTTCTTCCTTGCTCGACTTGCTTGATTGTTTTGAATCCTCCTGTTCAGTTGTAGAGTGTCAAGACCGACCTTTACTCAATGGTTTTCTCCTTTTCCCATATTTTTCTAGCATGGCAAGGTTTTTCCTTGAACAGTTGCGCCAATTGGCGCTTGTTTCTTTTGTCATAGGTGCGCCAACCCCTGTTAGGCGCGGATTACAGCCTGACAATCGCGTCGAATCCTATATGATTTGATTTGACCTTCCTGAGTTTTTTGTTAGTATTTCTTGGCTCTGGATTGTTTATTTACCTTGCAATTAGTCTTTTGAGATTGTTTTGACACTGTAGTATCAATATTCTTAGATGTTTGTCCATTATCTCATCAGTGAAGTTTTGTCACCCTAGGGTTTCTAGGTGCCTTGTGCTGTTTGTTCGTCCTTATCCTCACTGAGCCTTCAGAGTGAAGTTCGAATCGCTTTGATTTTTTTCATTTCAATTCGCTAACTGATTGTGTTAGTCTTTCTCGATTCTTCGTGTCTTTGGTTTGTTGGATGATCACTTTTGTTTTCGTTTAAATCTCCATTTCATCACTTTGAGCATAGATCACATCACTTGTTGGATCATTTTGAAAGCCTTTTGTCTTCTTGGAAGAGTGCATCCTTGTTTTGAGTGCATTTTATGTTTGTATTACATTTGATTTATTCATTTTAGATCTTTACATTCGTAGTGCTCAAAACTAGTGTTTTTTTTGTTTTTAGTGTAACAATGCATTGTGTGCTTCATTCATCTAAAAAACAAAAAATTTGCATTCTTTCGCTTGGATTGAAAATGAAAAGTTCTTTTGCATAACTAGCTCTTAACGAACTAGGAAAGAATTTTCGTTTTTCGTTTGGTTATATTAGATGCATTAGTGAAATTCTTCTTATGTTTTCATTGATTGGTACTTTGTCAAAAGTTCCTATCCTTCTCTTAGTTAGCATTCATTGAACGAAAATGATGTTCTTTTGCATGTAGTGTGCATTTAGGAATTCGAGATCACATTCAATAAGGCCTTGAAATCAAAACATTAATTCAAGATCAACCTTAAAATAAATTCAATCAATCTAAGGAAGCATTGGAACTTAAAATATATATTTTAGAGGTCTAGGCTAGTGACGTGTTCCAACGTCATTAAACCCAGTAGTTATCGTTCGCCATGTGACATTAGACAACACTAGTACAGACTTGTGCTCCCCGTACCGTCGCGTATATAAAGGGAGACCCTCATAGGTTGCAACCCTTTATCCATAGGAAGTCGACTCTGTCACCTTGTAACCATGATACACTGAACACAACATTTGGGGATACTACCTGCATGTATGTCAAGTCCTTGGTTGTTTCTCTTTCATTTGATCAGTAATGTGTATATGGAAGTTCACGGAAACTTGGTACACCCTCTTTCTTAGGTTACCTGAGTAGTCATTTCGATCTTTTCGTGACTCTCTAAAAAGGAAAAGATCATAGAGTACTTGTCCTTTCACGCTCATTCAATCTGAAAGTGACTAGAGTAATATTTTTCCTATTTCTCGACTCTTAAAACATGAAACAACAAAGTTCCATTTCAATGTCATAAAATTAATTGCCTATGATCAAATTCCCGTTAAAAGTTTTCTACTTGGCTTGTTTTTGTAGTTCCTTAATGTTTGATCTTGAAGCCTCGAATAGGTTATCTCGTTTTTCTTCCTGTCTTGAAATATTGTCACGGTGGAAGAACCACCACTTTCGTCGTCTTCTTCACTACCTCCTAGTGGTATTCATTTTCCTGACGTTTCTTTGGAAACACCTCAGTCCACTAGGTCTGCCGAGTTTTCGCAGCCTATTCTCCCAAGTGTCTTACCTCTCACTACCCGGTCTCCTCCTGAAGGGTCGGTTGAATTCATTTTGTAATATTCCTAACTATCCCAAGATAATAGGAATATTCAATTTTTTTTTGTTCCTGTTTTCATGAATTAAATTGTAAAGGAGAATTAATAAAACTCCTAAATCAACAAAATAAATCAATGCCCCATGTGAACAAGGCTAAATTTGGGCTGATTTAATAAAACACCCTTATGTGTGAAAGGGATTGAGGCATTTGACTAGGTCAACAGGACCAAATCCACAGCGCTGTCCAGGTGCAATGAACCTCCTAGATGCACAATGCAATTCTAGTTGGAGGCTACACATGTGAATGGAGCTAAACCTTTGAGATGGTTAGGTTTTTGCAAGAATGTCATCTTATAAAAGGAAGAGGGGACAACAAGAGAAGTTTGTTCATGATATGATATTTTTGAAGATATTGTCTGTTTAGAAATTTCTTATTCTCTTGGCTGTTTAGCAGAGAATAGTGATGTTTAGCATTGGGTGTTCCTGATCGGGAATCCCACCTCTTCCATTGAGTAGCTCTTGGAGGAGTCTTGCATTTCTTATCCACTATTAGGAATTTTAACAAGCTTCATCTTCCAACTAAAATGTAGATCCTATTGAGGGTTTGGTTGTCCTTGTAATCTGCAGCAAGTGGAGGCTAGATCTGCTAAGATCTAGGGCATTCTAGTGCCTCTTTTTAGTGGGAGAGTCTTCTATTCCATTGACAAGAGTGTATTAGCTGATTGGAGCTTCAGATATGTATCTTGGCATCAGGCCAAACTGTTCTTGTACACATATTTTCTCTAGATCTGAAGTGTAACATACTGCTATTTCAGCCAATAAAAATAACATTTTCAAGCTTGTTCAGTCATTTCCTATGGTTGCAACGCCTCATTCTTGACGATTTCTTCATGTAAAATCTTCTATTTTCTGTTCTATGATGTATGGGCCTAAATATAAACTTGATATGCTGATGTAAATGACATTATTGAGCCTTCATATTTGCCTCCTACATATATTTGGCTGAACTGCGTTATTTTCTGAGCAGTTTTGTCACATAGTGTTGTAGTCCCATTCTTGGGCAATTTTAAAGATGTACTAGGTGTGGGAGACCTGTTTAACCCACCTAGAAGGATTTGTTTTTGATCCCCTCTTGGATTCAGGTCTTATGTTTTCAGATCTAAGGGATCTAAGGGTTGGTTTCCAATCCTGTAGCATACATTCCTAAAAAATGTGTTTTTTCAGGCATGCCTTGCTAGCAGTCCCATTTTGGGGATATTACAATGGTATCATAGCAACTTTCTTGGCACAACCTGTGCTTTCTTTGAAAGATCCAATATGTCTTTTCATGAAAAGAAGAGACTGAAGAAAAAACATGAATTGCACTGAAGATAAAGGAGACAAGGGTCCAAACCCTTTATTTAGAAGATTGAAAGGGAAAGAGTTCCCAAAAAATCTGTTCCAAACTATGCATGAGCTGAAGAATGAAATAAGGGGAATGAGGAATGAAAGACAAACAGATCTTTTGAAAAGGTTTTCACATGAAGGAAGCCCCACTACTTCATATGATGTGTGTGAGCATTCAACCACACAATCTGATCTACAACTTTGTAGCATGCCTACATTCCTTGCAAGAGGAGAAGAAGAAGGAGAGACACCAAAAGAGGAGAATCTTGGTGACTATCTCCAAGAATATGAATCTCAGTCTAAAAGATTCAAAGAGAATCTAAGCTTCCCAAATTTTTGTCAACTCAAAGAAGAAAGAAGATCCAGTAGTAATATGAGAAGAAGAGGGTGCATTCAGCACACTTGGGGTAGAACTTTTCTACCTACTTTTGATGCATCACCTGAGAACTCAGCCAAATCTTGGGTAAAGAAGCTAGACATATATTTTCAGCTGCATCAAGTTTCTGAAGAAGAAGCCATAAGATTAGTAGCACTGCACCTCCAAGGTAAAGCATATGCCTGGTGGTTATTTGAGTCTTCTTCATTGAAAAATGTAAACATCTCTACTTATGAAAAGTTCACTAGGAGGTTAGTGAGAAGATTTGATTCTATGCCATCTGAAATTTCTTTGGGTAAGCAAAATAAGCCCAAGAAATTAGAACATTTTCATGAGATGGAAAGATCCATGAAGATAACTCCATTTCAGAACATTTTTGAAGGGGTTAAAGATCTGTTAAATGATTTTCCAAGGGAAAAGACCCCACTTCAGCAAGGACATTCTTCTCAAGAAGAAGACATGAGTGTTCCTTTTTCAAGGATAGATTAAGAGAAAAGATCTCTTATTGATGAGGCATATTCCATTGATGAGGAGAAGAAAGAATAAGAGCTGAAAGGTTCCTCCAGTGCTGTGATAGTAGGAGGAGATCTAATCTCATTAAGTGACGGAGATGAATCCATTACTTCCACTAAGAGGGCTCTTGTATCTTTGCAAGAAGGACCCAAGGATCCTATCCATGAAGAGGATGAGCAGCATGTGTCTATGATAATAGACAATGAGACAAAACAATGCAGGGAATGTGTTCCAACATTGCATCCAATTTTGGGAACACTCACTATGATAGATTAGTCCTTTGTGATCAAGGCTATTGACACCAAGGAGATGATGGGTGTTCACGAGTTAACTTCATCTAAAGGGAGAACCTTAGACTCTGAGATCTTGTAAAAGGTGCGTGATGAAGAAGAAGATGGGGAAGTTTTTCCAATGCCCATTATCATGATACTTCCACACAAAAATCAGAGATGGATTTGCGCAATGGAAGCAATCATGACATGTTCCCATCTGTTGTTCACATGGGAATGAGCCATGAGACATCATTATCTTATGGTATACCACTTGGGAGACCACCTGATTATGATTTGATGAAATATGTTTCATGCATTGATGCTCCTTTCATAGATCCAAGGAGGAAGGGAGCATTAGAAGACCATGCTACAGTGCTGAGAGTATGGGGAAAGTACAAGGAGAGGGAAAGAATTTTTCCCTTAACATCACTATCCATTCTCTCATATCATACTACACTGAGAAAATATGCTGCAAGTTTGAAGGATGACACCATCATGAAGCAAGGAAGGCAATCCTTGAATCAGAAGGAAAACTTGTTTGGAGGGCCCTCTTCCATACATGACGAGAGATGGTGGTCACACATGCATACTGTTGCAAAACCAAGGAGGTTTTGGATAGATGATAGCCTTACATGGGGGACTAACTACCAAGAACATCCATTTTATTTTGAGCATGTGCATGTGCAAGGAGGGCAGCAAGGAAGGAATAGAAACCTTCCACCTTGTACCTTTGGCATGGGAGATGTCAAGGAGGAAAAAAATGGGAAGCTTGGCTTTCCAACATACACCTTTGAAATGGGAGATGTCAAGGAGAAGAACAACAACACGGCAGACACTTCAGATGACACATTATCAACACTGTCATTGTTGGGCACATTAGATCCCTATTGGAAATCCCAATTGCTGGTGGAATATTCCAAGGATCTTCATACTTGCATGATTCTTGATGACTTGCTGCATGAGGAGAGCTATTCAATCCTTGATGGGGTCATCTATAATCATGGTAGGATATTATTGTCTAGAGCTTCCAAGCTCAAGGAGAAGTTACTACAAAGGGCTTATGAAGAGTTTTATTTCAGCCACACATATTCTATGAAGCTCAACAACATCATCTTGAGGAGCTATTATTGGGAGGGATTTGAAAGAGAACTATATCAGCATTGTCAAACATGCATGAAACTTGTGGAGTTGGAGCAGCAACAAGACTCTATGATAGAGTTATTTCAGCCACCTCTTCCTACCTTGGAAGGAGGAGAAAGATCCATACACCACTCCACTTGTATAAGGAGAACATTGGGTGAAGAACATACATTTGTAAAACATGTTTCATTTTCTGTTTGTATGCATTATTTCACTATTTTTATGCAGGCCATGACTCCAAGAAGGAGTCATACAACTTGTAAATCTCATGGCAAACAATGGGCCACAAAAATTTATGAATTTGGCCACTCCCTTGGAAGGAAAAGGGAGATTTTGCAACATGATGGGTGCTTCCCAAAGGCATACAATATATCTCACACTTGCAGCTATGGTGAGATGGTATGGGAAGCAAGTAAGTGGTGGGAAAACCACTTACCACATCTTGATTTGATGCAGGCAGGGGATGCTCTGTGCTGGTTCCACATATGGGACTATGATCCACCTTCATGTGCACACATTTATGTTTGTTTGTACATTGTTTTGATCCCCTATATTGATGATGTACTTGTAATTTTTATGGGGATGTATGGAGGAAGGAGGGAAGACATGCATGTGCCCTATGGGATGACTAAACTCCCTCTACTTTTTGTCTTATATTTCAGGGAGGGAATTGGGCATACCATGATTGTTTCCTATGATTTATTGTTTCCTTATGGGATGAACTGTTTGCATCTCATGAGAACATTGTTGGAACAAGTCATGGATGGATGGATTGGTGATCACTTAGCTTATGGGAGAAGCTTATCATTTGTTTGTGTCACCAATGGAGGAGGAGATGAGTTGCAACACTCACCTTATCAGTTGCTTGAGGACAAGCAACATTTTGGAGGGGAGAACTATAATATTCCTAATTAGCCCAAGCTAGTAGGAATATTCAATTTTGTTTTGCTTCCTGTTTTCATGAATAAAATTGTAAAGGAGAATCAATAAAACTCCCAAATCAACAAAATAAATCAATGCCCCATGTGAACAAGGCTAAATCTGGGCTGCTTTAATAAAACACCCTTATGTGTGAAAGGGATTGAGGCATTTGACTAGGTCAACAGGACCAAATCCACAGCGTTGTCCAGGTGCAATGAATCTCCTAGATGCACAACGCAGTTCTAGTTGGAGGCTACACATGTGAATGGAGCTAAACCTTTCAGATGGTTTAGGGTTTTGCAAGACTTTCATCTTATAAAAGGAAGAGGGGAAAACAAGAGAAGGTTGTTCATGATATGATGTTTTACAAGATATTTTCTATTTATACATTTCTTATTCTCTTGGATGTTTAGCAGAGAATAGTGCTATTTAGAACTGGGTGTTCCTGATCGGGAATCCCACCTCTTCCATTGAGTATCTCTTGGAGGAGTATTTCATTTCTTTTCCACTATCAGGCATTTGTCCAAGCTTCATCTTCCAACTACGACACAGATCCTGTTGAGGGTTTGGTTGTCCTTGTAAGCTGCAGCAAGTGGAGGCTAGATCTACTCAGATCTAGGCCATTCTAGTGACTCTTTTTAGTGGGAGAGTATTCTATTCCATTGACACGAGTGTATTAGCTGATTGGAGCTTCAGATCTATATCTTGGCATTAGGCCAAACTGTTATTAAAGCCTACAGTGCAGTCCATCTTCCTATACTGCGTTATTTTCAAAGGAGAAGTTGCAGGGAGTTTTGGAACACTTTTGGGAGAGAGATCTCTAGTGTTGGGAATATTCCCTTCACTGTGGTGATCCATGGATTACAGATCTTATCCATGTTATATTCAGATCTTATCTGAATAATCTTGTATTTACTTTAGAATTTCTGAATCATTCTGCAGATCTGCTACATTAGATCTCAGATCTACTCCATGTATTACATGTTTTGCTAAAAACCCCAAGGGACATTTGTAGAGGAGCCTTTCTAGTGTACAAATCTGATATAGATCTAAATTTTTGTACACAGATCTGCTCTAGATATGAAGTATAACATACTTCTATTTCAGCCAATAAAATAACGCTGTCAAGCTTGTTCAGTCATTTCCTATGGTTGCAACACCTCATTCTTGAGGATTTCTTCATGTAAACTCTTATATTTTCTATTCTAAGATGTACGGGCTTCAATAGAAACTTGATATGCTGACGTAAATAAAATTATTGAGCCTTCATATTGGCCTCCTACATATATTTGGCTGAAATGCGTTATTTTCTGAGCAGTTTTGTCAAATAGTGTTGTAGTCCCATTCTTGGGCAATTTCTAAGTTGTATTAGGTGTGGGAGACCTGTTTAACCCACATAGAAGGATTTGTTTTTTATCCCCTCTTGGATTCAGGTCTTATATTATCATATCTAAGGGATCTAAGGGTTGTTTTCCAATCCTGTAGCATACATTCCTGAAAATGCGTTTTTCAGGCATGCCTTGCTAGCAATCTCATTTTGGGGATATTACACATTTGGCCATCTCAGGGTGCTTGGTCTAGTTTTGGGAGTGAGGAAGAATTCCCTCTTCTCACTTTAGGATTGCCATTATTGACCGCTCCTTTACCCCCTAGTCCTCGTCGTCTTTTCGATGACCTTACGACCTCGTTAGATATGGATTCTTCTAGTCCTGTTGGCAGTGAAGAGCTGCATGCTTCTACAGGGGAATATCAGCTTTACCCAAAAGAGTTCCCATATGTCTCTAGTCAACCTTCTCCCTAATCGGTGTCTCTTCCACCTGGTTATCGTACTTTGGGTCAGATCATTTCTGGTGTGGAATCCATGGCACAGTCCAGTACAGTGGCTCCCACTGGAAGCTCAGTTTTTCCTACATTAGGAATGTCGCATTCGAAACCCATTTCTTCAGCCACTGTTACATCTGTCCCGGTCTGACCTACCATCTGTGTGGCTTCGTCTGCACCAGTTGTTAGCATGACTCAGTCATCAGGGTCTGTTGTTGTTCACAGGTTTATCTTTATCAATCCCACATTACCTATTAGACTTGCCGTGAGTGGAGCGCAACCTCACGTCGTGGAAACCCAACATACGTGCACTGTACCCATGGTTTCTACTTATACATTCGATGACTATCTATTGGATATTGTGTGACAATATGCTCCCTCTCCTGATTCTCAATCGCAAAATTCCACACCTCAGGGTTCTCAGCAGCCGTAAGCTCCTGGAAATCCTCCTCATCACTATGATGTCTATGGTAATCCCATATATTTGCCTCCCATTGATCCTAATCAAGATGTTTATTTGCCTCCAACTGATCCCTATCAGACCATTTCTCATCAAGGACCATTAATACAGGGACAACCCTCAGGCCTACAAGGACAACCCTTACAGGGAAAAATTTTGGTCCAGTAGGGACAACCCTTTGGTCCTCAGGGAAAACCTTACAGTCTGCAAGGACAACCCTTATAGGGTCAACCTTCAGTCCTATTATCACCCAATTAAAAAAAAAAAAAAAAAAAAAAAAACATTGTATGTCTACACTGTTTTTTGTCATAGTTTCAAGTAGGTATAAAGTCACTTTTGTCTTGATAAAGGGTAGGTCATAGTTTATTCAGTTTCAAAGGTCATTTTTCAAGTTAAAATAAACTTCTTTAGTTTCATTCCATGATTAAAAGTCATATCATTCATCTAGAGCTCATGTCATTAGTTTTCAGTTTGAAATTCTATGATTAGCCACAAATATGCAGTTTCGTATTGTAGTCAGTTCAAAAAAGGGGTTTTGCGCTACGAAAGCACTGCTACTTTTGTAGCGCAAAGTGAGAAAAATACACTATGTGCACTACAAAAGCACATATTCTTAGATGTCATGTCAAGAAACTCAGGATTTGTCAGAAATCCGTTAAGAAATGATTAGGTAATGTTATGGTGAGTCAGTGAGAGGTCATATCCAAAGTACTTACCCATTTCATATACATCATCATCATGATATGGGTTTCATTCAATTGTAAAAAGGGATTTCAAATTCGGAAAATTTGTCTAGTTCAGTTATTCTGGTTTTTTGCCCCCACTCAACTGTTAAAGCTCTAAACATTAGAGTTAAGCTTGTGTTTGTTCTATACCAAGGTTATCATCATACTCAATCAAGCGAGGATGTTCATACAGATTCAAGCGAGGCTATTCCATTTTCTCAAGCGAGGCAATTATACAGGTTCCGAAAAAAGGCATGGCTGAAGAGAAAAAGAATCACAAAGGAGGACATTGTTTGAGATTTGAACCTGAAAGTATGAGGGTTTTAGCTGAAGATTCAATAGTAATGGACGATTTCAGGAAAAAAAGTTGTTTGAAGTTTTGTGAAAAGTTACAAGGTGGGCATATTCAGGTGTCCAAATAATTTGCACTTCATTTCAGTGGAACAAGCACAAAGGTCGGAATGTTAAACATATCAGTCACACCTGAGATCATAGCTATGGTAACAGAAATACCAAGAGGTCAGGAATCTTGGATTAAGGGTTTTAGGTTTGATATGGAAGCATGCAAGATATTTATGAAAAAAAATATGCAAACATGGACCTGAATAATGCAATTCCCAGAAATTGTATCAAAGATAATTATGCCAAAATGCTGTTCAATATCCAAAGATACTTCACATGTGAAGGCAGGTACCAGAAAGTTTACACTTATCACTTCAAATTGCTGTTACATTTCACAGGTATGATATCACTGGATTTACCATTTTTCTTATACAGAAGTCTTGCCAAAATTGCTAACAAAGTTCAGATGAAATATGATGGCTGTGAAACATCCCTTTTTCACCATGGGTTGATTAAATTGTTAGTTTTGAATGAGCTTCAGAAAATAAATAGGGACTAGTCCTCCTGTTTGTTTATGAGTGGTTTTTATGTGAAAGCTCTAACCCCAACTAAAAACACTAAGACAAAGGGAAATCTCTCTCCACCAGCAGAATCAAGTCAACCATTGGCTACAAAGGCAAAGAGGTTTATGAAATTGAAACCCAGAAAAAAAGTGAAGAACCAAGTAGAGAAGACACCAAAAACTCCCTCTCCTACAGAAAAAAGGTTACATGGTCGCAAAGAAACTAAACAAAAACAAGCAACAGATAAGCAAGAATTTTAGAGAATAACAAGGAGCCAAGCTACAAAAATAAACATAAAATTAGCAGTTTCAGGGTCAAGTGATAGCCCAAGATTGAAAGGAAACTTGGATGATATATTGCATGCAATAGACATAGAAGAATCACCTATAGTACAAGATGATTTCATAGGAATAACTGAAAGCAAACAGAAAAAGATAAAATTAGTAAAGAAGCTGGAGTTTAAAGGTGAAAATGCAACATTTTGTTTTCCAAGCCAGGAAGCATGTGACTAGACATTCAAAAAGGCTCAAGGAACTTAACACAGATTTTGAAGAAACCTATGAAACAACTAAATTTCCTGAAGAGGTAATTGATCTATCCTCGCCAGTAGCATTGCAAGCAGAAAACATAGTAGTCACAGCACAAGAAGAAATGACAAAGCATCAAAACCTGGAGGAGAAGTTGATATCAGCAAACCATGAGATTGCTAGGTTGAAGAAAAGAACTAGAAAACATATCATTGAGAAAACAAAATTCAAAATAATGAAAGCTTTTTGGGAAGGTCAAATAGCCTCTAGATCAGAAATCCCAAGCAGTGAAGAACAATTCTTCACATGAACAATCCCAGCTATTAAGGAGGAAAAGTTTATGAGAGTGATAAACACTCATTTAAGAACTAGCAACAGAAAGCTAAAGAGCTAGGTGGAAGATCTATAGATACAGTTGAAAGAGTGTCAAGAAGAATTGAAAAAGTAGTGAAACAAAGTAATAAATATATAAGACAAACTTAGATGAAAAATGAAGGTTAAATTTGATGAAGAATATAATTTCAGGGTTATTTTGCTGTAGGATTTGAAACAATATCACTGTCCTAAAGTTTGAGTATCCCCTTATCACAAATTTAAAAAAAAAAAAGAGAAAATTTTCAACAAAACTGCTTACACAACATTTTTGTAGTGCAAATAGTGCAAATTTGATGAAATGCGCTACAAAACTGCTGAAGCAGTCATTTCATCATTTTTCATAGAAAATTTTGAAGGAATTTTTGTGAGTTTGGTTTTGAAACTTATTGTGAGAATGTTTCAAGTGAGAATAAAGGTTATCATGAAAGAAAAAGATTGAAAGTTGTTGAAGAAAGGAGCTAAAACCCTGCGCTACGAAAAGCGCTACGAAACTGTGCTGCTTTCCTAGCGCAGGTCTGTTTTTAGTTTTTTGCACAATTCGAAACTAAAGTTTTGAATAGCTGGCACAGGAAGAGGATATATGCACATTTTCTAATTTTAGACAATAGATGGCATCCAAATTATGGTGTATAAAGGGTCAGAATGTATTAGACAGTCAAAGTGTATCAAAAGCCTAAGAGGAAGGAGACAATTTCCTAGAACATATCATCAACGACATGTTCACATCAAGATTGGGAATCATTATCCAAATTTGAATTCATGGAAAAGAAGGTGGCATAATATTTAATGAAGACTAGATAAGGTTGTTAGGAAGGAAATTAAAGAATTTTAGTCCTATTTGGAATAAAACTACTCATTAGGGTTCTAGCTGTCAATTTGTAATAAATGTCATGTTTCATGATTAGGAAAGGTGTCAAACACTATGAATTCGATGTTTTTAGTGGAGGATAAGAGAATCCTATATTGTAAATGATCTATAAAGAGTATGAGGTCAAAATACATAGGGTTGGACACTTTTTAGCAAAATACTGTGTTTACTGTATGTGACTGTTTTCAGCTTTAATACAGAGAAGTTTACTTAGCCAACTTGAGATTCATACAGAGTTTTAGTATGTTTTTTTTCTATTGCATCCTTTTACTATCTATTTGCAGTGGTATTTGCTTATGTTTACTCGGAATTCATCCTTGATGCTCTGACTTCCTATGTAGGAAAATTGAATGTGTTTCTACTGTTTCACATATGTATCTTTTGACTAAAACTCTAAAATGCCTCAAATTTCATGCTAGGTAGATTGATTGGTTTTACTGAAACTATCATGACTCCATAAGCCCAATGAATACTTGCTAATGTGATTTGCAACCAGTTATACCATTTATCTGTTTTTGTCTCATATAGAGTTAGCCATCTATTTATTTATCAAAAATCATAAACCATTGAGAGAGCCCTCTCAGGTTGAGGAGGCTAAGCCTCAACTAAAAGATTGGCCTAAAATAGTTACACAATTTTTACTTGATGAGTAGCCCATCAGGCCTGATTTTGTGATAAAAGGTCCAACAAGGGCAACCCTACGATCCGTCTGGTCAACCTCACTTTCAACCATAAGTGTCTTATGTTCCTGGGGAGAAAATGTATCCACCACAGGGACAACCTTTTGTGCAAAAGAAACAACCTTATGTTCCACAAGGCCAAGCTTTTGTACAACAAGGACAACCCTACGGTCCTGCTCCAGGTCAACCTAGTTTTCAGGGTCAACCTGGTCCATCTCAACTATCGGGGCAACCTTTTCCACAAGGGGAACCTAGTGGCCCTCAGTATCCATGCTAATTTTCTCCAGAGGGAAAGCCTGCCCAACCTCAGCAGCCGGTTCAACCTGGTCAACAATCCGTTCAACCTGCTCCGCAGGGACAACTTGCTCAACCTCAAGGCGCTACTTACCCTCCTCAAGGTCAATTTCAAGCAGTATATTATGTGCCCCAAAGTTTCACTTATTACCCTCAAGGTAAATCCCAGATGGTGTATAATCCACCTCAAGGCAATGCTTACATTCCACAGCAAAATCCATATGTTGCTCAGCAAGGACCTCAATGGTATGCTCAGAATCAGTATCCCGGTCCTCAACCCCAGTGTGGGTAGAAATATCAAGCTTATAACCCCTATGGACAGAATCCTCCAGGACAAAACATATGGGGGAAAAATTTCTCTCAACCTGGGTGGAATTATAACACTGGTCTTTATCAACGACCTCCAATGCCTTTTAATCCTCAATTACCATTTCTTGCAACGTTGGAAATCCCAGATGTGTGAAAGTTGACGAACGATCTGATCCTTCATCACTTGTATTGGCCTCCAGTTCCAACCAAAATCCCTGGTGATTGTCCCAAATTTGAGGGTAGGTCTAGAGAAGACCCCCAAGCGCATGTTATGACATACCATCTTTGGTGTTCCTCTAAATCTTGGGTTGAAGATTCTATCGGAATCCGTCTTTTCCAACAGACTCTTACTGGTTCCGCTGCCAAGTGGTACATCAAAATATCTCATGGCATCTTTTAGGATTTCAATTCTTTAGCCATGGAGTTTCTCACACACTTTCAGTTACTGGTTTAGTATGAAACTGGGACACACCTCCTCACATCCTTGAAGCAAGATCGAGCTACCCATATCTCATATCATATTCATGAATGGAGGCGTTGTCGTCGCCTGATCAAGTTTGAGATTCCTGATTAGCTTCTAACTGATTGGTTTACTACCTCTTTCATTAGTCCTAATTCTAAGGACATTTCTATGGGGGTGTACGCCACTGAGGAACAAGCCATTTCTTATGCCTAGTACCTTGATCTTGTGTACTCTCAATCCGGCATGTTGTATGATCTCTTGCCTGATGCTCCTAGACTTGGAACGTCCAAAGCACCGACAATGCCATCCGTCAACAGTATCATTGGTTCCGTGTCTTAGACTTCTCAGAAGTCTCCTCCTCCGAATCCTAGGAAGCAAAAAACTACTCCTTCCAATGATACTGCTTCTCAGCCAACTCTGAATTCTGGTGAAACTACAGAAGTGAATGCCGTTCAAGAAAATCTAGCAGATGAAACTTTCAAGGGTAAAAAGAAGGGTAAAGGTAAGGCCAAAGCTAGTGCCCCGAAACAGGATTCTCAGAAATCTAGTGTTGATGATGGTTCACAACATAAGCCGAAGTATCCTTGCTTGATTTGTGACGAAGAGCACTACACCAAGGACTGTCCTCGATGGGTCGAAGTGAGTCAATTGCTCAAAGGCACCCAAGGAACTCAGGTTGTTCTCAAAGAACCATTTCCATCACAACAGACTCAGTTGGTAGAGCAACCTCAGTCCTTTGCCCCATTTGGCTCTCAGGTTTTCATGATGAATGGTTCTGCATCCATTTCCATAGCTACATGGTTGAAATATTATACCAAACCGCATCAGGCAGCGGGGAAAGAGATCGCCTCCCCCTATGCCTGCTTCTGTCCCTCTTCAGATTGAAAGGCCTAGTACTAAGCCCATTGTAAGACCATCTTCCAAAGGTGTACTTCATAAGTCTTCTTACAATCCTAACGCCCGCGCTGCTCAACATTACAGTATTGTTGAGGATTTGGCTCAGGCGCCATCTGCAATTTCTACATTAGAATTACTTTAGAGTTGTCCGTCTCAATGGAAGGCTTTGCTATCTGCCATCGATGGGGTTGATCTTGTTGATTCGAGCCTTATCACTTTCAACTTAGAGAATTTCGTGCCACATCACCCTCACCAGCTTGCGCTCATGATACAAGTTGGAATTAATGGACTGAATATCCATCGAGCGGTCGTGGACGAGGGTGCGTCTACGTGCATCATGTCAT
The DNA here is from genome assembly GCA_034641835.2 of Pinus albicaulis. Taxonomy (NCBI): domain Eukaryota; kingdom Viridiplantae; phylum Streptophyta; class Pinopsida; order Pinales; family Pinaceae; genus Pinus; species Pinus albicaulis. Next base: position 1,749,731,527 of record CM076578.1, on the reverse strand, counting down.
CTTCCTGCTAGAAAGATATTGGTTCTCCAACTCTAAATTCATCTCCAAATGCTCTAGAAGTGTTTGATGGAAGGGAATCTAAACCTCTTGGTGCTCTCACTAGTTTAATGATTACTCTAGAAGGGAAAACAATCAACGTCGAGGGTGAAGTAGTTGGGGCCAAGCTTAATTACAATATTCTCCTCGATCGCAGTTGGAGTCACACCATGCTATGCATTCTGTCCACTCTCTTTCATGTTTTACAATTTCCGCATGAAAGAAATATCATTACTGTTGATCAATTGTAATTTTTCACTTCTTCTTCTGAGAACAACGTTCCATATGTAGATCAAATTCCTACGCCTTACGAGAGCATAGGGCCGGGTCTCTTCAAAGATCCTGCCCTAATTGGTATTTTTCCTCTTCCTCCACCCAACAATGTTAAGGTTAATATGATCTCTAGGTTCGAAGATCCATGGATCATCCCTTCAACCAATCAAATTGATTAATTTGGGGACTCGATGTCATTAAGTTCGACCGAGATTGATTATTGTGAGCTTATTTCGGCTTTGGATCCTCTGCCTCCTGATCATGCTCCTTTGCAAATGTCTCTTGATACTCATTCTCAATCGCCTTGGCTCAAAATTTCGGATTTGCCAGATCCCTTGAGAGAGATATTTCCCTCCGATGAAGCCATCGTGGAAACTATGTCTCTCGAGGATCCTCCGATTCCCTTGACAGAATGGGTTTCCAATGTTGTTCCCGTAGATAAGAAACATGGCACCATTCATGTTTGTGTTGATTACCGTGACATTAACCGTGCCTGCCCTAAGGATAATTATCCTACTCCCTTTATTGATCAAATCATTGATGACCGTGCTGGGAGTGAGATTTCTTCGCTTATGGATGGGTTCTCTGGGTACAACCAGATTAAAATTCTTCCGACTGATCAACATAAGACCACCTTTATCTGTCCTTGGGGTAATTTCTCTTATAAAAAGCTCCATTTTGGTCTGAAAAATGTTGGGGCTACATTTCAACGAGCAATGTCATATGATTTCCATGATATCAAGCACATTGTTCAACCTTATTTGGATGACCTTCTAGATCATTCAACTAAGTGTAAAGACCATCCTGATCATCTCTGTCAGATTTTTCTTCGCTATAGACGCTATAACATTTGGATGAATCCACATAAGTGCGTCTTCTACGTTGACTCAGGTAGACTCTTAGAGTTTATCGTTTCCAAAGACGGTATTCGTCTTGTGTAATATCCCAAAATGGGGAAATTCTACAACAATGAGAATATCTTAAGATATTCTAGAGTTGGAGATGCAACAATGTAAAACACATATTGGAGTAGCAGCGTTATATCAATATAAAAATCATGAGAAGATCCAAATAGCCATGAAACTGATCTTATAGCAGCAAATATATACAAATCCTTGATGTAATGATCACTCAAGCCAGGCAATGCAAGCCTCAATAGAACATGTACAAGAAAATGAAGAACACTGCTACATATAGAGAGCCCAAGGCTATGACTGCGTAGTTTATAGGAGGCACTACTACAGAAATAATATCAATACAAAGATATGGCAATGTATGGCTCAAATAATGTGGGGAGCAAAGCTCTAACCCCTGGAAGACAATATCAAGTCAATCCTAGAAGGATTGGCTGAAATATACAAAATGGAAAAAATGCCAGAGTAGCAGGGCTGAGTAGAAGCTGCAACTCAAAAAATGGATGGATATGGCTGTAGATGATACACAAGCTGAATAGAACTCCTCCAATGGATCTTACAAGTGAAAGGCTGATCCTAACATTGAAGATCTGACCCTCCAAACAATACTGCAAACCCTCACTGCAGATACACACTGAAAATAACGCAGTCTAAGAGAGGGACTGCACTGTAGATCATGGAAATGGTTGGCCCGGTGCCAAAGATGATGGGAATCAGCTCAAAAACTCCCTCATTGATCCTCCAAAGGAAAGGAGACTTCCTCCTCTGAAAGATAAGCTCTAGAAGTGGTGTCCAGTAACCTCCACTACAACACCCTACAACACAACTCATCTCTAAACAGAAATTGCGCTGTAGCTGAAGGATGCTTGGTCTCAAGCCTGAATGTGGAGAAATGAAGAGAAACTCCTTCAAGAGGCCTCTCTTGGAAGGAGAAGGAATTCCTAAATAGGAATGCCTTGTGCTAAGCAGCATTGTAACTCTACTAAACAACAGGAGAATGCACAAATTCTAAACAGACAATGAAATCAATAATCAATTTCATGAGTTACAATGGCTGCCTTGCCCTCATTTTAAACAAATGCAAGCTCCCTCTTCATGGGTCCCACTCATTAGGGTTTCCTCCATCAAGGAAAATTCCCTCCTCTTTCACTGTGCTGTCCCACAAGATGATCTCCACCTCCCATCACTGCATTGTTTGACTTGGTCAAACTTGACCTTGTCTTCATGCAAATGTCCTCTTTCACACATGAGGGTGTGATGTCCAGCTCCACTGATGATCCTCTTTCATACTAAGAGGGATTTTATTCCTATATCTAAAATGTATGGGCCTCCTTACCCATTTATTCATCTCCTAAGTGCAAACAACAAAAAATAATATTCCATTTAGTTGCATGCTAAAAGTGGAATATTACATCTTGATCCACTCAAAGTTGAAGCTATCATTAATCTCCCCTCTCCATCCTCATTGCATCAGCTTCAGAGTCTGCAGGGAAAAGCTAACTTCTTAATCCATTTTATACCTAACTATGGTGAAGTGGCTAAAGGTTTTATGTGGTTACTGAAGCAAGGCATCCCATTCCTCTGGGATGAGATCGCCTAAAAGTCCTTCGATGCACTGAAGACGTTGCTTGTCAACGCTCCTCTGTTGCGTCCTCTGAATTATCATCACGATTATTCCCTCTATTTTTCAACCGCATTTAGCACGATTGCCATGGTTTTGGTACAAGATGATGATGATGGTGACGAGCACATCATTTACTATCTGTCTCATAAACTTATCGATACTAAAACACAATATGCACATGTCGAGAAGTTGGCGTTGGTTGCTATTCAAGCTGTTCAACATTTTTGTCACTACATCTTGTTGCGTATAGTGACTGTGATTTCTAACTGCAACCCTATGAATTATATATTGACTCATCAATTACTGGGGGGAAAGTACTTGAAGTGGATTATCATCCTCCAAGATTTCGATTTGGAGTTCACTACTGCCAAGTCAAAGAAGTCATTGGTCTTCGCTGATTTAATCTTCTCTCTCCCTTCTGATTTTGCTCCGTTTGGTTCCGAGGAATGCATTCTGTATGACACGCTTTTTCTAATTAACACTCTCGATCCTTGGTACGATGATATCGTCGTATATCTTCATACTTCTACCTTCTGATCTGAGTTGACAAAGGATGCTCGCTGACGCATCCGTCATCAATCACAACCCTATCGCATAGTTGGAGATACACTCTACCGCATCGGATTTGATTCCATTCTCCACCGGTGTTTGAATTTCAAGGAGGCTGAGAAAGCCTTGAATGGTTGTCACAGTGGCACTTGTGGCGGTCACATTTTTGGTTATGCTACTGCACAGAAAATTCTTCGTGCTAGGTATTTCTGGCCCACCATATTCAAAGATTGCATTATTGCTTTCCGTAAGTGTCATGATTGCTAGATATATTAGCGCCCGCCTTCCCATATTCACCCTGTTATTACCGTTGGTCCCTTTGAAAAGTGGGGCATCGATTTTATGCCGTGTAACCCTCACTCGGGCAGGGGGCATGCTTATATCATCGTAGCCATTTACTACTTCACCAAATGGGCCGAAGAAATGCCTACACTTATGACAGACGGTAAGACAGCAACACAGTTTCTATTCAATCATGTAATTTCTATGTTTGGTGTCCCTCAAGCCATTGTTACCGATCATGGTTCCCATTTTTGGCATTACATGGTGGCAGAGTTGACTTCCAAGTTGAGTTTGCATCACGACAGCTCAACGCAGTACTAACCTCAGGTTAATGACCAGGTTGAAGCCGTGAACATAGTTCTCGTTAGTATGCTTCAACGTACGGTTGGGATGCACAAATCAAAATGGCATCTCATGTTGTTTTTAGCTCTTTGGGCATACTGAACCTCAGTAAAGGATGTGATCGAATTCACTCCATTTCAGCTTGTTTATGGTCAGGAAGATACCCCTTCGATTGAATGTGAAATACCTCAGCTCAAACTAGCTATTGAATTGCTGCTGAATACTTTGCCAGAAGAAGATCGTCTTCTCTATTTAGAAAGGCTGGATGAAACTTGTCACTTTGCTGCTTTGGTCATTGAAGCACAGAAAAAGCAGGTCAAAGCTCATTTTGACCAATCAGTTTCCCCTTGTTCCTTCATAGGAGACCTTGTCCTCCTGTACGACCAAGCTCACGATAATATGGGGGTAGTCAAATTTCAACCCATGTGGCATGGGTCCGACATTGTTAAACATGTTTTGCGAAATGGGGCTTATGAGCTTATTTATTATGAAGGTCATCCTCTAGATCAGCCCAAAAATGGGTTTTATCTTAAAAAATACTATGCATGAGTCATTCGTGCATGTTTTGTGAACATAGGTGTTCTTTTCATTTTTGTACATTTTTGGCTTGGTGTGCTTTGCGAGCATTTTCCTGCTTATTGGATCGTTGCTTATTGTGCAGATGTCTATTACCCCTTTTTTCGGTTTCGCGAATGGTGCTTCCGGCAGTACTCGGAACCTGCCTTCAACAACCTGGGTGATTTATGATCCTGCTGGTGAGATGATAGACTTTCAAGGTATTTGTCTAGGAAAAACTACAAACAATGTCGCTGAATATAGTGCTATTATTGAACTATTAACTGAGGTGATTACCCTCGACATTCGTGCATTGATTGTTAATCTAGACTCACAGCTTGTTGTTCTTCAAATTAATGGACATTATTATGTTAGAAACCCTCACATCTTAATGTTGTATTTGCGTGTTCGTTTACTGGAAATACATTTTGATTACATTACATATCAACATATTCCTAGACGAATGAATGCATTAACTGATACAGTAGCTAATATTGTATTAGATAGACATTTTCATAATTTGTAAAAAATCATCATCACATGACAAGATCCATACAAGAAAATGTATGTATATATATATATATATATATATATATATATATATATATATATATATATATATATATTGAATGTTTGCATCCGTGTGCATCATAAGTTCAAAAAATATGTATGTTTCGGTTACATCCCGAGACAACATGTCTCTCAAAAAATATGCAGAAATAAAACCTAGGTGTCTACTCGACGTGATGCTCATGATATCATGTCACAGCCCGTACAACCCGCCTCAGCAAGCAGTGGACACGATTTGACACCCCTGCAGTGTGTCTCTGGTATGCACGAGGAACATCATCGAATCATGCATAGTCCAAGATCCCATGGGAGATTCCCTACAGGTCGTGTATGATTTCCTCCTCCTCGCCTCCCTCACCATGAGGGGAAACATCAAAGTCGCGAGGAATCCACCTTGCTATCGAGGACATACCTGCAGGTCTCTCTGGGCCAACATCTACAATTACATGGATTAATGTCAGAACATACATAAAAAAAAATTAATAATACTCATCAAAATAAAAAATGAGTCTTACCTAGTACTTCATCCTAATCCTCTTGTAATGTTCCAAATTGGGAACAACTCATGAATCATGCACTGAAAAATGCATTTTCAGAAAATCATACTTTGGAACAGGAAAATAACTCTTGGATCCTTTAGATCAGAAAATATACAATCTGAATCCAATATTTGAGCTGAAACAAATAAGACTAGCTGGGTTAAATAGATCTCCCACACCTAGTTACCTTCAAGAAAATGCCCAATGAGGGGCTGCAGCAAGGTAAAATGACCTGCTGAAAGTGAAGAGAGTTACTACTGCATGAAATCTACTGATAGACACTCATATACCAATTACAAACACAATAGCAAGGAATAGGTTCAATCTCTTCATCCGATAGTGGGGAAAAGTGAGGATTTATGACCTAAAATGAATGTATTCAAGTATCAGCATAAAAATAAGGGAAGAGGATGGCTGGATATGACAGATTAGGTTAAGAGGGACCTACATACCGAATTTCAATTCAAAAAAAAGTGTTTTACTATGTTAAATAGATCCTCCATTCCCGACTAGGCTAGAAAACCCTGATTCCCCATGGCTTAAAGTATGTAGATTGGAATGAAGGTTCAGCAACATGATTTTCTGAAGGGTTAGATGTATTTATACAAGAATAACAGTATGGAAAGTTTAGAATATGAATCTGAAGCAATGTTATATTATGTTCCAGATCTATAATAGATCAGAGTACCAAAAAATATAGATCTAAGTGGGATCTATATGCAAAAATGACTTTTAAGTACATTCCCCTTGGGGATCTTAGCAGAACATGAAGAAAAATGAATAGATCTAATATCTATACCATGGATCTATAGTAAAATTCAGAAATTTCTGAAGAATATGTCACACAGTAGGTCAGATCTGAAATAGAACATGGATTGGTTGGCCAATCCATGGATCACCTCAGTGAAGGAAAGGAGTCCTTTCACTAGAGATCTCTCCTCCAAACTGCTAAAAAATGGACACTGCAACTCTACCTGCAAAATAACTCAGTTTCTGAAGCTAATTGTGAAAATGAAGTATATCACCCTTTGGCCCCATGCCAAGATGGAACTAGGAAGCTCTAAGCAGCTATTACACTCCTGCCAATGGTTTAGATGACTTCCCCACTGAAAAGATGCAATAGAACTCTTCAGATCTGAATAGATCTAATTCCACTTGTTGCAACTCTCTAAACAGTGAAGCCCTAATTAGGATTTACGCTGTCAAGGGAGGTGAATCTTGGCCAAAATTCCAGATAGTGGATCAATGCAGCACAATCTCCTCCAAGAGACCCTCAATGAAGGAAGAGGAATTCCTAAACAAGAAATTCCTCTCTCTTAGCTAAACAGCCAAGAGAGTTTGAGTTTCTCAAGCAATCTCAAAATAGAATCAACATCAACAACCTTTTCTTGAGTCTTTCCCTTCCTTATATAAGATTAGAGTTTGCAAAACCCTAAACCATATTCATTCATTTGTCCCCTTTCACATGGAGGACCTCCTCATAGGACTACGTTGATCATCTAGGAGGTTCATTATATCTGGATTGCTTTATGATTTGTTCCTATTGACCTGGTCAAATAGCTTGAACCTGTTTCACATACAAGTGGATTTTATTGAGCAAACCCTGATTTGACTCTGTTCACATTGGGCATTGATTTATTCTCATGTTTAGGAGTTTTTATTTGTTCTCCTTTACATTTTATTCATAAAACATAAAAATAAAATGACATTGGATATTCCTACTAGCTTGGGCTAGTTAGGAACATTCCAGTCCTCCCCCTTCAAAATGTTTCTTTTCCTCAAGCAACTGCAGGGTAGAAAAAAACTTCTCCTTCCCTCTTCTTGTGGCCTCATCAATGGACCCCACCATGGTTGAAAATGATAAGCAATGAATCTATCCTCCAATGATTTCCTCCGAGTGTAAGATAGAAAGTGTACATCATGAGAAAATAGAAGGTGCAAGTGGTGATCTTCTTGTTGCTCAATGGCCTCATTAAGGTAGGAGTGATGAAGAGCATGGGGAAAATTTCTCCCAATGAGTGTCTCCCACACTCATGCTATCATCCATAAGAATCTAGTTACCTTCGGATAAGGCAACTTCTGAAAATCCTCTTCTTCCACCTTGAGCTCCAGCAAAGAAGGTGGGATGAAAATATGCAAGTGGTAAGCATCATAGCCTACCCCACGCTGTTCACCTCTCCACTTATGGCAAGTGTAGAGTGAAGGATGATCTTGGGCTGCAACAAGGTGGCCCTCAAATGGCAAGATGAAGTTTAGATCTCCAAGGATCTTTCCTCCTACATTGTGAATCAAGCTAGCCCAATGCTTCTCATATGTGATGGACAGGAGGTCATCATCATCATATGCAACCCTATCAATCACATGGATCACCTTAAGAAAGAACAAATGCTGAACTATGGTGGCCAAATCATCTCCCATGCTCCCATTAGAGCATGTCCTACAAAAAATATGGGGATCTTCTCCCCCAAAGGACACATTCAACCCATGTGCCTCTTTCCCAATCATGCTCCTGACAATAATGTGATCAATAGCAGCATAAGGAGCCATAATGAAAGTTATGTTGGCTGCCATATGTAGCAAGTGAGTAGGGCAATGATCCCTCATATGTAACCAACACAGTTTGAGCATAAACTGCAATAGAGAATGACAAAAGATGTGGTTTTTCAACCACCGGTTTGCTGCTACATTCTCCTCATGTATTTGGAGAAAATGAGTGATGTATGATGCATGGTGAGCATGTCCTCCAAAATACAAATCTTCCCCAGGTCCACCAAGGGAGTGGTCATAAACATTTCTCATGGCCTCAAGTAGACCATGCAGCCTCAAAGTAAGAATGCTCCTCCTTGGAGAAACATCATGCACATATATGGTTAAGGAATCAATATGTAAATCAGCAAGTAAACAAACAATGTCCTTACCATAGCTTTTGCTCATGCAAAAGGAGCAAATCATAGATGAGTCTCCTTCCATTCTCAAGGAGAAAGGAGGTGACTGAGTTAACTCTTCCAAAGAGTTAGGTGCATAGACAACTCCCATGCCAAATGTATAAGTGGGAAGGTTGCTACCATTCCCTTGCTTCTCCTGCCACAACGCAGAAATTGAAATGAGAGTGGGTGTGGATGATGTTGAGAGACCGCTTCTCTCCTCCTTGAGTCTACCCCAGAATCTCAATGCTGTATCAAGACCTTCCAAGGTATCCACTCTTCTGAAATCAATGATTTGTGCCTCAACAGGTGAAGCACTCCTCCTCCTTTGCTGATCCAGTGGTCTCCTTGGTGCAATGCCTCCATGCAATGAGACATCATCAACAAGAGGTGATTGAACATATGAATGGAGAAAACCCTCCATGCTTCCACTGCACAATCCAATCACCTTCTTAGGTGCATCAACCTTATGCAATGGATAGGAATGAGATTGGCTCTCTTCCCTATATTCAATTTGTGTCTCCATGGTTCTACACCTTCTCATCGATGGCACATGTAGATCATGAATTGTGCCTTGATCTCCATACATGAGATCTTGGGGATTTCTTGCCATGCCACAAGAATCCCTCTTGTTGGAGAAAAAGCTCCTTCTTCCTTTGCATGAGGCACTAGATTAGATCTAGATCTAACAATGTCGTTGATCCTTATCTCTGCAACAAAATTGGGCAACCTCCCAATGGAATGATCCACCTTTGAAGAAGAGGCATCTCTGTTCTTTTGTTCAAAGGTGTGGGAAGGTAGTCTTGCCTCTAGCAAGGCATGATGCAAGTTTCCAGCCCTTTCCATGTGTTTTTGAAATGGATCTGCATTTTTATGCAGGGCTTTCATTTGAGTTCTCTGGTTTGACTTCACCATATATTTTTCATGAATTGTCTTATCAAACCTCTTTACTAATGCTTTAGTGAAACTTATGTATGATGAATTTTTTACATTTTTGCAAAAGAGAAACTCAAAATTCAACCAAGCATAGGCCTTACCTCCCAAATGTAAGGCTGCAATTCTGATGGCTTCTTCTTCAGGAATTTGGTGCAGCTGTAGGAAGGTGTCCAGCTCTTTCACCCAATTTTTGGCTGAACATGTAGGTGAACCTTCAAAGGTCGATAGAGTGAATCTATCACTTTGCTTCCTGCTCTTCACCTTGGCCTTGCAATGCTCTGAAAACCAAAACTGATTTCTGAGTTTCAGGGCTTGAGACTCATTTTTCTTTAAGAAATCACTAAGAGTTTCCCTCTTAGTCACTTCTTCTTCTTCTTCTATTTGTCTCAGGGCAGATCTAAGCTTAAGACTGTGCTGTACATCACAGTGTGTGGCTACATGCTCACACCCACTGTGTGAATATCTAGAGTTTGACTGAGGTTCAAACCCTTTTGGAGATTCTTCAGACATCTCCCTTCTAATTTGCTTGAGATATTCATGAATGCTCTGAATAGATTTAGGAAGAAGATCTATGAGCCTATCTTCCTTCTTTCCTCCAAAATTTGGAGTCTTCCTCCTGCTTCTTTCTCTATCTTCTTGATTATAATAGGAAGTGCAGGGTACTTCCTCTTCTGCTTGCCCATCCTCTTTGGGGAGGTTCTTCATGGATCTGAAAAATGATGAGACAAAGCTCATCTTCTCCAGATTTCTATTCTCTTTTCTTATCTTCTCACTTTTTTTTAGCTTGATCTCACAGGCTGTGCCAGATATCATGCTCTGATACCAATGTAATGTTCCAAATTGGGAACAGCTCATGAATCATGCACTGAAAAATGAATTTTCAGAAAAATATAATTTGGAACAGGAAAATAAATCTTGGATCCTTTATATTAGATAATATAAAATCTGAATCCGAGATTTTAGTTGAAACAAATAAGACTTGGTGGGTTAAACAGATCTCCCACACCTAGTTACCTTCAAGAAAATTCCCAATGAGGGGCTGCAGCAAAGTAAAACGACTTGCTGAAAGTGAAGAGAGCTACTACTGCATAAAATATTCTTATAGACACACATATACCAATTAGAAACACAACATCAAGGAAGAGGTTCAATCCCTTCATCTGATAGTGGGGAAAAGTGAGGATTTATGACCTAAAATGAATGTACTCAAGTATCAGCATAAAAATAAGGGAAGAGGATGGCTGGATCTGATATATTAGGTTAATAGGGACCTACATACCAAATTTCAGCTCAAACAAAGGCGTTTTACTATGTTAAACAGATCCTCCATTCCCGACTAGGCTAGAAAACCCTGATTCCCCATGGCTTAAAGTATGCAGATTGGACTGAAGCTTCATCAGCGTGATTTTCTGAAGGGTTAGATGTATTTATATAGGAATAATAGTATGGAAAGTTTATAATATGATCCAATAGTTTTACATGAGAAAATACAGCTCTATACATGAAGAAATGCCTCAAAACCCAGCATTATAACACAAGGAATTATAGGATGAACCAGAAAACGTAATTTACAAAAATTTGAAGAAGTGTTATATTATGTTTCAGATCTATAACATATCAGAGTACAAAAATATATATCTAAGTGGGATATATATGCAAAAATGACTTTTAAGTACATTCCCCTTGGGGATCTTAACAGAACATGAAGAACACTGAATAGATCTGAGATCTACACCATGGATCTGTAGTAAAATTCAGAAATTTCTGAAGAATATGTCACATAGCGGATCAGATCTGAAATAGAACATGGATTGATTGGCCAATCCATGGATCACCTCAGTGAAGGAAAGGAGTCCTTTCACCGGAGATCTCTCCTTCAAACTGCTAACAAATGGAAACTGCAAATTTTCCTGAAAAATAACGCAGTTTCTAAAGCTAACTGCGCAGATGAATTATATCACCCTTTGGCCTCATGCCAAGATGGAACTCTGAAGCTCTAAGCAACTATTTCACTCCTGCCAATGGTTTAGATGACTTCCCCACTGAAAAGATGCAATAGAACTCTTCAGATCTAAATAGATCTGATTCCACTTGCTGCAACTCTCTAAACAGTGAAGCCCTAATTAGGATTTACGCTATCAAGGGAGGTGAATCTTGGCCAAAATTCCAGATAGTGGTGTTAGCTCCTCGTAATTTTCTAGATTGATTGAGATACAAAGGTATAGGGTAACATCAAACCAAGCTTTGGAATCTAAGGACCTAGCCTTCCTGGATTCGGAGAGGGATCTCTCTAGTAGGTGCAAAGATGTGAACTTGTTTGCTGATTAGGTTGATTTTAGGCTAGATGTTAAGCGCAGGGTATTTTGATTGTTTTTGGTTGGGTATGATGCTCAGATGGGTTTAGATAGAAAACAAGGAAGATTGCTAAGTCATTGGGCAATGGAGTCAAACAAGGCCATGAATGAGTTCATCAATGGTTTCAAGAGCATTTGCAGAGAAATTTAACTTGGTTGGTGGATCTTTAAGGTTGTGAAGGATCATGAGATGGACATTAAACTTGAGAATAACAAGCTAATAAAGGGTAGAAACATAATCCTTTATATACTTGTAAACTGAGGGAGTTAGAAGATTTATAAGCATAGCAAGAGAATCAAAGGCTTAAGAAAAACCTAATCCATTTGATTTCAGACTGAAGACAGATAATCAACCAAGACAAAATTTAATTTAAAACATAGAAAGGAAAAAACCTATTTAATCTTTCATGGATTTTATCATCAAGAGCAGGAAAAACATTTAAGTTGCACTAGTAACTATGACCAAGAAGAAGGGAAAAACCCTAGCATCCACAGTGACAGCTATGAAAGTTCCTTGAGACAATTTTAGCTAAGTAAAAGCAAACAACATGGTTAAGACAAACTTCTTTGATAAACTATAGGCAAAGCTACTTCAAAAGATGATTTCAAGAACATAGTACTTCAGAGGTAACAATATGCAAGGCTAGCCATAAATCATAATTGATACTAACTGATCTAAATCATTCAAGAAAATAGACAAGCCAAAAACTTATTAGAGAGCAAGAGATGTATTCCCTAACATATCTTAAGCAGAAAAAAACATTTAGGCAGTGAAGGAAACAAACAGATCTAAGGTGCCATCAACAAGCATATCTTAGTCTAAATTTTTTGTCCTACTGCAGCATAGATGGATGGAAAACATATGAGAAACTTATAAAACATTAACAAGAGAAAAATTCACCATCAACCAGGCCTATGGATCCTGCAAATAGTCCTTCTCCATCAACAAGTGAATCAGATCATGCATAAGCTCCAAGACATCAATTTCTCATCAAAGGCTTCAAGGGAATATGTATTAATTCAGCATAAGTCATCACTATCCAGCCAAATATACAAGAGCCTCATGCTCTATTTATGGAGCAAATTAGGAGGTGGAAACCCTAAGAGGCTTCCAGAAACCCTAATTCAGCCATAAATGTCATAAATGTGCTTAATGACCATGCAAGGCCCAAGACACATAAGAGATAAGAAAATAAATGAAACACACCAAAACATAACTCCCCAATTGAATCAGGAGTGTTTTTTCCAAGAAAATATTAAAAAACCAATTTGCCATTAATTAGTGTCTTTTGTTGACTTTTTGGCAAAACGTTGTCTCTGTGCGTAGCTCCATATCAGCAAAAATTGGGGTCTGTTGCAGCTAAGTTTTGGACCCTTTCCCGGCATCGGATTTGGGCCCGTGATGGCTCGTTGGAAATATTGAAGATTCTAATTTCCAGAAATACTTGATTTGTGTTGAGTGGATGCCATTTACCTGCTCAAAAATCAAATCTCCCATGACTACTCAACGCGCAGCGCCAGGCCTGAAAAGGAGGCAGAAATGTCATTTTTGAGGTGTTTTTCAACTTTTTGAGGGGGAAAAAATGCTCCAAATGATCTGAATTTTTTTGGGCAGATTACTGGAGACATGAAAAACCCAAAAATACAAACTTTAGCAGCTGAGGATGTCCCAAAAAAGAGCGTAGCACCTAGGGTGCTGCGCTCCTAGGGGCCAAAATTTGGAAAAAACAAAAAGTTTCCGGATTTGCCTCAAACATGGTGGAGAGGTCCTTCAAGGGTTTGGATAAGCCTATGAAAAATATTGAGCCATGTATCTGAGTTTTTATTTTTCTTTACCTTCTTTGAGAGCTTGAAATTCAATGCCTCACTGATTTTTCATTGTCACTTTGTTCCTCTTTTTCTTCACTACCCTCTTGGTTAGCATGAAAACCACTCTCTTCTTTGTCTTCACCATTTTCTTGTATCTTATCTTGCTACCTTTAGTGTTGTTGCCTTGGTTTTGGAGTTGATCATCAGCCTCTATATCTATTTCACTTTGGCCTTGTCCTTCATTGATGTCTTCTTCTTTGTCATTTCCTGCCTCTCCAAAATCAGTTTCAGCCTCATCATCTGCTTTTTCTTGTGCTTGATCTTTCATCTCCTCAGAATCTTTCGTGGTTGCTTTACCTTTATCACCTTTAGAAACTTTGTCATTTTTTTTACTTATCATTGTGCTCACTAACATGTTTATGTACCTTGTTTTTCTTGGCTATAGGGCATTCTCTTGCTGACTGTCACCCTTCTTACTTTCTCCACTGTCCTCTGTGTTTTCACCTTGCTCACTATCAACACTTTCTTTGTTTTCAAAAACTGTCATGTTCATTTTCCTTCTCTATTTTATCATCATTTTCTTCATGTAGCTATGTACTTTCCTCCCTTTTCTCTTTACTCTCTTCACCATCTTTTGTCCATCATTGTTGCTGTCATCATCTGTTCCTTTAGCTTTGTCTTTGACTTACTTATTCTTCTTTAGACATGGTGGTTGGCCTAGGGTAAAAATATTTTCAGCTTGGTGAGGGCCTTTGGGTTTAGGGAGGAAATTTGAGTGATGTGATGGAAAACTTGGGCAAATGGGGGCAAGGTGGAGCAATCAAGGAGTGATCTAGAGTTTAGAAACAAGTTTGCTATCACCGAATGTCTTTAAAACCTATGACAAACTCTTAAGCTTGAAAACCCTAACTTGGGAGGTCAATATTTGATTTTTGTTCTACTTAGGGTTTGGTAACCTTAGGTCAAGCAATGGATTCTTAGATTATGAAAATAATATTTGGAGAGTGAGAATGATCTGAAATTGTGAGAACAAAGTATTTCTTATACAGAGATTGACAGTAGGGTGCTTTTACTAGTTATTTCACCTTTACTAGAAAGGATGAAACCAGAAGCTCCTGGCCCACAAACTGGCTCTGCCTAAAGAAATAAAATGTAAACACTGAAATAGATCCGATCAATGAAAGTATTTGTTTATATGCAAAGTATTCATTAATCCAAATTTTATGTGTGAATAATCAAGTTTAAGTATTCTGCAAATGAAGTAATGTGGTTTGAAGTTGAACTAATGAGTTTTGTTCACTATATAATGCTGCTTGGGAAAAGTGTACTTATGAAAAGTTACTGTTTAATGTAGCAGAATCTGAAATATAACAGAAAAGATGCACATCATAACAGTAAGCATTTGTTTAAGCATTTCACCCCTCTCTTGGGCTACCTCTGTTGGGTCGAAAAGCCTATAATTAGACTTTTCCATTTTTCATTAATGCTCAAAATGTGAATTACACTGTGTAGAAAGCCTCAAAAGGAAAAATAAGGTGAAAATTTAGAAACAGAAGGCTGAAATCAGTATAAATCGACTATTCATTCACCTCCATTGGATGAGTATAGTCCAACACAGCTGATCTTTCATTAGGCCCTAGTGGCTCCACAACCAAAATCGCGGTTAAAATCACTGATAGAGTGCCCTGATGGCTCTGCAACCTGTCCCAACAACTCCAGAATGCTTCAATACCGCAAAATAAAAAAACAATTCATCCCAAATGGACTTCCCTAGCCAAAGTTATGGCTAACTGAAGTTTGCCCAGTGTCACCTAGAAAAACTCCACCAAATGTGGAGAACTGGAGTTAACTCCAGTTAAAATTGGTGACGGGCGCTAAATTTAGGGAGTCGCCAATTATTCCACTGAAATGAAGGGGGCTAAAGAGATAAGGGTCCACGTGACCACATCCTCCGAAAATCATTCTAAAACTTTGAGTTTAATGCGGAATTTGTTAAAGTTTAAACCACATGTTTAATAATCCCCCTCCAAGTGCTAATTCCACGGAACCACGTCCCCATTTGATACGCGCCAATATAACATTCAAACTTTTAAATAAATGTTTGTGCCCATTGATTAACAAACCAACTACGTGGTCCAATGGTCAAAACGCTCCACTATTATCCCGCGGACCCGGGATCGAATCTGTCCGCGTTCAAACAAATTTTGAATTGCCATTTTCGTTGGATCTTGGGGCCACGTGGTAGCCTCCGGGATGGCCACGTGGTGCCCGTTGATTGGCCACCTGTGGAATATTATGTAGAATATTCTGTGGAATATTTTTTTTTAAATAAAAAATATTTTTTATAAAGTCAACTTTGGGCCATTTTTTAACTGAAATTGGCAAACTTCAAAACTGAATATCTTCCTCATACGACATCGGTTTTTAGTGCCGTTCACGTCTAAAGGATTTTTTTTCCGAGCTCTTTCCAGTCGATCTAGTTTGGAACAATTCTGAGCAACTTCATTTTTGAGCATTTTTCTACAAGAGACTGGATCTCCTAATCACACCTCCCAAATGGGAAGCTTTTGGACCCCAAAATCTCTCTGACTAGTGAAACTGATGATGTGGAGACTGATTCTCCACTCATCCACCCTTGAATAACTGAAATATACCTGATTTCATCAAATGAAGCTTTTGATAAAATGATAATCTGTCTCTGGAATCAATTGATCGACCATTGCTAAGATTGACGGAGTCATGATGCAAATGATTAAAATTTGTAGAACAACAATTGTAATCTGTAGAAAAAAAACTTTTTCTACACTGATCAAACTTCCCAGAAGACTTAAAATGACTTTCACCTTGTAAACTGTTCCCATGGCGAATTCTACCATTCTGAAACCAACTTTTTCCCATGCTGAATTGTGTGTCCTCCTTGCTTGCACTGCTTTGCTTTGACACTTCATTCACTGCATTGGCTGACCCAAAAGGTAATTTGTGCAACATAACATCATATTTTTTCAAAGACAAACTGTTATCAAACTGAGACAAATCATTAGCAACATCATAAAAAGGCGAATGCTCAAAATCTGGTCGTTTCAACATTAACAAAGTTAGACTTTGACTTGCATTAACCAGTCTTTTCAATTGACTTGCATGGAGTAAAGAATATTCCAACTTCTTCTTGTGTGCTCTCACAATGTACTCTTTACCATCTTTGAACAAGTGATACTTGTTTTCATGGCGATGAAAGATGGCCTTCCTGTCAAATAAATAAGGACTTCCCAAAACAATACCTGAAATATCAAGCGGCACCACATCAAGTTCAACTATGTCAATAAAGTGTGCAGTTATTGCAAAGCGCAATATGCACTTCCTTGAAACTTGCAAATTGGCATCCTTGCATATCCATCCAAGTGGATAAGGCTTCGGATGTGGAATGGTCTCAAGCTTAAGCTGCTTGACCAAGTCTTCAGATATAAGATTCGCTTGTGACCCACTATCAAACAGTGTGTCAATTTTGGTATGTTTTGAAATTACCCTCACATGGAAGAGCTCTATCCTCCTCTTTTCTTCATGAGTATCTTTGTGAAAATTCAAAGAGCTAGAACTAGGAATTGTGTCTTGCACCACTTCTTTCCCCTTAATGTTCTTTAAAACCATGGCTATGCTTTTTGTCTCATCTCCTGAGTCTGACCCTAAGTCTTGCTCAACTGTTGCTACAGTTTTCTCCTTTTCTTTGGTCTTGTTTTTGTTCTTGTATTTTTCTAGTTTCAGTTCAGGATGAAGCTTCCAACAATGATCTTCATCATGACTTGTCTTTGAACAGTTCTTGCAAAATAACTTTCCTTTTTATTTTCTTGAATTTGCAACTCTCTTCTTTCCTTTGTTTTTGAAATTACTATCCTCATCAAAAGTATTCTTTCCTCTAGCTTCTAAATGTGTAGCCTGCACACAGACTTCATCTAAGCTGGTAGGATTAAACATTAGAATAGTATGTTGCAGGTAATTGTGCAAACCTCCTATGTATTTCAACAAGGTGTCTTGACTTTGTAAGTCTACTCCAAGTAGAAGTGCTCTCCTTCTAAACTCTTGGGTATAATCTTGCACATTTTGACCCTTAAGTTGCCTAAAATTTTGCCAATTCATGATTTCTTTCTGAATATGAGCAAGAGGATAAAATTGTTTCTTAATGGCTGTAATAAACTCATTCCATGTTAGAGTTATCTTACCATGCTTTTTAATCTCCTCTCTAGTCTTGGCTTCCCACCAAACCAAAGTTGCTCCATCCATTCTCAAAGAGGCTAATTGGATTTTTGTGTCATCATCATGCAAATTCTGAATTCTTAGATAGACTTCCAGTTGTCTAATCCAGTTATCCAATTTTTCTGCATTCACATCACCATTAAACATCGACAACTCAAACTTTACATCAAGCTTTAATAAAGGATTTTTAAGAGATGTTTTTGTTTTGTGTGACTGATTAACTGAATTTGAATAGGATGATGTGGAGGAAGAGGATGACGATGGAGATGGTGGATCACCATTTCCTCCATTCCCTTTCTTAGACTCATCTTTGTCTTTCTTCCCTCCTGAAGAATCTCCTTCTTATTTTTGGTTTCTAGACCCTTCTCCAGCAATCCTATCATTTCTCTCCTGGTATAGGATCCTAACCATCTCAGTCATGTCCAAGAAAGATTTTCTAAAGACTCTTTCTTCTTCCTTGGGATCCATTTCCTCATGTACTTCTCCTTCTCTGGAAGACATGTTTTTGGCCGATTCTAAGGCTAATGAGGATGAAATGGAAGGTGGATATAATGGCACTCTAGCCCTCCTTGGTACCAATTGACCTTCCCCTCTTTTCAATTTCATCCTAGTAAGCATCAAATTTTGCAGAATAACACAATCTTCTTGCACAAATTTCACAAACTCTTAAGCAAAACCTAGAGCTCTGATACCAATCTGATCTAAAATTGTGAGAACAAAGTATTTCTTATACAGAGATTGACAGTAGGGGGCTTTTACTGGTTATTTCACCTTTACTAGAAAGGATGAAACCAAAAGCTTCTGGCCCACAAACTGGCTCTGCCTAAAGAAATAAAATGTAAACACTGAAATAGATCCAATCAATGAAAGTATTTGTTTATGTGCAAAGTATTCATTAATCAAAATTTTATGTGTGAATAAGCAAGTTCAAGTATTCTGCAAATGAAGTAATGTGGTTTGAAGTGAAACTAATGAGTTATGTTCACTGTATAAGCCTGATTGGGAAAAGTGTACTTATGAAAATTTACTGTTTAATGTAGCAGAATCTGAAATATAACAGCAAAAATGCACAACATAACAGTAAGCATTTGTTTAAGCAGTTCACCCCTCTCTTGGGCTACCTCTGCTGGGTCCAAAAGCCTCTAATTAGGCTTTTCCCTTTTTCATTAATGCTCAAAATATGAAATTGATAATTTTTTATGGAAAAGCTCCTGTGCAAAGGTTTCTAAATTTTTAAATGTAAGGCCTAAACTCAAAGATAAATCGACTATTCATTCACCTCCAATGGATGAGTATAGTCCAACACAGTTGATCTTTCATTAGGCCCTGGTGGCTCCACAACAAAAATCGATGGTAAAATCACTAATAGAGCGCCCTGATGGCTCTTTAAACTCTCCCAAAAACTTCAAAATTCTTCAATACCCCAAAATCAAAAAAAAATTCATCCCAAATGGAATTTCCTAGCCAAAGTTATGGCTCATTTACTCAAACTGCCAGTTTTGCCTAGAATCACTCCAGCTAAGTCTGGCTAACTACCAAATAGCGACGAAAAATTTGGGCGGTTTCTAAATTTAGGCGAACCACCAAAAAGGTCGCCAAAATGAAGGGCTGAAGTGTAGGTGCATGGGACCGTGACCGTCGGAAGACTTTGAGTTAAACGCGCATATAATAAAGTTGTAACCATATGGTTTAATGAATCTCTGCTCCAAGTGCTAACTCCACGGAACCACGTCCCACATTTGATATGCGCCAATATAAATTTCAAACTTTTAAATAAATTTTCACGCCAATGGTTTAACAAACCAACTACGTGGTCCAACGGTTAAAACGCTCCACTATTATCCCGCCGACCCGGGATCGAATCCGTCCGCATTCAAACAAATTTTGAATTTCCATTTTCATTCCACCTTGGGGCCACGTGGCGGTCTTCGGGCTGGCCACGTGGCGCCCTTTGATTTGCCACATATGGAATATTTCACAAAATATTATGTGGAATATTCTTTTTTTAATAAAAAAATTTATAAAGTCAATTTTGGCCATTTTTTTAATTGAAATTGGCAAACTTTAAAGCTGAATATCTTCCTCATACAGCGTCGATTTTCAGTTCCGTTCACGTCTACAGGATCATTTTTCCGAGCTATTTCCAGTTGATCTAGTTCAGACCAATTCTGAGCAACTTCATTTTTGAGAATTTTTCTACAAGGGACTTGATCTCCTGATCATCTGCTCTCAGTTTTTGTCTTGCAGATTGGTTCTTCACCTCAATCTGCTCTCTTCTTTCTCCCTTACCCAAGGTGACGGCCTGCGAAAGCTCTCAAGGCACCAAAGAGGAAGCGGAATTTTAGGAGAGATGAAGACCTGGTATGTCTTCACCATGATCTGTGAGTTTCATGGTTTCATCATCGATATGCTTGGTGTCCTATTCTTCTGACCCTCAGTTCTTTATTTTTTACTGAGGTGGTCCTCCTCTTCTTCATTGGTGAGTCCCTAGTCCGTCTGATGGTTTTCCTGCTCCAAGATCTCTGCTTCACCGTGTGTATTGTCTCCCTTTCCTTTGGCAGCAGTGGATTTGTCCTCCGTCTCTGTATCAAAATGCCATGATTCATAGTTAGTTTTCCATTCAATTAGAGGCCTAGGTTCATGCTCACATGTTGAAGACTTAATCTTCTTATTTCTTCATGTGATGAACCCTTTAGGGTCATAGTGTCATACATATCCTTGCAGAAAATTTATCTTCTGCAACAGCCCCTCAACAAAGGGGAGTGTGTGTCTCTAATTGATAGTGAAAGGACCTACAATGATCTAAAAATGGAATTACTTGAAAATGTGTGCAAGGTATCCATTTCCATTAATTAAATGTGTGCAAAATTCTCCAAGTCTAGCTGATTAAACAACTACTTAGATCTATTCCAGAGATGGACTGTAGGGGCATTTACTAGATATGTCACCTTTGATAAAAGATAAGATCCAGAAGCTACCTGGTCCTTTACAGACTCTGTCTTTAGAACTTGTAGAAGATAACACTCAATTTCCATCAAATTATATGTGCAAACTGTTATTCATGTCTTGCAATTGAAACAAAGTGATTTTGGTAACTGTACAAGAGTTCATGTGTGAAATCAAGTTAATTTAATTTGATGTTCAACATATTAAATCAGAAATTTTCAGCAAGATAACTTCAGCATAACATGACACAAATGTTTGATGATAAATTCACCCCTCTTGGGCTACGTTTGTTGGATCAAGCCTCCCAAAATAAGCTTGTCCTCTTCAATTAAAATGCTTCAAATGATAATACAAGTTTAAAAGTGTCTCAATAGACAAATCTGAATGCAATTACTGATTTAGAAGGTATGAAAAAGCTAAGAATGCCTTTCCAAATTCACTAAAAAGTGAAGAATTACCATAAACAATGATTTCTTCAATAAGGCCTTGATGGCTCTTTAAAATCCTATGTAGATTTTCAGGCTATATAAGTCCTCAAACAGATCTGAAACCTCTTTTATTAGGTTCAGAAGGTCAAAATTAGCTGAAAATGATCTTTGGTTCACCTAAAAACAGAAAGGTACAACTCAAAACAGCTCCAACCCCAAAATGGCCCTCGTGGCCCTGAAAACTCTCTTGAAGGTTTTCAGCCTCTAAAAGTATTCAAATAGTTCTTAAACCTCTTCCATTGGTTTTATATGGTGGAAAATAACTGAGAATGGTCTTTGGTTCACCTTAAACAGAAAGGTACAACCCAATACAACTCTATTACCAAAATGGCCCTGATGGCTCAAAAAGCTTCCCTGTAGCTAAAATGGTTGTAGAACACCTCTAATACCTCTAGAACCTATCCCAATGGCTCTAGAATTCTAAAAATAGTCAAAAATGACTTTTGGTTCACCTCAAATGGTTAACCATAGCTCAACACAACTCTAACTCCCTCTTGGCCCTCATGGGTCTCATTGCTTCCCTAAAGAAAGAGGGACTGAAGATCAACTCCAATGACTCTACAACCTTTTCCAATGGATTCAGAATGCTCTGAATACCCGAAATCAAAAAAAAAAAAAAAAAAATCAAAGGTTCTCCCTATCAAAAGTTATGACCAAAACTTTATTTGCCCAATATCCCCTAAACAAACTCCACCAAACTTGGCTAACTGGAGTTAGGCCCGATAATTTTGGCAAAGACCGTCGAATTTGGAGGCGTGCTCCAAAATATCCGGGTGGTTAGCTTGGCATTAAATTTTTTACAGGTGCACTGGTCACATGTCTCCTTGGAAACCGCCGGGTTAACCGCGCAACATACGGTCGCATTTAATATTTGGGGTGGCGGTCACAAACAATGGTTGGTCTTAACCGTTAACTCCCACCGTGACCGCTGGTTTTGGAACCCCTAGTTTTGGGCGGTGCAGTCACATGGAGTTGAATGTATAGGGGGCTGGCCCCCTTTAGCCACCAACCATAACTTTTTTAAGACTTCAAATATAAAGTGTTTCGCATATGAATTAAGAAACATTGTTGTGGTGCAATGGTAAGACGTTGTGTTATAACACAGAGGTCTCGGGTTCAAATCCTGCCGAGACCAATAATTTTGAACCTCCAAAATTTCTACCAGCCAGGGGGCCACTTGGCGCCCTCTGGGCCTGCCATGTGACAGCCCATGATTGGCCCAAAAATTAACAATTCAAACCAACAACGAATAGTTGAATGCCACTTGTCATTATTGGATTGGACCAGGTGGAATATTTCGAGGAATATTCCTTTTTTTAATTTTTCAAATTTGGAAGTCAAACCTGGTCAAACTAGTTTTTTTGTCTAAAATTGTGAATTTTCAAACTTGAATGACTTTCACATACAGTGTCGGATTTGAGTTTCGTTCACGGCTACAGGATCGTATCGACAAGACCTATCCGGTCGTTTAGGTTGCAAGTGATTTTGAACACTTTCAATTTTGAGCTTTTTCCATGGCTTGGACTTGAGCTCAATCACACCTCCCAAATGAGAATCTTTTGGACCCCAAAATCTCACTGAAATGATGAAAATGAACTGTAATACAGAAAATGAGAGAATAACATCATCCTCTTCTCTTCAACCTTCAAAAATTTTCCTGACTTGACAACTGTCCTCATGGCGAATTTTTGCTAAATGAGCCATGTACTTGTGCCGAATCCCGACCAAGTTTTCTCGCCATACCAATCTGCCATTCTGAAACCAGCAATGACCCTTGCTGAACTTTGTGCCCTCTTTGTTTGCATGCCTTTCCATCCCATGGAATCTTGCACTGCTTTGCACTGACATTTTGTTCTCTGCACCATTTGACACCAAAGGCACCTTGTGCAACATACGACATCAAGAACAAGTTGACAATGAAATCTGCTATACAATTGACACAACAATCAATGTAAAAAGTGTGCCCACAATCGACATAAGTCGACAATCATGTGTAACACAATCGACACAAGTTGATAAACATGTGTGACATAATCGACACAAGTCAATAAACATGTATAACACATTCGACACAAGTTGACAAACAACAAGATACATCTTGACAAACACATGTGTATGTATCATGTATAATGAACTATATACAGTTCGCTAATTACACTTACAACCTCTATGTAAATGTGCAACTTCAAATCTTCTTTTCAAATACCAACAACATAAAAGCTGAAACTAAAAGACATTTCTGCAATATAATTGAGTATCATACTCATATTTTTACACCTCCATGGTGAAACTTTTGCAACAACAAAGAAATTCCTTCAACTGAAACTGCTTTTACATGCAATCTTGCATCAAATTTTCAACTGAAATACATGCATACCAATCTGAAATTTGCATGTACAAAATGAAGATGACTTACCACATTAAGAAGTTAATCCACTTCCTACCAAGCCAACTCCATGGCATCTTTTGTGATTGCAATACACCTTCATGTGAATCTTCCATTTCCACATCGATAATGGACTCCATATATCCACTTGTGCCAAAAATTTTGTCATCTAGCTACATGTGCTTTGGACGAATTGTTGGATGCAAAGTCTAACAATGAGAGACATCATGACCCTTGCTTTGACAAAATGTGAACCTCTTAAGCACTTTCTGAGAAAGTTCTCTTTGCCTCTTCTACTTCTTGTGTGCTTTCTTTTTCAACTAGCATCTTGAAGAAACATGGTTAAATCCACCACAAAATGTGCAACAAAAATTTCTTTCATTTGAACAAGAAAAATAATCATTTTTTGTTGAAACATAATCAAATTGATCATGTGAATAATTATACCTCTTTTGCTGCATGGAATTTCCATCCTTTTTGTCTTCGAAAGACGGTGAACTAGTAGAGGAGACAGTTTTCCTTTTCAGACTTTCATCACAATTATTGTCTTGAAAACTAATTGAACTTGAAGGCTCACCATAAGTGACATGTTTACCCTCTACTTGCTTCAATGATGGCTTAAAATGATGGAAATCATCCTCAAAATTTTTTTTACATATATGCATAGAAAAACTTGGAATAAAGGTTCTCTTTAAATTTGCATCACATGCATTCAAGGATTTGGATTCTTCGCCATTAAACTGCACATAACCAAGACCAACATTCTTGGGTCGCTCCATAACTGAAATATGGTCAACCATGCCTTGTGCATGCTTGCCCAAACCTTTTCTTTCATGATAGCCCATCTTAAACATTATTTTGTACCCGATGCCCCTTGTATGTTTTTCAAAAGAACCAACACACTTTTCAATAGAGGAAATTGAAGACAAGTTGGAATGGTTTACCTCTTCCTCACGCTTGTTCTTGGACAAAGATTCTTGAGCTTGAAGGAGTTTTTTATCCATGTCATGCAACCTTTGGAGAATTTATTTCTTCTCATCCTTCATAGCCAACAATTGTGCATGAAGCTTAACACTTTCTCTTTGATCCTCAATGAGAATCTACAACATGTCCTTCACCTTAATGAAGTCATTATTCATGTCATCATTGAAGAATCTCGTGAAGGAGGAAACTTCACTTGTAGAATAATTTGACATTATGTAAATGGTCAAATTAAAAAAATGAACTTTTGAAGAAAATTTCTCAAAGCTTTCAAACAAATGACAAGCTTTTAACCAAATGTCAGTAAAGACCCCTTCTTATTCAAGTAGCCATAAAACACAAACTCCAATAGCTTTTGTAGTAAACACTAATCAAGTGGGTTTGTTTTCCAAAGATAATATTGAGGTACTTTGGGGTAAGGAAATAGCCTACAACTCTCTTTTTTTTCCTTTCCAATATTTAGCTATCAACAACTATCTTTTTAACTCAAGAAAACTCATATAGTCAACCATTTTGCAACCAATAAAACAGTCAATATTTTACACTGTTTTAACACCTTTTGCACAAAAAAAATTTCTCAAAATAAGCTCAACTTGAGCACACCCAAGCGTAACCAAAGCTCTAATACCATCTGATCTGAAAATGGAAGTACTTGAAAATGTGTGCAAGGTATCCATTTCCATTAATAAAATGTGTGCAAAATTCTCCAAGTCTAGTTGATTAAACAACTACTTAGATCTATTCCAGAGATGGACTATAGGGGAATTTACTGGATATGTCACCTTTGATAAAGGATGAGATCCAAAGGCTACCTGGCCCTTTACAGACTCTGTCTTTAGAACTTGTAGAAGTTAACACTCAATTTCCATCAAATTATATGTGCAAACTGTTATTCATGTCTTGTAATTGAAACAAAGTTTTTTTGGTAACTATATAAGAGTTCATGTGTGAAGGCAAGTTAATTTAATTTTTTTTTCAACATATTAAATTATAAATGTTCAGCAATATAACTTCAGCATAACATGACACAAATGTTTGATGAGCAGTTCACCCCTCCTGGGCTACGTCTGCTGGATCAAGCCTCCCAAAATGAGCTTGTCCTCTTGTATTAAAATGATTAAAATGCTAATAAAAGTTTAAAAGTGTCTCAATAGAAAAATATGAATGCAATTACTTATTCAGAAGGTATGAAAAATCTAATAATGCCTTTCCAAATTCACTAAACAGTGAAGAATTACCATAAACAGTGATTTATTCAATAAGGCCCTGACGGCTCTTTGAACTCCTCTGTAGATTTTCGGGCTGTAGAAGTCCTCAAAAAGATTTGAAACCTCTTTCATTAGGTTCAAAAGGTCAAAATTAGCTGAAAATGATCTTTGGTTCACCTCAAACAGAGTGGTACAACTCAAAACAGCTCCAACCCCAAAATGGCCCTCGTGGCCCTGAAAACTCTCCTGAAGGTTTTCGGCCTCTGAAAGTATTCAAAAAGTTCTCAAACCTCTTCCATTGGTTTCATAAGGTGGAAAATAGCTGATAATGGTCTTTGGTTCACCTTAAACAGAAAAGTATAACCCAATACAGCTCTATTACCAAAATGGCCCTGATGGCTCAAAAATCTTCCTTGAAGTTAAAATGGTTGTAGAACACCTCTTCTACCTTTGGAAACTATCCCAATGGATTTGGAATGATGAAAATAGTCAAAAATGACTTTTTTTCACCTCAAATGGTTAACCATAGCTCAACACAACTCCAACTCCCTCTTGGCCCTCATGGCTCTCATTGCTTCCTTGAAGCAAAAGGGACTAAAGATCAACTCCAATGGCTCTGAAACCTATTCCAATGGATTTAGAATGCTTTGAATACCTGAAATAAATAATAATAATAATAATAATAATAATAAAATATTTTTCATAGTTCTCCCTATCAGAAGTTATGACAAAAACTGTATTTTCCCAATATCCCCTAAACAAACGCCACCAAACTTGGCTAACTGGAGTTAGGCTCGACAATTCTAGAAAAGACCACCGAATTTGGAGGCATACTCCAAAATAGTTGGGAGGTTAGCATGACATTAAATTTTTTACAGGTGCGCTGGTCACATGTCTCCTTGGAAACCACTGGGTTAACCGTGCAACATACGGCCGCATCTAATATTTGGAGTGGCGATCACATACAACAGTTGGTCTTAACCGTTAACTCCCGTCGTGACCGCCGGTTGTGGAACCCCTGGTTTCGGGCGGTGCGGTCGCATGGAGTTGAATGCATAGGGGGCTGGCCCCTTTTGGCCGCCAACCATAACTTTTTTAAAACTTCAAATATAAAGTGTTTCGCATATGAATTAAGAAACACTGTTATGGTGCAATGGTAAGACGTTGTGTAATAACCCAGAGGTCTCGGGTTCAAATCCTGCCGAGACCAATAATTTTAAACCTCCAAAACTTCTATCGGCCAGGGGGCCACGTGGCAGCCCATGATTGGCCCAAAAATTAACAAGTCAAACTAAAAACGAATAGTTGAATGCCACTTGTCATTACCAGATTGGACGAGATGGAATATTTCGAGGAATATTCTAGGGAATATTCTGAGGATTATTCCAAGAATATTCCTTGGAATATTCTAAGAATATTCCCTGGAATATTCCTAGGAATGTTCTTTTTTTAATTTTTCAAATTTGGAAGTCAAACCTGGTCAAACTAGTTTTTTTGGCCTGAAATTGTGAATTTTCAAAATTGAATAAATTTCACATACAATGTCAAATTTGAGTGTCTTTTATGGCTACAAGATCATATTGACGAGGCCTATTTGATCGTTCATGTTGCAAGTGATTTTGAACACTTTCAATTTTGAGCCTTTTCCATGGCTTGGACTTGAGCTCCTAATCATACAGCATTTGGGAGCCTCAAGATATATCCTTTATTTGCGAGCACAAAGTGAGTTTGGTCAGAACTCAGGACTTTGCAGATCAACTCAAGGGTGAAAATCCTCATGGACATGAACATCGGAAGATGGTAAGGAGGCACTTCAACACCATAAACCCTGACCTCAGTAGGATCTTAGAATAAGTACCAATCCCCGGCACACTATATTTCACTGAACTGGAGCCACTCCTTTTTCTCATGAAAAACCCTGGGCAGGAGGTGTTGAGATTGCAACAAGATGATGAGCTTAGTGGAAAGAAGTCGCCTTCACTAAGTGGG
>CM076578.1:1749544248-1749699248 GCA_034641835.2 Pinus albicaulis | reverse complement strand
GAGACTGTCAAAAAGGAAGAAGAGAGAAACCAAGGGTAAAAAGCCAATAACATCAAAAGAGAGAAAAAGTATTGAGGCTATGCATCAAACCCCTTCTTCCGAAGAAGATCATCAAGTGTTATATGAAAGACTAGTTCACCTTCAAGAACAGTCATCTATGGCCAAGAAGAAAGAGAAAGGAAAACAAAAGCAAAAAGACAGTGGTCCACAGCGTGTGAGAAGAAGTTCCAGGCTTAAGGGGAAGTTGAGGAAAACGCAAACGAAGGGACCTCAGTTTATTGATCTGGGAGAAGAAACATCTGAACAATCCCCAGCTGACCACAGTCCATCTCACTCTCAGACAGTCAGTGAGCCTGGTTCATTTCATTCTCAGTCAGACATTGAACATAGTCCATCCCATTCTCAGCCAGATTTTGAAGACAACTCTCCTCCACGACATTTTGGGGACAACCCAATAAAAACGACACCTGATATAGACCCAAAGCAGCAAGAAGTATATGATTATATAGAATCTTTAGAAAAAGCAGCTACAGGTCCCAGTACTTCGTCCATTCAGCCTCACATATCAAAAGATGATCTAGTCTAATCACTGAAACAAGAAGTCTTTGAGCTAGAGCTTTTAAATAGACACATTAAAAATGAAAATGAGACATTGAAGGAACAAAGCAAATTGGACAAAATCATTCATGATAATACCATGCTACATCTGGGAATATGGAAGAAGAAGAACAAGAAATTGAAAAAGAAATGCCAGAAGTTAAGCAGAGCACTGGTTAATATCAAATTTAGATGCTTAATGAAGAAGCCCAGGATGTTAGCAGCACCAAGGAAGAAGAGGAGAGGATTGGATGTACTGGTTGAAGTGTCAAGGCATATGAACTGAAGAAGGATTATCAAAATTTTGGTTGCATGAGGACATGCAACACCTTCATAGTGGGGGTATGTTGAGTCTCAAATCTGCATCTTTCTTATACATCTTCCTAGACCTTTTTCATTCACCTAAACCTTCCAAGTTGTCAATATCATTGTATATTAATTGCAAAAGAGCATCTAAAATGGTTTTTAACTATATTTTGTGTCTGCTGTTTGATTTAGATTTTTGCTCATTTAGCTGCGGAATCTTGCCACTTTCCACAGCTACTACAACTTTCCGCAGCCATTTTGTGAAAGTCTATGTTGCAGGTGTCTTCAGGTAAAACGAGCCACATGGGCAAGTCAGAAATGATGTGGACATGGATTGTGTCCTATTGGCTCGGGAAAATTCACTTAAGGAGGCTGTGGTCAAAGGTGGCCAAGTGGAAGCCAATCGTAGAGTCCCACGGTGACAGGACTCTGTTTCTCATCACGTGAGGATTTGCATGACCGTTTCTAACTTACGGGAGACACATCAACACCTGTACACGGCTCCATAAGCCGAATCCAACATCCACTCTTCATAGATTTACTCCTCACTGCGGCCATGATGCTGGATCCCTGGACGTGATGATTTACGTGTCTCCATCAGCACAAACTTTAGGGAATTAGTTATATTTCCTTTGTTAGAAATAATGCGTTTGCATACGCATATTAGATTAGTCTCCATTAGCCTCCAGATAGCTCTGTAATGTAATTACGTTGCCACTGTGCCGTAATATCATCTCTCTGTTATGACTGCATTTTAATATATAAGAAGACTCTATTTCCAAGCGTAATTCGTATTTGAAGGCTGTTGCCCGAGGCTGGTGCAGAGGGCCCCTGTACACGCTGAGGTTTTGTGCATTATTGTATAGTTTCTTGTTTTATCTCTTTAAGCTCATTGTGCCATAAGTCATTCATGTGTTTATACATTGCATCTTTCATGGTATTTATGCTTCATCTCTGTTTATAATCTTTCATGCTTTACATCTTACTTTTGTCCATAATCTTTCATGTTTTATGTTAACTGATCAGTGTTCTTGTTTCAGATTACAAATAGGAAGCCTGGGCATTTGCATAATCTTTTGACTAATGACATGGAATCAATATTGTTCTACTGCTAATTTATTTTTCTTAGTTTTTGTTTAATTCCAGTACTGCTTTGTTTATTTCAGTCTTGCACATTTGTTTCCATAGTTAGATATAGATATATTAAATTGCTCATGTCATTTTCAGTTACCTCCGAAAGCCACAGCTGGATTGATGGTGAGGGATTGAAGTATGAGTGTGTAGTTTGATATTAGTTTACTTTCTGCAAGTTAGATATATTAAATTGCTCATGTCATTTTCAGTTACCTCCGAAAGCCAAAGCTGGACTGATGGTGAGGGATTGAAGTATGAGTGTGTAGTTTGATATTAGTTTACTTTCTGCAAATTAGATATATTAAATTGCTCATGTCATTTTCAGTTACCTCCGAAAACCATAGCTGGACTAATGGTGAGGGATTGAAGTATGAGTGTGTAGTTTGATATTAGTTTCTTTTTCTGCAAATTAGATATCAGATTGCTCAAGTTGTTTATGGTTACCTCCGAAAGCCATAGCTGGACTAACGGCGAGGGATCAGAATATAAGTTGATGTAATTTGATTTAGATTTACTTTGTTGCAATTTTGGATTTCTTTGAGCATAGTTTCTTTTATGTTTAGACAGCAGCAAGGATAGTTTTATTTTCATGCTCAATAGTTCACTGTTTGATTTATTAGGCTAGCAGCACATTTTCATTTCCTTTCAGTTTTGTCATTGTATGTTTGAAATTCCTTTTTAAGTTTGAAGTTGGTAAATCATTATAAAGGATATCATTGCCTTGAACAATCATAACCATACTTTTTTTTATTTTAGAATTTCCATCTCACATTAGAAAACCAAAAACGACAAAAAGGTAAGAAATAGGTTATCTTGCACATATAGTGCGCCACACTTCATCAACTTACGAATCCCGGATTGATAAATTAATGTAGCAATTTAGGACACACTAAATTGACCAAACACCTATGTTGAGAAATTTCCCATTGGGATGAAAAGGAAATCTATCTTTTATAACCTCCCATATTGGGAGCATATTAAGATTACCCACTTATTAGATCCCATGAATATATTTAAAAATGTTTCATATCCTTTATAGAGGCACATATCATTGAAACAAAGTGACAAATTGGCTATTAGGAAATATATTATTACTTTAAAAACTAAAAAGAAACATTGGCCAAGACAATTATAAAGTACAGGATCAGAGGTTGGTCCCTCTAATTGGTATTTCAAAGAAGGTGATGTCCCATGGATTTAAAAAAAAAATGATATTTATTTGGCAAAGGAAGTTATAATGGGTGTGAGGGTGTCATCTTCATATGGGTCTTCACTACGACAATGCTTCATGTGGAAAACCATTTATCGAGGTTGAAATCACATGACCATTTTAATCTTATAAGAGTACGTATAATGTCAGAAGCCTGATTTTATTATTTGCTATATTAATAAATTTTATTTCATGGGATCATAAAACATAACTAATTTTGTATATTATTGCATGTGTTTATACCTTTGCAGTGTCATTATCATTTGTTTGTGCATGGGTGTGTGAAACGTGACTCCCCCCGAGACCTAGGACGTGTCGTATCTCAATTATATGCATTTGTACTTTGGATCACGTCAAAGGATATTCATGTGGCTATCATTCCACGATGGCGTCAAGAGATAGTTATGATTGTATGTATGTTTAAGAAGGAACTGCCGATGAGTTTCATGGAATTGTAGGTTCATCTTCTAATCCACCTAGTAGATGAGGTTGAATTAGTTGGGGTGGTTTCTTGTCGTTGGATGTTCTTCTTAGAGAGGTACATGAAGAAATTGAAAGGTTTTGTTCGACAAAGGGAAAAACCTGAGGGATCTATGGCAAAGGGGAACATATCATATGAGTCTTTCTATTATGCTAGTGAGTACATCAAGGAGATTGAAAACACACCAGGTGCAGTGATTTGGGATGATGAAAGGGATGAAGACAAAAGAGAAGGGAAGCTTCTCCAAACGAATGGAAAAAGGTGCTTAATAAAGAATAAGCGACTTATAATTTTTCAAATTTACAAAAAGTAAATATTCACATTAAACTTCTATATAATGTAAATTTTGATCTAATATGTACTATATGTCAGTTTGATTTCATCAGTGAATGCAAAAATTTAAGCAATCAATAAATTTTTTCTTCACAATTCTGAAGTGACACAACCATGTGTCGCATTGTACGAACAAAAGAGGATGAAATGGGATAGTGATAGGAAAGAATTCAGAAAGTTGAATGGTATAAGCATGCCTTATCCCAATCATTTAAAATAAAATATGAAAATTATATGCCCCAACAGTTGGGTTGCTGACCAAGTCAGAGAGAAATACGGTGCAACTAGTCGTTACCTGCATGCTGAAGAGGATGCGCTAAATGTAGGGATTGGGTGAAAAAACTTGGTAATAATATATTTATGTACATTTCAAACTTAATAGTGCACCTTTGAAATGTAACATCTATATTTTATAATTTAACAGTTGGGTTATTAGACACATGACACTATGATTTTTTAACTTTTTTATAGGTGCATTTGTTCCCATCCATGTGGGCATATGGACACCATTTTCACATAGAAAATACCGATGATGGACACATGACAAAAGACTATGGAATGGTAGTCGAGTTCGATCAATCTAGTCGAGCTAGACACTGTGATCAAAACCTAGTACAAGGGACGTTATGTTACATTAGAAGGATACAAGAGATAATTGAAGTGGGCTTATCTTCTTTACAATGTGTTATTTTTAGGTGCAAGTGGTGGGACACCTTTGATCAGAATAGTGTAAAGGAAGATCGCAATAGTAGGCTGATATGTATCAACTCTAGAAAGATGTGGGATGAAGCTAAGGAGCCTTATGTTTTCCCCAAACACTGCAACCAAGTGTTTTTTTTACCCAGAAGTCTTGGATAGGGATTGGTGGTTTGTATTGAGACATGACCTTAGGTCAAAACATATTTTTGAGAACAATAGTGTTATCATGCCAAGCGACCTGGAAGACAATGAGGGTGATCATGAGAACAAAGAGTGATATGGTATATGTGTTATTTCATTATTTATGCTATTTAAGATGGGGTTTTATAAAGAAGAGGACTTAACCTTATAACTAAGACTCTTTTTATACAAATATTATAGTATGTATTTTGAATTAATTGGTTTGCATTGTGTTAATGATAAAATCATTTCACTTGATAAGTTTCAATTATGTTGATCTCGAAAGCAATGCATTGTATCAAGTTCTCTTTTTTATGTCAATTCCTAAAATAATAAAACTACTTGATTTATTTAAATGGTTTTTCACTATATCATTACTTAAATAAATGCACCCTATTATATGTGTGTGTGTGTGTGTGTGTGTGTGAATGATATCTTCAAAATTTAAAAAAATGTATTAATGTATACTGTTATTTTGGTATGTAAGATCATAATAAAATAATGATAATTCTAAACATGAATTTATTTGCATTATTTTCTAAAATTTATTATTTTAAAAAAGTTCATATTAGTCTCGATTTATTATTTTACAATTATTTATATTCATACAAATTTACAAATTTACAATTATGGTAATTTAAAAATACGTACGATATACATTTTACTTACGGTAGTTATAGTTCAAAACTGACAATTAATTTACAATTTTACAATTTTACAAATTTACAAATTTTACAATTTTAATAAAATTGAATCATGACAATACATACAATTACAATTTTATAGTTTCACAATACAATTACAATTACAATTTTACAAATATTTTACATACAATTACAATTAAAATTACAATTACAATTACAATTTTACAATTTTACAATTTTATATACAATTACAATTAAAATTACAATTACAATTACAATTACAATTGCAATTATACAAGTTTACATACAATTACAATTAAAGTTACAATTACAATCACGATACATACAATTACAATTTTACAATTTTACATACAATTACAATTTCACAAATTTACATACAATTGCAATTACAATTAAAATTACAATTACAATCACGATACATAAAAT
Organism: Pinus albicaulis; assembly: GCA_034641835.2. Classification (NCBI taxonomy): domain Eukaryota; kingdom Viridiplantae; phylum Streptophyta; class Pinopsida; order Pinales; family Pinaceae; genus Pinus; species Pinus albicaulis. Next base: position 1,749,693,217 of record CM076578.1, on the reverse strand, counting down.
TATAATTAAAATTAAAATTTTACAAATTTACAAATTTACAAATTTTACAATTTTAATAAAATTGAATCATGACAATACATACAATTACAATTTTACAATTTCACATTACAATTACAATTTTACAAATATTTTACATACAATTACAATTTTATAAATATTTTACATACAATTACGATTACAAATAAAATTTCAATTTCAATTACAATTACAATTTTACAATTTTACATACAATTACAATTATTATTACAATTACAATCACGATACATACAATTACAATTACAATTACACAATTTTACAATTAACAATACATAATATTTAATAAATATCATGATTTAATATTAAAAATAAACATCACGATCATGATAACCATTGTGAAAACATCATATTCTATAATACACATTCAAATTTGCTAACATCATCTAATCATCATGATCATGATCATCTAACAAAACACAAGCATTGTATAACATCATCACAACACAAACATCAAATATACATCTCATGTAAAATAACTGCTAACACATAAACATCTATCTGCAAGCACATTAAATGAACATATCTAACATGACATAACAATATACACATCATGATGAATGCCAACATGTAAATTAAGTACATCAACATGAACATATAATACATGCACTATATATATATATATATATATAATGTAAAAAATATACAACTGTAATAGAACTGGATATAAATGTCAAATATTTGGTGGTACTACATCAATACTATAACTAGTACTTGAGGCCTGCTCAGTCAATGGTGCCTCATGCTCAGATGGATGTGCCTGCTCAACCGGAGGTTTTTGCTCAGTCGATGGTGCCTATTGATTAGATGGACGTGCATGCTTAGGAGGTGCCTGCTGATCAAATAGTGTCTGCTTAAGAGGTGCTTGCTGATGAGATGGTGCAGCCTGCTCAGTGGACGGTGCCTGCTTAGATGGACCTGCCTTCTCAGGATCAAGTGTCTGCTAAGTCGATGTTGTTTTCTCAGGACTAGGTGCCTGCTGATATGGTGCCTACTGAGATGGTGCCTACTTAGAAGATGCATGCTCAGGACTAGATGTTGGCTGCTCATCTCCAACGCAAGGTGAAGGAGGAGGAGGTGGAGTACTAGAATGATGATCACTCCCTTCGTGATCATGATCATATGATGAGTTGCTTTATCGCACATCTCCATGGTGCATATCCCTCCTAACCGCCAATAGCCTGGATGCTCTGACGATATGACGCATGAGGCTCATCATATAGTAGGGCATGTCCCTCCAAAGCTCTGTGAGCGTACGATCAGCCTGGATCTCTCTGATCATAGTAGGGCATACTCCCTTATCAATTAGGAGTCGACATAGTCAGTCACCGAAATCCATCCTGAATCGGATGTCTGCCCTATGCCTCATGCCTGTGGGTATCTAAACCCGAGGATCAGGTCTGTCACCCTGATCTGTGGCCTCTGCCATCTCTTCGTCATGATCTACAGGATCATTCGGTGGGGGTGGAATCATGTCCCAAACGAATGTGCCAATATCTACAAAATATATAGTACATAACAATAATTATACAATTTCATTAAACAATTTAATAAAACAAGTTAAAAAATGTTTTAGAATAAAATTTATTCTAATTAATTAAGACAATAAAATGAAACTATATTAATTTAAAGAAAACACTAATATTACCTCTAGCATCCGGTGGCTCATCCTATGTGAAGAGGATGTTGGTACACCCTTGCCAATCCAAAGCCACGTACAGACACGACACGATCACGAACATGTGATCATCAACACTGGCTAGCAGCTCTAGTGCATCACTAGATATCATGGCTGATAGTTGGATAGGCCCCTCTTGGGCATCATCTAGCCCCACATCTACATCCGTACATGTAACATTGACTTACGAGGATGGCAGAAAAAAGTAGGCCTCGTCTCCCGAAACCTTTCAAAAAATAAACAAAATAACTTTGATGCAAAAGGGAAGGTAAACCTCCCACATGCCTGAGAACGACATCTATCTAATGCTATACAAATCTTCCACAATAAAATGGCAGACCGTCTCACAAGTTTTGGCGTTTAGTATAAAGAATAAACATAAAATAAAAGATGGCAACTAATGTGCTTCCCATCACTATTACAGTGTGCAATGATCGTCAATAGTAGTGAGAGGCACCTCACCTCCTCTGGACCAAACGAAGAAATGCGTAACTGACCACTAGACACCTAAAAATATGTAGGAGAAATTATATCATCCCTAATGTATCTCTGCGAGTACGCCAACTGACACCATGCTGCATAACCAATGGTGACATCTGGGAACTAGGGAAAATCCTGCCCTCTCCTGGATAGGCTAGTAATAAAATAAATGTCCTCCTTAGTGAGCTCATATCACTGGTCAGGACCGACCCGGAAATCCTGTTTGTGGGCATCCCACCTGTAAATCAACTATCCTAATAACCCATTGTGCTCCTTAAGGGATGTATCCTCCTCATAGAACTTAAGGAGCCCTCACTTCGTTAAGATCAACTGGGTGGGTGTCATAACAGGGCGAGGGTACAAAAGTCTCTCCCTCTCTAGTGCCTCCCACTACTGTATCATGTTATAATAGTCCTCCATATGCTCTTCAAGTTGTTTCCTTTCCTATCTCCGTTAATGTCACTTAATGATTTGCATCTTAAATACATTTTTTTATTAAAGGAAAAATGTATATATATATATAATTTTTATTGAAAAAAAAACATTTGGTGCACCCAAAAAAAAAGTCCCACACCGCTACCGGTGCATACCTGTTTATCACGCACTGCCCACGGTGCTCATGAAAAAACTTCATGCACTGCGAAAACATAAAAAAAAAAATTGTGTGGTGCGTTGACCAAACTATCTGCCCCAAGGTGTTTAGTTTGTTCAACACACCACCCGACAACTGTACATAATTCCCGATGTGTTCTAGTAAACGAACGCACCTCCATACAACCATACATAGAGTGTTATTTTAAAAAATTTAAATGGTCGTTGCGGCCAGAAACTGACACACAACACACTGTTTTAGTGTTAAAGCGGTGTGCTTTTTCTCGGTACGACACCAGAACCCAATGCGGTTTTCGTTAACACTGTTCGTGATGTAGCCTGTAAATTTACAGGCAACACCGTGAATGGTGCGATCCAAACGGCTCAAACGCACAGTGCATATATATATATATATATATATATATATATATATATATATATTAAAGGTACATTTTAAATCAATTTTATAAAAGGTTAAATTGGTGAGAAACAAGCATATTACTTGCACATTTGCGCGTCGAGGAGGCATCTTTGCTGAGGAATACTAAAAATCAAATTTTCCCACCGTTTTGGAAAATTTGAACTCCACACAATGAGTAATGGATGGAAGAAAAGCAGGCAATGGGAGCATCGATGGCAGGGCGCCTCAGAGAAGAAAAACTCACACCAGTGCTTGAGAGCTCTAGAGCACTGTAACAAGTAAAAATGTTTTTTTTTTTTACGGTCGATACTTTTTTTTTTAAATTAACCCATTTTTGGTGCGCTCGATTATGCGACACAACGTGCGGTTGTATCAATGGTGCACCACAATTATTTATGGTGCGTTGGATTACTGAGACACACCAAGCCAGTCTGTATGGAGATCACAGTGTTTCGATGTGCCATTTGATAGTACGCACCAGTGCACTGGATTAATGAGACACACTGGGCTAGTTTGTAAGGAGAGCACAGTGTCTCGATGTGCCATTTCATAGTATGAACCAATGCGCTGTATATAAAATGCACCAGTGCGTGTTATGATTATAAACACACCGAAAAAAAAACATCCAAAAAAACCTCCACCTGCCAACCTCCTCTAGTGACCTCTACTATAAATGGATATCTGGGCTATTTTTATAAGGGCTTCATCAAAAACATCTGCTAGAGGGTATTTTCCTTGTAGAGAAAATAAAAAATCAAACCATATGATGAGAAAAGGGGGCTTGAAACGGAAGTTAGTGTAGCCTCCAAAATTGACATAGGAAAAAATTTTGGAGGGTTGTTTTTGTAGAAACAATACACTGTTATCAAAAAATGAAACCAACTTACAAATACACAAATTTGAAAATAAAGCCTATTTGAATATAATCAAAAGAATATTTGTTTAACAAAGAGTTTCTAGCAAAGTCTACTAGGTCGAAGGGTAAGAAAATCCTGAGCTTCAATGCACTAGATCACTGCCCTAAATATTTTCTAGGGGCTTAGAGAAAATAGATGAAAGGAAGAAAACCTCTTTCAATTCAAAAGATGGAAATTTAGTTGCAATATCTAAAAATGGATTTTTTTTTTCAGTTCTATTTAACATTCAAACTTCAATTTTCCATATGGAATCTATTCAAAATTAAAGGATTTGATGTAATATTAATATATTATAAAGGAAGGCTCGAAGAGAACTGTAGGGGGGTTTCTGCTAGGAGAAAAACATATTTACACTATTTTATACGAGGATTTCTTATAGATTGGAAGTTATAATTAGATCTAGGCCTAGATTAGAATTGAGGGATAATTTCTGGAGTGTTAATTTTTGTACTAGAGGGGAATGAGTTTTCACTGTTGGAAATCAATCTTTTCAAGACAAAGCTTGGAGTCCAGAGAAAAATTGTTTCGACAATTCTCTGAAAATTGGTGGATAGGGTAGAATACCTGATTTTTTGTTTGTATTTAAGTTTGAATATTGTTATCAACTTAAATACAATAATAAATATTCAATGTTATAGGTTTTATCTCATATCTACATGTTAAGTTGCGTAAATGTGCACTATTGCATTTTCATGCAAATTATTCTCTTGAAATGGATGTTGTTATCTATCTCAGAATATGATTATGTACGTTAATGAATGTATAGTAACTATGTTCTTAGAGATTTTCCAATATACATTGGTTTAATAGTTATTTAAGCATGGAAAATATTTCCATGTTCTAATCACATATTATTTTATCATTTTTAGTATATAATGATTCTCCAAATAAATAATGAACGAGACTAATTAATATTAGTTATTAGAACTATTTCTATAACCTGATATTAATGTTAAACATCATGTTTAATCCTTGTTTTAAAACCATTTCACCTAGTATATAGGAAATATTTTCTATTTGCAAGGTTAGGAAATTTTTCTTTGTTTGGGGCATTTTATCTAGGTTGTGTTAGCGCTCGAATCTACCTTAGGCTGAAATAAGGTAAAACTCAAGGCAACATCAAACCAAGCTCAGCCTCGTAGCTAGCCCTACGAGGACAGGAGAGGGCTCTCTCCGGGTCTATCTCGGCAAAAGGTCTTCAAAGGGGCTGAGATGACTTATAATGGATATTGATTTTAGGCTAGTAAATAGATAGGAAGGTTTGATTTAAATTTTTTGGGTTTTTTGTTGAAAAAATGGGAAAAACAATTTTGGGCTCGGAGATGAGGCCAGATCTTTGCAGAATTCGAGTTGGGGCAACGTAGGCAGTAGTCTTGATGCTTTTTGATTATGTGTATGAATGGATCATAATGACAAGGAGCTGAAGAGGGCAAGGGAGAACAAGGATCCTCTCAAAACTGGCGAAAATATATAAAACTAAACAAATTTAAAGGCAGAGCACTGGAATCAATGGATTCTACCTCATTTACTCATTCATTTAGTTTCAGAAGAAAAATAAGGGAATGGCATACATTAAACATTAAAGAAATTAAAAATAACTGAGAGAACACACCATCAAAACTGAAAGCCACAAGAATCCCAATAGGTGCTGCAAAACCTCTGATCTTTCATTAGCCAAAATGCAGAAAATATGTACAATAGTGTGCCAAACTTTTCCCAAGAGTCCAACCCTGAAAGTGTCTCAGAAAATACAATAAATAGACAAGTCTAACCCCTTCCCATGCCTCTAGGGGTCGAGCTCATGCTTCTAGGAGAAGTTTGAACCAATTCTAAACAAAGAGCTAAAATCTAGGCAGCCAAACAACTTGCCTCTATAAGCTAGGAAACTGATCCATTCACTTGATTCACTTTTTTGTGAATGAATCATCTAGAACAAGTAAATAAGTGCCAAAGTTACATCATGTACATAATATTACATCAAGAAAAACCAAAAATTACATCAATAGGTGAAACTAGTCCAAACTGGCTGAATTTCTGAGCTGGAAGGTGAAAAACATGCCAAAAACCTCTATGCGCCGCGCACCAAAGCTCTATGCATCGCGCTACTTTCAGACTATTTTAGGGGCACTTCCCAGAGTCCAAATTGAGCTCATGATAGCTCGTTGGAAAGCCCTAGATGTTGGCTATCCAACCCAAGTGAAATCTTTCAATTTGGAGCTCATTTGTGCCTCCAAAACTTCATTCTCCCAGAAGTACTTCCTGCTGGTGCAAAAGGTGGCAGAAAGATGGTTTTCATGGTGTTTTTGGCCCTTTTGATCATCCAGAACTTGATGAAATGCTTCGGCCATTTCTGAGAATGCATAAATTACCATGAAAAATCCAAAAATACAAATTTTTCTTCCAGAAGGTGTCCCAATCATAAGCGCTCGTCGGGACGCGCTACGCGTTGGGTGGAATACCCTGTTTTGTGACCAAAATTTTCAAAAATGACAAAAAATTCTCCAAATTTGCTGAAATTTGGAGCAAAGATCCCCTATCATGCCTCATGCTCTACCAAAGAAGCCTCAGCCAAAATCCGGAGTGGATCAGGCCTCTTTCACCTTTTCAGTGCTCTGCTCAACCTTCTCTTCATGATCTTCATTTTTGCTCTGCAAACGTGCATGCGGGCCCAATAATGACCTTTCATATGATGGAGCATGTCTTTGTCTCTATTGGCCTTTGCCAAAAACTTCTCCAGATGAATGTTAACATGCATGAGTTCGGTCTCTCGCTCAATTGGTGTCATGTCACCAGGTCTCTTCCGGGCCAATTGTCGATCCTCACGGATTCGCCGCAGCTCTACAAGTGTGTGCTGATCCTCCAGCTGTTTGTTCCGCTACTCCAAGTAATTTATCACCCACTGTGCTCTCTAAAAATTCTCTGTCAAATTACCAATCTCAGCATTCTGCTCCTGGATGACCTCCCTCAGTTTCGAGCTAGGAGAGCTCGCATCAACATCGATGAGTATAAAATCAGTGTCTCGGCCTCCTGAAGGGCCCTCATCGTGTATAGGCCTCTTACCTCTGTCCTGAACCTGTACCTGTGCTGATGTAGAATGCAAGACCCCTTCCACCTCGGGTGGAGATAGTACTCGCGCTGCTGATGAAGTCAACGAGACCCCTTCCACCCCGGGTGGAGATAGTACTCGTCGTGTAGCTGCAAATAAGGCTCTGTGGCCTCGCTGATATGTCACATACAATGGAGTATTGATATGCTTAGTCTCAGGAATATCAAACTGGTGTGACGGCTCTCCCTCATCATGAACTACCTCGGGAGGCGGTTGTGGCACTGCAAAGAAGTCACGGGAGATGAACTCATCCCATGCGATGCCCTGCTGTGTGAGCTGATGTACCACCATGATTTTGATCAGCGCGTAATGATATATGTTGTTATGCTGCTGTGCTGGGGTATTCTTCTGTACAAGAAATGTCATCCGCTCTATGTTACGGTACATGAAGTATGGAATGCTCATCATGCGTACCCTCGTGAAATGCATCAACAAACGGATATGGTACGCATAGAGGCGTGAGAATCTGCCCTCGCAACTGAAATATCGAATGATCAGTCTCATCAATGGTGCATACTCATCCTTCAGAAATCGAAATGGAAATACCCTGCTCAGCTGCCTCATATATCCAGGTCTGATATATGGCTCATAATAGGATTTCTCTAGCTACTTTCGTTTGTTCCATTCCTCTCCTATGTTTGGTATCCTGGTGGCCTGAGAAATGGTCTCTGGTGACAAAATGAAGTTTACTCCAGCAAGGTTTACACGGCCATCATGCAAATGTAAAAAAAATAGGCGAGCTAAATCATGATGATGCTGAGTTTGGGAAATCATTTCACAATAATGGAAACATGACTGACGCTGAAAACAATCCATTGCAAGCGGGCAAGCCTGCAATTGAACCAAAGAAGTAAGTTCATCCCTGACATGCCTGCCACTTTTGCCACTTTTTTGAGACCTCCTTGGCACATTAACCTCTGCTGTGGAATCACTATCATACCCCTGCTCATAAACTGAATCCGTCTCTGACATGATGCTGAAATCAAGATGTTTGACAAATATATGCTGGTATAGGTATGGCGAAAACAAGAATTCAGTGTATGCTCTAATCCCAAATGTGTCACATATGTATCAAGGTGCTATAGGAAAACCAAAATGAGGCAGGTATTGTTAAGTGTGAGGACAGCCACTGTTTGAGGGATTTAGGAATATGGACAATTTACAAGTGATATAGGAAAACAGTGATAGTGAGGGGGGTATTTTTGGGAATAGGAATAGGTGAAATGACAAACTGTAAGTGAAATCTAAGGCATAATCCTTAAATGTTGTGGCAATTAAAAATTTGTCAATGGAGGGATAGGATAACAAGTGATAAATTTAGAGTTTTACCACATGGGAACAAAAGGGAATGAAGGATGTGAAACAATGGTATAAAAATGGGACTTTGGTATAATAACAGTGATCACAGCAGTGAGGAAAATGATATAATGATAGCAGTGATAAAAGAATACATAACAATGGCATAAGAGTGTTTTGGCAAATGCAAGTTTTGACACCAATTTCAAATGACACTCATCACTCCTCAAACCCTATGGAGCAGATTTCGAAGTGGACATAGGGTTACGTTTTGCACCATTCAAACATTTGTTTTCTCCACCTTTAAACCACCACAGCATATCCAAAAATCATTAAGCATGCGTGGATAACTTACTTGAAGGCGAATGAGGCGATTTGATACGAGTTTGGGTGAAGGAGGGTAGTTTTCCGGCCTTAGGGATCTATGCGCCGCGCGCATGCCCAACGCGCCGCGTGCCTTGGGTGCGCCGCGCGCGTGTAGAAATGAACTGCACAAACTTGCCCAGTGCGCCGAGCACATCCTATGCACCGCGCGCTCCTTTGTATGCACCGCGTGCTCCTTTGTATGCGCCGCGCGCTGACTGTCAGCACAATTCCGGCCCTTCAGCAATGAAATTTGTCTATAACCTCCAACTTCGAATTTGCTGTGAGAATTTGAAAATGTAACTTGACACAAATGGTTTATATAACTTGGAGAAATGTCTTGCAAGAGTTAGATTTAATTTTTACTTCCTCCACAACCCACTTTGTAATGTTTCTCATTTGGCACTTTGTCATTTCTTTGAACTTCTGTCTTTTGGCTTTTCATTGATTTTCTGAGTTTGGACTGATGAAATTATTTGATTTTTGCAGGGATTTTGGCGTTTGGACTTTGGAAAAGACCAGAGGCTGCATTGAAATTTTTTATGGTAGAAAAAATACATGATTGTTACAAAAAATAAATTTGACAGTTTCTTGTTCAAAACAGAGTTTTGAACTAGAAATGTCCTCAAATGTGTTTGATGATGAAAATTTGAATTAAGAACCTTTTCGAAACCATCCTCACGGCCTGCGGGCATTTATTAAATACATCAAAAGACTGAACCCTAGACTCTAAAACTAAAAGACGCTCGTTGACGAAAATAATCATTTATGACCATGAATGACGTGACCTGAACTTCGATGATTTTTTGAGGAGTTTTTAATTAGCCCAGCAGGTACAAGCATGAGGGAATACAAGAAGACCTAACCCTCTCATCAGTCAATGGCATGCCCCTAGCGAAATGCAACGAAGTGAAGTGAGCGAGACACCTAAAAATGATATGCAAAAAGCGAAATGATCTCTGACGGAGGGCTGTAAGGACCGACTCTAACATTGGCTCCAATGGGGATGGTGGCGCCAAGGAGATGCCAAGAACGGCAGATCTCTGGAAGAGTTAGACAGTGCCTTCATCCATTGGGTGATGGAGTCATTATTTCAACAGATAACACAAAACCTTGGACACATTTATTGACTGAAAACTTGACTGAAATCTGACTGAAACCGACTCAACTTTAAAACTGAAATAACTGATAAAACTAACTTGAAAAACTTCAAACCAACTAACCTCCTTCTTTAGAATTATAGCCTTTGCTTCGGGCCCCAGACCGAAGAAAAAATATTAGTACACACTTGCGATGAAACAAAAATAGAACGATATATACAATGACAATGAAATCAACAGAAAAATACTCAGAAATGGTATCGCTTGAGCAGCCGACCATTGATCGGCCCTCCAGGACAATCATCCCCGTTCATTTCCTTGAGAAGAAAGGCGTTCTGACCACGATACACTGCAATCTTAAAAGGACCCTTCCAAAGGTTTTCAAATTTTCCGTGCTTGCCTTTTTCCTCATTCCGAGCATCCCACATCAGGACCACCTCATCCAACTGAAACTTATCTGCTTTCGCCTTCCTGTCATAAATATTATTAATGCGCTCCTGCAACTTGAATGTATTTTGAAAGACCTCCTCCCATGTCTGCTGTAAGTGAATCATCTGATTTATCCTTCGCTGCATGGGATCTTCCTCACTACCAGCTTCCTGAAGCAATTTGACTACCGGGACAGCAAGAGAAGTGGGAAACACTGTGTCTACTCCATACACCAACTCAAAGGGAGACATACCAATGGATTTTTTCTGACTTACCCTATCAGCCCAAAGTGCATTCACTAATTTCTTGTGCCAGCCTTTCTTATTGATTTCCAACAATTTCTTAATGATATTTACCAAAGACTTATTTGAAGATTCTGCCAAGCCATTTCCTTGCGGATGGTAGGCAGTCGAATGTCCCAAGCTGATGTTATACTTATTGCAAAATTCAACCATCCTTTTTGACTTGAAGGCCGCTGCATTATCTGTGATTATCTTACTAGGACAACCAAAACGTGACAGAATGTTATTTTCAAGAAAAGAAATAATTACCACATCTGTAGCCTGTCGGGTGGGAATTTCCTCGATCCACTTCGTGAAGTAATCCGTTGCTGTCAATATCCATCTATGCTGTCCTGAAGATGCTGGATGGATTCCCAAATGAAATCCAACCCCCACTGCTGAAATGGTGCACTGAATTCAATTGGTTTAAGAGGCAAAGGCTGTAATTTCTTCTTCCCTTCGAAAATTTGACATTCGTGACAACTCTTAACAGCCTTATATACATCATAAAATAAAGTAGGCCAATAGTATCCCGCTCTCAGAATCTTATTCGCTGTGGTTTTCCAAAATAGATGGCCCTCACAGTCTCCTATATGAAAGTCCTCCAAAACTCTTTTGGCTTCTTCCTCTACCAAACAATTCAATAACATTCCACCAGGGTCTTTCCAATATAATGCAGAATTCAATATGCAAAACTTTGCAGCCCTCAACTTCAAGGTTCTACTCTTATTTCTAGGCATCCCGGGTGGTGGAGACAAATTCTGAAGTACATATAAAATGTCAGCATACCAAGGGGAAGAAACAAAAATATCAGATACCTGAAATGATGCACTTTCCTCATCCTCATCAGACATAGTAGCGATCAAATTTATGTCTAAAGCATGTAGATTTGTTTTAGCCATGAGCTTGGCTAGTCCTTGTCCTTTGATCAGCTTGGTCGGTTTAATCTCCACATCATATTCTAACAACGCAGTGATCCACTTACCCCGTCTTCCTTCCGGATCTGCTTGTACCAATACATCTTTGACAGCTGCGTTAGGAACATAAGCTATAATGTGGGAATGTAGTATATACACACGAAAATCTTTCAAGGCCTTCACAAGAGCAAGTGCTTTTTTGTCAATAATGTTATATTTCAAAGCTCCGTCCCTTATAATTCGACTAAAAAAAGAAATGGGCTTCTCAACTCCATCTCTTTTCTGCATTAAAATAGCTGCCAAAGTGTGCTCAGAAGAAAATGAAAACAAAATGAAGTCATGTGTGTAATCCGAGCTGATTAAAATGGGAGCTGAAGAAAGAGATAACTTTACCAAATTGAATGATTTCACCGCTTCTTCTGTCCACTTCACCTGACTGTCCTTTTTCAGCATGTTTGTGATCTCTCTAAGATGCTTAGCAAGATTTGGAATGAAACGACGCAGAAAATTCATTTTACCATTAAATGACTATATTTCTTTCTTGTTCCGGGGCTGTTCAATTTGCTGGATTGCTTCAACATGTGTAGGGTCAAAACGAATGTCGTCTTTCGATATGATGTGGTCAAGAAGTTTGCCTTCATCCATGGCAAACAAGCTCTTTTTCGGATTCAACGAAATGCCATATTTTCTGCACTTCTGAAAAACAACTTTCAAGTGATATAAATGTTCTTCATCATAATTTGAAAACACCTTCAAATCATCAAGGTAAACAACCAAAAATACATCTTTCTCATTGGCGAAAGCCATGTCCATTGCATGCTGAAAAGTGGCACCTGCATTTTTCAAACCAAACGGCATCTTGGCATAATGAAACGTTCCCCATGGAGTGGTGAACGCGGTTTTGTCACGATCGTCCTCATGCACTAAAATTTGATTATATCCTGAATAGCCATCGAGTAGTGACATCCTTGATGCTCCAACTACTCGCTGCAGTATATGGTCCATTTTTGGCAGCGGATAATTGTCCTTTAATGACACCTTATTCAAATTTCTGAAATCAATACACAAACGGATCTCACCTGTCTTTTTTCTCACGAGCACCAAATTTTAAATCCAATCAGAAAATCTGATAGGTACAATGATTCCTGACTTATACAACCTGTTTACCTCCTTCTCAATCGATGGTAGCAGCTTCGGATTGATTCTCCTCAACTTCTGATGGAAAGGCTTCTGATTTGGTTTAATAGGGATAGTATGCTGAATGATATTAGTGTCATACGTTTTTAAATCTGAGTAATCCCACGCGAAAGCATCAGCAAATGAAGACAACAATTTCACATATTCAGCTCTTACCTCCGGTGACAATGACTTGGATAACTTTACCATCTTGGGGTTTTCAGCTGTCCCAATATTTACTTCTTCAACACCTTTTTCAGTCGGCCTCAATGTCGGTTTGCGGGCTACATCATCTTGATCAAAGAGTTCCTCTAAAGGAATCAATCCTTTAGGAATGATGTTATCTTTAAGTTGCAGCACTTCCATTTGATTTATTTGCATATCATCATTACCATCATCATGTTCTGTATCTATGGAGGTATCTTTAAACTTACCCTTGTTTTGCAGAAAATCACTAATCTCCTCATCATCCTGAAAAACTTGCCAACATCTCTGATTGTCCGGAACGGTAGGGCAGTGCTTCACATGGATCTCGAACTTATTGCTGGAATTCATTGGGATTTTTAAATTGCTTGCTGCTTTAGCAAGCCCATCAGCGACACCATTTTGGATGCGAGGCACACACGTCAAGGTATAATCTGAAAATAACTTCAAAATGTCTAAAATTGCATTACGGTAAGCCCTCATGCGAGGATGCTTGGCTTGAAACTCACCCTTTACCTGTTTTATCACCAATTCGGAATCACCATAGACTGCAATTCTTTTCGCGTTCAGCTTTCTTAGAATCTTTAGACCAGCAATCAGAGCCTCATACTCAGCCTCATTGTTAGAACAATCAAATGCTAGTTTGTAGGAACATACTCGCACATTGCTCGGGACCTTATTCGGAGCGGAAAATGGATTGCGTATCCAAACACCAATTCCAGCACCATCACTACCCACTGCACCATCGAAATCCATGGTCCAAAGACCATCTTCATCATCCTCTAAGTGCTGAAATTGCGCCAGCTCTGTTTTTTCTGTTTGCTGCCCATCGTCTTTAGCTGATTGCTCAACACTCGTCTTTCTTTCTGCAGAACTTCTCTGAAATTCTCGGTAATCTCTGGTATATTTTCTTCTTGAACTAACTGACTATCTATATCATTAAAACTATCAGCAAACAAAACAAAAGACTCTAATTCGGTATGTACATAATTTACAGGATGATTGATTGGTTTCTCCTTGCTTGTTATCATGTATTTCATCTTCTGCTCTCGATATAACTTTCTCATTTGGCCAAAGACAGGAGTTGTTGCATAGGAGAAATCTAACTGTAGTGTACCTTTCAAATTTTCTCCCCAAGATCTAGAAAGGAGCATCCCAAATCGAGGAGGAATGTCCGCCACAACCACGTCCATCAAGACATTCTTCGCAGGAATCTGATCTAAACTTACAACCAAATCTTTGATGAGTCCGATACATCTCACTCGGCTGGAATAAAATGAGTACAAATCATGGTACTTCCTTGTAATGTCTAAACCCAACTTTTCGATGATCGCTTTTGGCATAAGATTGTGCGAAGCACCAGAATCGAACATGGCATTATGTAACACATATTCATGCAACCTCAAACTGATATAAAAGGGAGGAACATCACTGTCAGGGGACTCACCATCTAAAGCAGGCCCAAATATCAATTCAGGCTGATCATCTTCAATATTCACCGTGTCAAACATTGGATCAAAATTCAGAATTTTAGAGACTTGACCTCTATAATTGTTGTTCTTCATAATTTCTGTCAAAGGAATAGATACCTTCAATTTAGAAATTTCATTCTCCAAACTAAAAGCTGAAACCTTTTCAACCTCTTTGACTGGAACTTCTTTCCTTTCAGCCTTATCCTTCATTATGCTTGGCTGATTTGACTTTTCTGCTGATGATGATTTGTTAGCTGCGGGATCAATCGTCTCTTTTCCTTTCTTCGGTGCTACAGGTGAATCTAACTTCGGTGATGAAGCCTCTTTTCTCTTCTTAATTGGGTTTATGGGCACATCTCTGTTTCTCAATGAGTATTGCTTCTGCTGAGCGGACAAAGCATTCATATACCCTCTTTGGTATTCATCTTATTCTTCCTCTAGAGCTACATCATTTGCTAAAATAAAATCCTCATCTTTCTGTGCAGCTGAACTTTCTGCATACTCTTCGTCTTCAGTGATGTAAATGGGCAGATCATCGAGAGTAAAGAAGTGGTTTTGCTCCCCTAATACATCATCATCATCGTCTAAATCTTGACTCACAAAATTCTGCAGAATAGGTGTTTTAACTTGCTGCTGGGCTGCCGGCTCTTGTACTCTCTGTTCAGGCTGCTTAATTCTGAACTATGGCTGTTGCTGGCCATGGTAGTTAGGATTTCAGATCTGCGTTTCAGGCTTATCAAGCGTCATTCTTTTGAACATTTTTTCCATTTCGCGAAGCAAGTGCTGTTCTGATGTAGAGGTGGAAGCTTCTTCCTTTATGGTCACTCTCTTCTCTGCTTTCAACCTGGCTCTCTTATCATTCAGATTCGCCTCAACACTAACAACAATATTCTGCATATCTTCTAAGGTAGGCGGATCTCTGTCTCGTAATGAATAAGCCATCTCCGGATCGAAACCATTCGGGAATTTAAGGAGAGCTGACTTTCTAGACGGTCTTAAGTCATCTGGAATTGCATTATACACTATATTGAATCTGATAATATAATCTTGAACGGACTCACCAGGATTACGCTTGATGCTAGTATACTCAGAAGTAATTTGCATCGGATCTTTCTTCATATCCCACTGATCTAGGAATTGTGTCTAAAGCTCTTGTAATGTATTGATACTTCCGGGCTGTAAAGCTCTGAACCATTTACGAACCTCACCTCCAAAAGTCTAGGCGAACAATCTCATGGACACATTCTATTCATCAATTTCATGCAGGTCCAAGAAATTTGTCATTCTAACAATATGCTGCTGGGCGGACACACTCTGCGCAGTGCCATCAAATATTGGAATATTACTCTGATAATCAGCGGGCATAGGATCCAAATTTGCAGGTAAAATAAGAGGTGCGAATCTATCAGCCATGGCTCTCGGCGGATTTATAATCTGTCTTGGAGAAACAGGTGGAATGGGAGCAGTAGATGAACGAGGTGTATGCGGTGGAGATGGAGAAGGAACTACTGCTGATTGCTGATCAGAGATCTCAGGATGTATGGGAATGGTAGGGATAAAGGGAGGTTCAGTGGGAATTTGTGAACCAGATGCAATTTCAGATGGCCCAAGAGTTTCGGATGCAGATTCAATGAATTCAGGGATGTTGGTTGCCACAATGGAGTTTTGAAGATTCAGAATATAATTATCAATAGATCTATTTGCTTTTTCAACTTCTAGATACTTGATGAACTCAGGATTGATGACGGTAGAGCCAGTAGCACTTTCGGACTTGGTTTCAAACAATGATAACTCGAACTGATCGTCAAACTCAATATCTTCAATGTATTCAAAAACAGTAGGGTATGAGTGAGATTTGACCAAAGGAATGAAGGGAGCTTCTCGACGGAAAATTCTTGAGATTAGGTTGGGGTTTTCATATACTGGAGGTGGATTTGGATCAGGATTTGATCTAGTATGCCTTTTTGAAGCCAGTGTATTGATCTATTCAAAAAAAACCAAAGGACACAACCGATTATTTTCAGCCTATCGACTTCTAGACTCAATCATCCAAAAGTCTAGAACGAACAAGTGTACTGGGGTAATTTTCAAATCAAGTGCTGCATTCACAAGCTAAACCGGAGATCGACTGAAGCAGCGTTTATCTACTTCCGCTTAAGCATAGCAAAAGCGTTTCGAAAGCTACCTGGCGTGACTTCAAACTTCGTCTATAACTCATGAAATGAACACACCAACAAGCAAACCATTGATATTTTCCCCAGTATGGTCGCCACTATGTTAGCGCTCGAAACTACCTTAGGCTGAAATAAGGTAAATCTCAAGGCAACATCAAACCAAGCTCAGCCTCGTAGCTAGCCCTACGAGGACAGGAGAGGGCTCTCTCCAGGTCTATCTCGGCAAAAGGTCTTCAAAGGGGCTGAGATGACTTATAGTGGATACTGATTTTAGGCTAGTAAATAGATAGGAAGGTTTGATTTAAATTTTTTGGGTTTTCGTTGGAAAAATGGGAAAAACAATTTTGGGCTCGGGGATGAGGCCAGATCTTTGCAGAATTCGAGTTGGGGCAAGGTAGGCAGTAGTCTTGATGCTTTTGATTATGTGTATGGATGGATCAGAATGAAAATGGGATGAAGAGGGCAAGGGAGAACAAGGATCCTCTCCAAACTGGCGAAAACATATAAAACTAAACAAATTTAAAGGCAGAGCACTGGAATCAATGGATTCTACCTCATTTACTCATTCATTTAGTTTCAGAAGCAAAAGAAGGGAATGGCATACATTAAACTTTAAATAACTTACAAATAACTGAGAGAACACACCATCAAAACTGAAAACCACAAGAATCCCAACAGGTGTTGCAAAACCTCTAATCTTTCCTTAGCCAAAATGCAGAAAATATGTACAATAGTGTGCCAAACTTTTCCCAAGAGTCCAACCTTGAAAGTGTCTCAGAAAATAAAATAAATAGACAAGTATAACCCCTTCCCATGCCTCTATGGATCGAGCTCATGCTTCTAGGAGCAGCTTGAACCAAATCTAAACAAAGAGCTAAAATCTAGGCAGCCAAACAACTTGCCTCTATAAGCTAGGAAACTGATCCATTCACTTGATTTTCACTTTTTTGTGAATGAATCATCTAGAAAAACTAAATAAGTGCCAAAGTTACATCATGTACATCAAATTACATCAAGAAAAACCAAAAATTACATCAAGAGGTGAAACTAGTCCAAACTGGCCGAATTTCTGAGCTGGAAGGTGAAAAACATGCCAAAAACCTCTATGCACCGTGTCAGCGCTCAAATCTGCCTCAGGCTGAAGAAGGAAAAACTCGAGGCAACATCAAACCAAGCTTAGCCTCGTAGCTAGCCCTATGAGGACAGGAGAGGGCTCTCTCCAGGTCTATCTCGGCAAAAAGTTTTCAGAGGGGCTGAGATGACCTAAATTGGGAACTGATTTTAGGCTAGTAAATAGATATGAATGAGGTTTAATAAATGACTGGTTTTTCTGGGCTGTATGGGGCAAAGACAGCAAGAGCAGAGGTTTAATCAAAGGCACAGGGTATTTCATAAGGTGAGATAGGAATGAAGTTTAACAATCAAATTTGGAATAAAATGGGGTGAAAGACTGTTTAAAAGGCTGAAAAGGGCATTTAACAATGACTCCTTTACAGACAAAAGAAAATACACAAATCATGAACACTTTCCAAGGCAGAGCAATGACTGAATTCTACCTTTCTTACTGTAAAGTATTCAGTTGGAAACGATTATGAATGAACTATGAAACATTACAAAAGACATATGAAACAGAAGAAAACATATGTTAAACTTCACACCACAAGAATCTTATAATTCAGAGCTGTACCATTTAGTTATTCCTCCGTCAAACTGTACAGTGAGAGCACTGGGTTTTTCCTCCCACAGCTTTCAGAACTCTCTTCCACCCTTTACAAATGTTTTTTCATACAATAAATAAACTCCTCCATGAGAAAACAAATCGACCAAAAATGAGGGAGCTGTTTCAAACTAAAATCATGAAGATAGCATAGGAGCTGTCCATCTGTTCTGAAAAGGGGCAGCGCTACATGTGAAATCTGTTGATAACCAATTAGAATGCAGAAACTGTAATGCAGAGCCTTTGAAATCGTAACTGAAGACCAAAATGGGCAATCGAACCTATCTTTCTGCCACGGTGGATATCCTTTGTTTAAATTCTGGCTTTGACTTTGACTGCCACATCACATTTACCCTTTGAAAAAACATTTTTAATAAAAAAATAGTTTTGAACAAAGATTACTCCCTTTGATAAAGGAAAATAGAATTCCGCTTAATGCACCATCAAGAAAAACAAAAATTATAACAAGTGTATACTGCCCTGGACGTAAGGTGGGAGATGATGAACCTCTTGGGCCATATTCGTGAGGCAGCTATAGTTACTCCATCGCTTACTAATTAACCAAATATAATTGACAGCCATGTTTTCTACTTGACAACACAACCCATCATTATCTCTAAAAATCAATGACATTAGACACTCTTTTCACTGAAACTCATATGAAGCAAAACTGTAACCAGCACGGCCTTCATTTGTTGCCTTCAGCTCCAACTTTTGAAATGTACTGTTGTTTGGGTCGTGGTAAAAAAATCATTTACTGAACCATCACTACGAGAAAAACACACACAGTAAAATCCTGCAATGGTCAAACCACAGTCCGTGTCTCCAACTCTAACCCTTTTCCTCACATCTGGTTTGTGCACTTCAGTTTGGTATTCAGCATCCCCCTTACACAGGTTGAAAATTTGTATTTTTGGGGGTAATTTTGTTCTGAACTTCCATTCTAAAGTCTTTCTCCCATGATTTCATGTTGAAGCATTTATCTTTCATGAATGTTGACTCGTGTGTGTTTTTTCTTGCAATTTTTTCTATGATTCCCATAGAAAAATTCGCATCATCCTTCAATTCCTTGACAACTTGATCTGATTCAAGGCTTACTGTCTCTATATTATCTGATCCCTTTATCAAATCTTGTGCAACGTTTTTAGCCATAGCAACCTCATCTAAATTTTCGACAGCAGCTTCACTATTATTGGACCCTTCAGTATCATCTGAGTCATTAAACTTTTCCATGTCTATTCTGGCATTGCCTGGTCTTTTCTTTGCATATTTATAAACATGTACAGGTTGAGTCTTGTCACTCTGTTCTGTTTCGATCTGTATTTGGTCTTCATTTTCAAATAGTTTTTGCATAACTCTATTCATGATATTAACCTCTTTTTCACATATGCCTCCATCGTAAAGCATATCATTACCCACATTTAGAACATTATGATTACTTCCATTGCTTTCAGGATGCATGCTGTGCTCATTGCAGCTACAAACCTGAAGTTGATGCAGTGGCAGACTTTCAACACGCTGAAAACTATACTTGTGTTTACCCGTTCCCTTGCTTGGAAAAATCTTGATCTTCTTCAGTCTTGGGAAAAACATCTTTAATCCACTTTTCTCTGATAACATTTGTATTCTCTTATCGAGTGTATTGGAGGCTGTGCTTGCATTAACTTCAACAGTGATGGTTGCTGATTGTGCAGCTTCTGCAGCCCATTCCTGACGCAACTGAGCTAGATAATGTTCTTTGGCCTTTTCCAGTCTCAATCGCCCCCCTTTCCACACGCATCCATTATATTGCAAGCCGATTGAGGAATTTTGCATGAAACTGGACGCAAGGGCAAAAAATTTGGCTCTGAGACTGTATGCGTAGCACTCCTACCCAATGCGTAGCGCGCTGCTAGTGCATAGCACCCTTGTCATTTAACACAGGCTGGGGAGGCTATATGCGTAGCGCGCTCTATATGGGTAGCGCGCCTCCTCTACGCGTAGCGCGCACCTCCAATCCAGTCCACAGTCTTTGAAAATCACGATTTCGGCCCTCAACTTCACCACTTCGATTTCTGCCTTGAGAATTTGTGCAAATGAATGATTTTCCATGGCTTATATGTGAATAGAAATATCTCATAAAATCAGATTTTATTTTAAATTTGTTCCATAACCCACTTTTATAATGTTTGGCACTTTGACATTCTAATGCAATTCTGTCTTTAGCTCTCACTGTCTTTTTGAGTCTTGGACTGATAATACTTGGTTGTTTTTGCAGGGATTGGAGCTGCTGAAGCTGCTGCCATTGAAGAACTGTAAAACTTGAAATATTTTGACAACTTACCTATTTATTACAAAGACACATCTGATGATTTCTTCTTCAAAACAGGGTTTTGAAGAAGAATCAATCTCACATTATTGACGATAACATTCCTGAAATAAACACTTACTGAACCTTCCTCTAGCCTGCAGACATTATTCGACATGTTTGAAGACCAATGACGAAGGACTGACAGGACCATGTCTAACATTGCCTCCAATGGGGATGGCAGCTGCCGCTTCTTGGAGGTGCCAAGAACTGCAGATCTTTGAGAGAGCAGACAATGCCTCCATCCATTGGGCTATGGAATCCATTATTGCAAGAAATCGACACAATTAATTTATTAACTAAAAACTGACTGAAATGATTGAAAACTGACTCGACGAATAACTCATGACTGACTTAACTAGAACAAGTATTTACAAAGCTTTTTGAAAAAGGCAGCAATCCATCAAGATTTCAAATCATGATGACAACCACCTGCATACTGATGTGATATGTACAATCATGTGTAGTGTGCCTTCCAATGTAACCAATCCAGTAGATGGCTACACCCCAAATTTTTTCTCTTACTCTCCTTGAGCAGGCGGAATGATGAACCTGTAGGCAACTCAAAATAACCACTGAAACCAAAGCTTATGATAATGAACCAGGCAATATTTATCCTTTCTAATGCTTGCAGAAGAATGCTGAAGGGGTCTTGAAAATCCTGAAGCACTGGCTTATCTGGAGATCCAGCTGCAAAAATACAAGTATTCACTCCATTCTGATCTGAAAGGACAATTGATTTCCGAGGGATAGAAATGCACAGAGAGGTATCTGCCATCTGAGTGTTAGCTGTAGGTTCCTTGACCATGAGAAATTCTGGCATATATTCCTCAACTTCATGATCTAGGTCATTTTTAAACAAAAAACAATCTTCAAGATTATCAAACATGACAGCCTTATCATCTTTGTGAAGGAAAAAATTATCTGTTTGCTGATCTACAAAACTGATTACAAGACAGTCATCTTTTTCAAAAGAGGAAGAAGTTTCACCAACACTTTCCTGACTATGTGTGCACTGCAAATCTGCTGTAGCTTGGGCTGTAACAAGACCTTTCAAAAGTAGATCTATCTCAACTTCAGACAAAGGAGACAATGCCTTTTGTTTTCTTCTGCTTAAATAGTAATTATCTTCATATGACAGGGCATTCAAACTATCATTTATTACTGAGATATTGAAAGGAGTTTTATCACTTACTTGCACAAAGATTTCATTCTGTTTTTCATGAACTGACTGGATTGCTTCTTCATGAAGGCTGTGTTCTAATGATGGACTGACAGTATGACTGAGAACATTTGGATCCATTAATGTGTCTCCTGCATTCCAGATGATTTCAACAACATAGTTCTCTTTGATGGGCTTCAGCACGAGATATGCTTGGTCATTACGATCTGAATCTGAACTTGAAGTAGCTAACTGGACGTTGTCACATTCTGAATTTGAAATTTGACTTCCCTGCATGCTGTCTTCTTCTATGGACAGATCTGAAACAGGCTCTTCTCTTTCATCATTTTCAGCCATATAGACATCTTCAACCTGCTGATCTTCATGAGTGTCCTCTAAGTTTTCTGTGTACTGCTGAAATGGATTCTCGTACAATGCTTCCATGATCTCATCATTCATGAAATTATCATCTTCATAATATTTCTCAAGGCTTTCAATAAAAGTAGAGGCATGTTTGCAACAGTCATGAACTAAATTTAATGATGGATAAGATGCTTGATATCTTTTAATGAACAGGGCATGAAAATCCTTTAAACAGTAAATACAGGCCAGCGGAAAATTTTCATACCAAGATTGGGATTCACCTTCCAGTGTGGCTAGGAATATCTTCATCAAACAATCTTCAGAAAAAGCCACCTTCAACTTGCGAATATGCATGTGAAATCTAATCAGATGTAAAGCAGCATCTTTCTTACCATCATCGTTAAACGTAGGCAGATTCCTTGACCAATCTACCTTGGGCATCTTATTCGGAAAACCTGGAATGTGATCTCGGCTCATGGGAGCATATCTTCTTGTGATTCGGTCCATCTTGATAATCTCACAGCTACTGATCTCCCTGCAGTGAAGTCACCATGAAGCATCGATTTCTGGATTGTTCAGTGAATGAAATCGCCAGGTGAATGATTTCAGCCTTGCGATGTCTGACCATTGTTCACCCTCAACGATCAGATCTGAACTTTGCCATCCTTTACTGGGGAAGACCTCCCCAGTATGGTTGCCACTATGTTAGTGCTCAAATCTGCCTCAGGCTGAAGAAGGCAAAACTCGAGGCAACATCAAACCAAGCTTAGCCTCGTAGCTAGCCCTACGAGGACAGGAGAGGGCTCTCTCCGGGTCTATCTTGGCAAAATTTTTTTAGAGGGGCTGAGATGAACTAAATTGGGAACTGATTTTAGGCTAGTAAATAGATATGAATGAGGTTTAATAAATGACTGGTTTTTCTGGGCTATATGGGGCAAAGATAGCAAGAGCAGAGGTTTAATCAAAGGCATAGGGTATTTCATAAGGCGAGATAGGAATGAAGTTTAACAATCAAATTTGGAATAAAATGGGGTGAAAGACTATTTAAAAGGCTGAAAAGGGAATTTAACAATGAGTCCTTTACAGACAGAAGAAAATATACAAATCCTGAACACTTTCCAAGGCAGATCAATGACTGAATTCTACCTTTCTTACTATAAATTATTCAGTTGGAAACGATTATGAATGAACTATGAAACATTACAAAAGACATATGAAACAGAAGAAAACATATGTTAAACTTCACACCACAAGAATCTTATAATTCAGAGCTGTACCATTTAATTATTCCTCCGTCAAACTGTACAGTGAGAGCACTGGGTTTTTCCTCCCACAGCTTTCAGAACTCTCTTCCACCCTTTACAAATGTTTTTTCATACAATAAATAAACTCCTCCATGAGAAAACAAATCGACCAAAAATGAGGGAGCTGTTTCAAACTAAAATCATGAAGATAGCATAGGAGCTGTCCATCTGTTCTGAAAAGGGGCAGCGCTACATGTGAAATCTGTTGATAACCAATTAGAATGTGAAAACTGTAATGCAGAGCCTTTGAAATCGTAACTGAAGACCAAAATGGGCAATCGAACCTATCTTTCTGCCACGGTGGATATCCTTTGTTTAAATTCTGGCTTTGACTTTGACTGCCACATCACATTTACCCTTTGAAAAAACATTTTTAATAAAAAAATAGTTTTGAACAAAGATTACGCCCTTTGATAAAGGAAAATAGAATTCCGCTTAATGCACCATCAAGAAAAACAAAAATTATAACAGGTGTATACTGCCCTGGACGTAAGGTGGGAGATGATGAACCTCTTGGGCCATATTCATGAGCCAGCTGTAGTTACTCCATCGCTACTAATTAACCAAATATAATTGACAGCCATGTTTTCTACTTGACAACACAATGTTGTGTACCCATCATTATCTCTAAAAATCAATGACATTAGACACTCTTTTCACTGAAACTCATATGAAGCAAAACTGTAACCAGCACGGCCTTCATTTGTTGCCTTCAGCTCCAACTTTTGAAATGGACTGCTGTTTGGGTCGTGGTAAAAAAATCATTTACTGAACCATCACTACGAGAAAAACACACACAGTAAAATCCTGCAATGGTCAAACCACAGTCTGTGTCTCCAACTCTAACCCTTTTCCTCACATCTGGTTTGTGCACTTCAGTTTGGTATTCAGCATCCCCCTTACACAAGTTGAAAATTTGTATTTTTGGGGGTAATTTTCTTCTGAACTTCCATTCTAAAGTCTTTCTCCCCTGATTTCACGTTGAAGCATTTATCTTTCATGAATGTTGACTCGTGTGTGTTTTTTCTTGCAATTTTTTCTATGATTCCCATAGAAAAATTCGCATCATCCTTCAATTCCTTGACAACTTGATCTGATTCAAGGCTTACTGTCTCTATATTATCTGATCCCTTTATCAAATCTTGTGCAACATTTTTAGCCATAGCAACCTCATCCAAATTTTCGACAGCAGCTTCACTATTATTGGACCCTTCAGTATCATCTGAGTCATTAAACTTTTCCATGTCTATTCTGGCATTGCCTGGTCTTTTCTTTGCATATTTATAAACATGTACAGGCTGAGTCTTGTCACTCTGTTCTGTTTCGATCTGTATTTGGTCTTCATTTTCAAACAATTTTTGCATAACTCTATTCATGATATTAACCTCTTTTTCACATATGCCTCCATCGTAAAGCATATCATTACCCACATTTAGAACATTATGATTACTTCCATCGCTTTCAGAATGCATGCTATGCTCATTGCAGCTACAAACCTGAAGTTGATGCAGTGGCAGACTTTCAACACGCTGAAAACTATACTTGTGTTTACCCGTTCCCTTGCTTGGCAAAATCTTGATCTTCTTCAGTCTTGGGAAAAACATCTTTAATCCGCTTTTCTCTGATAACATTTGTATTCTCTTATCGAGTGTATTGGAGGTTGTGCTTGCATTAACTTCAACAGTGATGGTTGCTGATTGTGCAGCTTCTGCAGCCCATTCCTGACGCAACTGAGCTAGATAATGTTCTTTGTTTTTCCAGCCTCAATTGCCTCTTTTTCCACACGCATCCATTATATCGCAAGCCGATTGAGTCGATTTGGTATGAATCCGGATGCAATGGAAAAAAATTTTGGATCTGAGACTGTATGGGTAGCGCGCTCTCCCAATGCGTAGCGCGCTTCAAGTGCGTAGTGCCCTTGTCATTTAACACAGGCTGGGGAGGCTATATGCGTAGCGTGCTCTATATGGGTAGCGCGCCTCCTCTGTGCGTAGCGCGCACCTCCAGTTCGGTCCACAGCTGTGTAAAACACGATTTCGGCCTATAACTTCACCACTTCGATTTTTGCCTTGAGAATTTGTGCATTTTAATTGTTTTCCATGGCTTATATGTGAAGAAAAATATCTCATAAAATCAGATTTGATTTTAAATTTGTTCCATAACCCACTTTTATAATGTTTGGCACTTTGTCATTTTAATGCAATTCTGTCTTTAGCTCTCACTGTCTTTCTGAGTCTTGGACTGATGACACTTGGTTGTTTTTGTGGATTGGAGTCACGAAGCCGCTTTCCATTGAAATACTGTAAAACTTGAAATATTTTGACAACTTACCTATTTATTACAAAGACACATCTGATGATTTCTTCTTCAAAACAGGGTTTTGAAGAAGAATCAATCTCACATTATTGACGATGAAATTCCTGAAATAAACACTTATTGAAACTTCCTCTAGCCTGTAGACATTATTCTACATGTTTGAAGACCAATGACGAAGGACTGACAGGACCGTGTCTAACACGCCGCGCGCCAAAGCTCTATGCGTCACGCTACTTTCAGCCTAGTTTTGGGGCACTTCCCGGAGTCCAAATTGAGCTCATGATATCTCGTTGGAAAGCCCTTGATGTTGGCTATCCAACCCAGGTGGAAATGTTCAATTTGGAGCTCAGTTTTCCCTCCAAAACTTCATTCTCCCAGAAGTACTTCCTGCTGGTGCAAAAGGTGGCAGAAAGGTGGTTTTCATGGTGTTTTTGGCCCTTTTGATCATCCAGAACTTGATGAAATGCTTCGGCCATTTCTGAGCATGCATAAATTACCATGAAAAATCCAAAAATACAAATTTTTCCTCCAGAAGGTGTCCCAATCATAAGCGCGCGTTGGGACGTGCTACACATTGGGCGGAATAACCTGTTTTGTGACCAAAATTTTCAAAAATGACAAAAAATTCTCCAAATTTGCTTAAATTTGGAGCGAAGATCCCCTATCATGCCTCATTCTCTACCAATGAAGCCTCGGCCAAAATCCGGAGTGGATCAGGCCTCTTTCGCCTTTTCAGTGCTCTGCTCAACCTTCTCTTCAGGATCTTCATTTTTGCTCTGAAAACGTACATGCGGGCCCAATAATGACCTTTCATATGACGGAGCATGTCTTTGTCTCTATTAGCCTTTGCCAATAACTTCTCCAGATGAATGTTAACATGCATGAGTTCGGTCTCTCGCTCAATTGGTGTCATGTCACCAGGTCTCTTCCGGGCCAATTGTCGATCCTCACGGATTCGCCGCAGCTCTACAAGTGTGTGCTGATCCTCCAGCTGTTTGTTCCACTGCTCCAAGTACTTTATCACCCACTATGCTCTCTGCAAATTCTCTGTCAAAGTACCAATCTCAGCTTTCTGCTCCTGGATGACCTCCCTCAGTTTCGAGCTAGGAGAGCTCGCATCAACATCGATGAGTATAAAATCAGTGTCTCGGCCTCCTGAAGGGCCCTCATCATGTATAGGCCTCTTGCCTCTGTCCTGAACCTGTACCTGTGCTGATGTCGAAGGCGAGACCCCTTCCACCTTGGGTGGAGATAGTACTTGTGCTGCTGATGAAGTCAACGAGACCCCTTCCACCCCGGGTGGAGATAGTACTCGTCGTGTAGCTGCAAATAAGGCTCTGTGGCCTCGCTGATATGTCACATACACTAGAGCACTGATATGCTCAGTCTCAGGAATATCAAACTAGTGTGACATCTCTCCCTCATCATGAACTACCTCGGGAGGCGGCTGTGGCGCTGCAAAGAAGTCACGGGAGATGAACTCATCCCATGCGATGCCTTGCTGTGTGAGCTGATGTACCACCATGATTTTGATCAACGCGTAATGATATATGCTGTTATGATGCTATGTTGGGGTCTTCTTCTGTACAAGAAATGTCATCTGCTCTATGTTACGGTACATGAAGTATGGAATGCTCATCATACGTACCCTCGTGAAATGCATCAACGAACGGATATGGTACGCATAGAGGCGCGAGAATCTGCCCTCGCAACTGAAATATCGAATGATCAGTCTCATCAATGGTGCATACTCATCCTTCAGAAATCGAAATGGAAATACCCTGCTCAGCTGCCTCATATATCCAGGTCTGATATATGGCTCATAATAGGATTTCTCTAGCTGCTGTCGTTTGTTCCATTCCTCCCCTATGTTTGGTATCCCGGTGGCTTGAGCAATGGTCTCTAGTGACAAAATGAAGTTTACTCCAGCAAGGTTTACACGGCCATCATGCAAATGTAAAACAAATAGGCGAGCTAACTCATGATGATGTTGAGTTTGGGAAATCATCTCACAATAATGGAAACATGACTGACGCTGAAAACAATCCATTGCAAGCGGGCAAGCCTGCAATTGAACCAAATAAGTAGGTTCCTCCCTGACATGCCTGCCACTTTTGCCACTTTTGTGAGACCTCCTTGGCACATTAACCTCTGCTATGGAATCACTATCATACCCCTTCTCATAAACTGAATCCGTCTCTGACATGATGCTGAAATCAAGATGTTTGACAAATATATGCTGGTATAGGTATGGCGAAAACAAGAATTCAGTGTATGCTCTAATCCCAAATGTGTCACATATGTATCAAGGTGCTATAGGAAAACCAAAATGAGGCAGGTATTGTTAAGTGTGAGGACAGCCACTGTTTGAGGGATTTAGGAATATGGACAATTTACAAGTGATATAGGAAAACAGTGATAGTGAGGGGGGTATTTTTGGGAATAGGAATAGGTGAAATGACAAACTGTAAGTGAAATCTAAGGCATAATCCTTGAATGTTGTGGCAATTAAAAATTTGTCAATGGAGGGAAAGGATAACAAGTGATAAATTTATAGTTTTACCACATGGGAACAAAACGGAATGAAGGATGTGAAACAATGGTATAACAATGGGATTGTGGTATAATAACAGTGATCACAGCAGTGAGGAAAATGATATAATGATAGCAGTGATAAAAGCATACATAACAATGGCATAAGAGTGTTTTGGCAAATGTAAGTTTTGACACCAATTTCAAATGACACTCATCACTCCTCAAACCCTATGGAGTAGATTTCGAAGTGGACATAGGGTTACGTTTTGCACCATTCAAACATTTGTTTTCTCCGCCTTTAAACCACCACAGCATATCCAAAAATCATTGAGCAGGCGTGGATAACTTACTTGAAGGCAAATGAGGCGATTTGATACGAGTTTGGGTGAAGGAGGGTAGTTTTCCGGCCTTAGGGCTCTATGCGCCGCGCGCATGCCCAACGCGCCGCATGCCTTGGGTGCGCCGCGCGCGTGTAGAAATGAACTGCACAAACTTGCCCAGTGCGCCGCGCGCATCCTATGCGCCGCGCGCTCCTTTGTATGCGTCGCGCGCTAACTGTCAGCACAATTCCGGCCCTTCAACAATGAAATTTGTCTATAACCTCCAACTTCGACTTTGCTGTGAGAATTTGAAAATGTAACTTGACTCAAATGGTTTATATAACTTGGAGAAATGTCTTGCAAGAGTTGGATTTAATTTTTACTTCCTCCACAATCCACTTTGTAATGTTTCTCATTTGGCACTTTGTCATTTCGTTGAACTTCTGTCTTTTGGCTTTTCATAGATTTTCTGAGTTTGGACTGATGAAATTATTTGATTTTTGCAGGGATTTTGGCGTTTGGACTTCGGAAAAGACCAGAGGTTGCATTGAAATTTTTTATGGTAGAAAAAATACATGATTGTTACAAAAAATAAATTTGACAGTTTCTTGTTCAGAACAGAGTTTTGAACTAGAAATGTCCTCAAATGTGTTTGATGATGAAAATTTGAATTAAGAACCTTTTCGAAACCATCCTCACGGCCTGCGGGCATTTATTAAATACATCAAAAGAATGAACCCTAGACTCTAAAAATAAAAGACTCTCGTTGACGAAAATAATCATTTATGACCATGAATGACGTGACCTGAACTTCGATGATTTTTTGAGGAGTTTTTAATTAGCCCAGCAGGTACAAGCATGAGGGAATACAAGAAGACCAAACCCTCTTGTCAGTCAATGGCATGCCCCTAGCGAAATGCAACGAAGTGAAGTGAGCGAGACACCTAAAAATGATATGAAAAAAGCGAAATGATCTCTGACAGAGGGCTGTAAGGACCGACTCTAACAGGTTGCATTTAGGATCTAGTTTTAATTATATTTTGAACGAAAGTATCTTTGTGTAGGAGAAAAATTTCCTAGTGGATTGTATGATAACACATTTCAGTCAACCCAAGAGACCGCCTCTTACAAGAAGCTGCAAGTACGAAAGTATTTTCATTCTTCATGTCAATAACAACAAGCATTATCATACATCAACATGTAGAAGATAGATTTAGCAATATTTTATTTTTGGCTATTATCATTTTCAACTTCTAGATTATTTTATATTAGATTAGATATTTAGTTTATGTTAGATTTTTTTGACGAAATTAGACCTTCATACAGATTAAAATCACCACACCAAATGGAAAAGTGTCTAATTGGGGTCGTGATTAGGTGATTTCCTTAATGTTGGACATGGTCAGTTTTTGCCATCAACATTTTTGGCACTAGAAGGAGGGCCACTAACAAGTTAACCCTTCGGATATTTTCATTGTAAATTTTTTATTTTTATATTTTATGGCTCCTACTAAAATCCCTATTTGGATTTGCATTTCTATATGGTCATCTTGTATCACTCCATCAAGGATAATAAATCACTTGTCAAAAAAAAAGTTTGATGGTAAGGGTAAAGTTTCTGTAACTGGACATATTTTTCAATATAATTAAAATTATACATTTTATGATATTGATGAAGGTGTCACGTGTAATATTTTTACTATCAATTTCACGGGCCAAGCCAAGAAATGGTGCAATAATTTCGAATTGCTTCTATACACACGTGGGATCAATTTGTAAGTAAATTTATTCACACATTCCAATATTATGACTACAATAATATGTATATCAAACTTGAAAACTTATGCACGCTAGAAGTTGAATGTTTACAAGACTTTATCATTATATTTAGATTAATCTATCTTAAATTTCAACCTCAAGATAAACCTTATGACGTAGATCTAACTAAATGGTTTCTTCAACTTTATTCCCTTCATTGTATTCCAAAAAATTATGACAAACTTGAATATCTCTATTTTCTAAATGTACATGCTACAATCGACATTAGAACCGATTCTTTTGAGTCTTCTAGAAAATTTTAAGTTCATGTTCAAATAGATAGTCTGGATCATGCTAGGGAACAATTTCAGGAAAGTAAAAATATGC
The DNA here is from genome assembly GCA_034641835.2 of Pinus albicaulis. Classification (NCBI taxonomy): domain Eukaryota; kingdom Viridiplantae; phylum Streptophyta; class Pinopsida; order Pinales; family Pinaceae; genus Pinus; species Pinus albicaulis. Next base: position 1,749,662,370 of record CM076578.1, on the reverse strand, counting down.
CAAATAAAATCAATGATGTCCTTGAAATCATTTTAGATAAGCATGTTTTAAAAAGGATCATGATATTCATTTCATTTCTAATTTTTGCGACATGAGTTACTAATTCTTGATTATCCTCTTTCTTACAAATAGAAAGTTTATTATGATTGCACCGAGAGGTGCTCTATAGCTTAGTATGCAAGTGATGATGTAAAATATTATGTAATGTAATGTTTTATGTAATGTCATATAGTTTTATGTTGACCCATTCAAATTAAAATAGTACAAATAAAAATTGATCATTATGTAATGTAATATTATGTTGATTAAGTCAAATTAAAATTAAAAATAAAATTAAAATGAATATTATTATTTTAATTTCATATTTGTCATTATACTATTCCACATGATATAATTTATATGTGTCCATGATGTTAGGGTGGTTTGGGTAAACATGGATCAGTCAAGTTATCTATGGTTTTATACATCCAAATTTATGAGAACTCATGGTTTTTCCCATGGTATTCATGTGGAATATGTCCTATTTAAGGGAAGAAAGATTTGTAATAGGATAAAATTCCATAGTATTATTGTTGGTAAGTATATAATATCACAGGGCCAAAGCTCATGACAAAATTTGAAAAAAAAATTAGAAGAGAATGGATTTAAAGTAGTTACTTATTTTGGTATTGAATTTATAGTATTTTATTGCTTTAAATGTGTACAAAATACTAATCGGTATATTACCAAGTTGATCGTCAATGTTCCAAGTTTCAATAAGATTGTGTACTTTTCTCATGGAAGAGCATAATGGTTTTAATTGTTAGGTCAATTAGATCTCTTGTAAAAACCCTAAGTCATTCTATATAAAATTTGAGTAGGATAATTAAATTGTTGGTGAAGAGATTCTTAGTTTTACCTCTATATATATTTTAACCTCTATAATTTTTTTTAGGTTTGGATACATTTCTTTAGTAAAGTATTTTCACATTATAATATGTTGATATATTGAGAAATAACCCAACACTTAGGAATATTTTCACTTTTAGGTTATATAGTATTCATTTTTTTTTGTAATATGGAAAATATATATTTTTAATAATTGAAAATTTAATAAAAAATATTAAAATGAATCATTCGTAATAAATTTCCCTAATAGAATGCGTGGTAATTTTATTTTATCTTTTCCGTCCAATCACAATGGTGTTAGCTCTTTTTCAACATGAGCATCCATAGATTTTTTTTTAATCAAAATTATCAAATCTATATGGATTTAGTGTTGTTGTCACTAAATTTGACCCTCTTTAGAACTAAGCTACCTCGTGGTTTTTTCCTTACATAAACCCCATTCAATATATTGACATTTCCCTCATGATATGACTTATTCCATGATGCCCTCTGTGTTGGGATTGTAGTGTTTCCATTCATTCATCTTTATAATCATCATATCTATGTTCTGTATAGGTCTTATGTATGGTCTCATGTGTTTGGAATAATGTCTTAAAGTTACATGTCCATCCCATGAAGCTTAGTTGCAAATTTATAGGTTATGGCTTATGATAATTTCCTAATACTTGAATAGGGAGATTGAACATGTTTGGAGGCTTTGTCATGACTATCAAAGACTTGTCAAGGCTTGGACAGGTCCTACAGGTGTTAAAGAAGGTGTGTTAGAAGTTGGAAGTACTTTGACTAATGTTTGAACTGACAAATTGGGTAACTTGAGCCACAACGAAGAAACCTACATTATTAACTAAAATACCAATTGGAAAAGTTGTGTTACCCCTTCTAGAGTGAATTTTCCAGATTCTATGCGTAGTTAGTCAATTCCAGGTGCATATACTTTGGTTTTTGCACTTATTAATTGGTCCAAAAGTCCGAGGAAGTCTTATAGAAGATGGTTAAAGTTGATATTATCTCTCATTTAATGAATATCATTTAATAGAGATCATGGAGGATCATGTCAAGGAGGAGAAATATAAAATGTTGGACCAATTTAGAGCATGTGAACAAATATTATTATCTTTCCATTACTTTGATTATAGTTATTATTTTAATCATTTGAAAAAATTATATATTGGAGATTTCTTTGAGGAGTTTTGGTTGGTTACATTGTTGGTTGAGTGAGAGTGAGTGAAGAGAATAGTGTGTAAGTTGTGAGGGATATTATGCATAAAATATAAAGTTATTTGCAAGTGTTGTAGAAGGTAGTAGAAGTGTGTTCCACCCAATATATTATGCAGAGGGTGAGAATATGGAGTAAGGAATGATTGTAGATTATTTGGTGTATGGTAGTTGCTATTATATTCATCATAATATTGTGTTGTATGAAAATTTTGTTCTTAGACATTTTATCATTTTGTAAAGGATTGATGTGTTGGTTTTTAGATGTGTATTTCTCCTTAGAGTCCAGTTTGAAAATGAATGAAATCATGGTTCCTATAGTTTGAGGAGGTGGTGGCCTTCATTTAGTAGTGGATGAATATGATAAGGTTAGTGGTTCCTTACTAGTGGTGGCCAAAAACAAAATATATCGGGAGTAGTATCTCCATTTAGTGGTCGTTGGATAGTCCAGTGGTGACTAGGTGATGCTTATTGGGAGTTGAGGCTTCCAATAGGTGGTGGCCTCCAAAGTCATGTGAGTAGATACTTCCTAGCTAGTGGTGGCTATAAATATTGTTCATAGGGGTAGTGGGTCCTAGATGGTCATGGCCAACAATATTGTTCAGAGGGGTAGTGGCTGCTAGCTGGTCATGGCCAGCTAAAATATTTAAAATAATTTATTCATATAATAATAAGATAATAGGAAGAAACACAACAACAATAAGTGGTTTTTTCCCTTTGAGTGTTTCCAACATAAATCATCAGTGTCTTTATGTGTGTGATTATTTTTATGGTTATATGTTATGCATGATGCTCTAAACTCATTTACTGTGTTTCATATGGTGAATTTTTAATGGATTAATTAATAATATTTTTTTTTTATAAGTGCCATCACTATTGATTCAACCCCCCTCCATAGTCGTGATCTACATTTATAAAAAGTTGTATTAGAGCCAATTCTCTCTAGTGGATCTTGATCACTCGAGAGTAGATCGTTGATTTATGGGAAAAAAAATTAAGTAGTCTTAGAAAAGGAAGGGAAACAAACATACAATAAATACTTAAAATATAGAAGAACCCCTCTTTTTCTTGGTCAAAGATATAGATAAAAATCACGAAGGAAACTCAACTGATGCATTTTCTGTTAATTTTAATCGTTATGGTCATTATACATCTAGATTCCCATTTCCTTATCCTTATAATGATGATGGAATACTTGAGAATATTGAGCTAGAAGATGATAATCTATTATTTTAAGTTGATTATCCAAGTGAAAGGACAATTTAACATCAGATGGAGAAATCAAGAATTAAAAAGTTTTGAAGATGAAAAACAAAGAAAAATAGCATCACTTGAAACTAAGATTAAAAGGATCATGACTAAAAACAAATATCAATAGAAATTACTACAATTTTCTTATGAGAAGGAATGTTCCTTCAAATAAGAAATCATTAGACTAAAATCCCAACTAGAATAACGAAGGCAAGTTGAAGAGGGAATGAGGAAGCACTATAGAGAAAAGGAGGGTCAATGTGAGAGATTAGATACTAAAATGGCTTCATTAAGGAGTGATTTAGAGAATATAACCACCCAGCTGAACAGATTCCTAAATTATACATTTTTCAAATCAGATCACAACCTATAGAAAGGAGAAACTAGTTTAGCTGCAGATACAAGAAAAACAAATGGTAGTAGTAGCAAAAGTTGCAAGAAATAAATCCATCAATAGAACCAATAGTTAAACAAGGAGCTCAAGGAAGATAATCCTAAGGTCATGCCAAGAAGAGCACCTAAAATAGCATTCCTACCCTTGGTAGATGTGGCATGCTTCAATTGTTAGAAGCTTGGAAATATTGCAATAAATTAAGAAAACATGTAGTAGAAGAAGAATTTGGATATAAGGCCCTAACAAGAAAACAACCAAGGAGGACTATCCCCTTTTCAAATTTCAACAAAAATTAGGTATACCAGTTCTTTTTACGGTTACTACTACTCATGCAATGATTTTGGCCACAAGGCTATTGAATGTAGGTCTTATGGAAAGAGGAATAGAAGGAAGATTATGAGATCCAAGCCCTTTCCCTTTTTAATTGGTAACATTAGATGCTACATGTGTGAAAATCCTCGTCATATGGAAAAATTGCAAAATACCATGGTTCTTAAGTCCATCCAGTAAAGGAGAAAAGTTTATGCCAAAAATACTAGACAATAATATAGAGAGAGATCCACATGTTAGATATCAACCCCTAAAAATTAAGAGGAAGAAGGAGCATTAATATTATGCAAGGAGAAACTAATGCTCACATGGCCTTAGGGGGAGAATATGGTGCATCATGATTTTTCATGTAGAAGAATTGAAGGTGCTACCATGGCAAGAGCAGTGCACATGAAAATATTTAGTTGGTGAGAAGGTGCATGAGCTCAAGGGGAGTTGTACGAGGTTTAGTTTATTGAAATGTATAACTTGGATATTGATTGGTTCAACCATGGGTATTTATTTTGATGTATGCATCTAGGGCTTGATGATGCTTATCATTTTGATGTTGTTTTATTCTACTAATGTTACATTTGCTGAGTATATTGTGATAAAGTTTTGATAGAGGTTTTGTGATGTGAACATGAGCACAAATCTCTTTGGGAGAGATTTTTCGAAGGTGTGGAGATTATATGGAGATAACACATGTCTAGGGGTAGAATCTCATATGCTTCCATTTTTTTAGTGATTTATTGATGTCATTATGGTCCCTTTCTAGAAAAATAGGAAGATATTATTTGGAGGAGCTTCCTATGTTCCTCATGTTATGTGTTTACCTGACATTGGTCTATTGCAGGAGTTATCAGAGGTTGAGGAGCATGTGTCTTGGGTTTACATGGTTTATGTGCTCCCTCGTAGTTTTGCATGAGTTGATATGTAGTTTCTTTGTATTAGATTGAAAAAAATTGTGTATTCATATTGATGGTTATTTGAGCTCATGATATGCCATGCATAACTTCCATAATTATATAAGCGAGTTGTATACATTGCCAGAGAGTGTGAGATTTTTATGCTTGTGTTGGTGCTATGAAGAACAAATTGATGGTGCTGCATGGAACCTATTGTGTATGGTTGTAGTTTATTTCATTGTTCCAATGAAAAATATTTATAACTATTATGTAGAGGAATTAAGAGTTGGTCATGATGGAACTATGTTATGCTGTTGTTGTTATTGTACAAATCATAATGGTTGTTTATTGTTCATTTCACACATTATTTTCTTGGTCGCTCATTGATATTATTGATGATTGAGATCCACTTAGGGTATCTTTGATGGTGTTGTTGTTGGTGATTTTATATGGAGGGTATATTGATGTATTGAGTTTTTTTCTGCTAGAGATATCCTGGTTGTTTGTTGATCTACTATCTAGTCCTATAGCTGGAATTTTCGCAGTAGTATGGCTTCATGTTGTTGAGCCATGTGGTGTATGATGCCTATATCTATGAGGAGGATTTCTGAAGTGATATGTATTTCTTCCACCACTGCATCATTGTATTTATGTTGTTTCTACTAGTTTACATTACCTTGTAGAGGTTTATGCTCAATATGGTGGTTGTTTTGTTGGCATGTTTTTACTAGAGAGGGTTGATATCTAGTGTTGATTTTTGTGTTCTATTTTTTAATATTGTTGTTTCTTCTATGAGGTTTTTCATGTTGAAAAAATCCTTCATCATGTTGTTGATATATGTTGTTTTTAGGCGATTGAGCATTACCATGTATTATTGATTACTGCTTTTGAGATCTTAGTCTATGGCCGACCGTTGGAGAGGTCGACACATGTTATCATGTGATATTCATTGTAATTATATTTCTTATATGTAGAGCACATATTGTTGATCATAGATTCCATGTAGATGCATTATTTCATTATATTAGGCATGCATTAAAGAGAGGACCCTTTTGTATGTTTGAGTAGCACTTGTGACAACCATATATGGGCTTCTAGAGAAGATTCTCTCAATATTTTATTAATCATGCATAGAGGTGGGACATGGTGGTTGGAATGTATTGTAGTGGTTCATTATGTTTCAACAATCTATGAAACCTAGAGTGCAAGATAAATCCATGTAACTCGGTTTTTCTTATCATTGGGTCTATATAGGGTCACATGAAGTAATTTTCATGAGTCTTGCCATATATTGAGGAGTATGGATTCATGTTGTTGAGCCATGTGGTGTATGATGCCTATATTGATGAGGAGGATTTATGAAGTGATATATATTGTTGCCACCACTACATCATTGTATTTATGTTGTTGCTCAATATGGTGGTTGTTTTGCTGCCATGTTTTTTCTACAGAGGGCTAATATATAGTTTTTATTGGTGTGTTATGTTGTTGATTATTGTTGCTATTGTTGCTATGAGTGTTTTCATGTTGCAAAGAGCCTTAATCATATTTCTGATATATGTTGTTGTTATATCACTGAGCATTACCAAGTATTGGTATATTTTAACCCTGTACAGAAATTACTTGGAAAAGAATTCTTAAAACAAAAAAGATATACAATGGAGAGAACATAAAAAATAAACATAGATATTTTCCCCTTGATTTCAAAACTGGGACTACTAGATTTATTTTTCATTATGTTCCTTTCAATGTTTATATATATATATATATATATATATATATACACACACATACATGTCAAAGCATTCATAAAACCTAATCCATAACCCTGGGTTAGAAAATAATCGTAGTTCCCTTGACCAGATCTAAAAAATACCATGGGTAGAAAACCATCATGCCCAAAACCATGGGTAGGTCCACCCACCATCTATGGGTTCACCCCCCATCCTTGGGTCCGCATAAAAAAAAATTCCCAAGTCGTTGCCTCAAACCCCATGTAGGGGGGCTAGCGCCCCCCCTGCAAACACCCCGATAAAGGGGGATATCGCCCCCCCTATGACCCCCTCATTATTCCTAGTGCAACATGGAGTTAGTCGTGGAAATAATTTAACACACCCCCACCATTCTCCCACTTGTTGTTTTCTTTCCACACATGGGGGTCATAAGAGAGGTTAGTCATTGGTCCAACCTTACAATCATTAGTGTAATTTTTGAGGTCTAAAATGGGCCTCCTAAGGAAATTATAAAATAATAGTGGAAATAATAAAATAAGATTTGATTACATCATCAAATATTAGAGGGAAAAAAGAAAAAACTACTTTTTCAACTTGTATTTTCAATTTATTTCCTAAAGTTTTTACTTCAATTTCAAGCGGGAGTACTTGTTGGATGAAAAATTTAATTCCTCATCCAAGGAGTACCCATGTTGCATACTTTCGATGGGTTATACTACACAAAAAATGATAAATACATGAAAAACATGATTGTAATCACATTTTTTTATGTATTTCTCATTTTTTGTGTAGCAGGGTCCATCGAAAGTATGCAACATGGGTACTCCTTGGATGAGGAATTAAATTTTTCATCCAATGAGTACTCCTGATCAAAATTTGAGTATAAGCTTTGGGAGATAAGTTGAAAATACGAGTTGAAAAAGTATTTTTATTATTTTATTATTTTTTAATCCTTTTACCCTTTTACTCAAAAAATGGTGAATCATCCCCCATGGTTGACATCATCATATTGAATCCTATTGGTTCTTATAAATTTTATTTTTGTTGTACATTTTTCTTAGGAGGCCCATTTTAGACCTAAAAATTCCCCTAATGGCCCATTGTTTCTCTACACCAAGAAAAGTTCTTAGTGCTCACAAACTTTGTCAATGCATCTGGAGCATTCTTCAAAGTGTCCACCTTTACTAGCAACACCTTTTTTTCCTCAACCATATCCCTCACAAAGTGATACTAAACATAAATGTGCTTTGTCTTTGAATGATAGGCAGGGTTATTTCCCAAGAAAATTTCACTTTGGCTATCATATTCTATCCTTATAGATCGATGTACCAATCCCGTACTCAAACACAATCTCTACAACCAAACTACTTCATTTCTTGTATGAATGAATTCCATGTATTTAGCCTCTGTAGTTGAAAGAGCCACTACATATTGTCTCTTACTCATCCAATTAACTTCACCTCCAAATAGGTTAAACACATACCTACTTGTAGATCTTCTTTGATCTATATCTCCATCCTAGTTTGTAGCAACAAAGCCATGGATGTCCAAAAATATGTCCAATCCTGGTCTTCCTTGGTAGCACAAAAAATAATCACTAGTGCCACACAAATACCTAAAAACCCGCTTCACTATTGTCCAATGCTCCTTCCCTAGTTTTGGCATAAACCTACTCAATACTCCCACTACATGTGCAATGTCTAGTATGGTACATACCATTGCATACATTAGGCTACCAAATTCACTCGCATATGGAACATGGGACATTTCCTCTTCCTATTCTTGTGCCTTGGGACACTATTCAATAGATAAATTTACACCTACAGGAATAGGAACCTTCACAAGTTTACTATCCTACATATTAAACCTTTGCAATATTGTCTCGACATACTTCCTCTGGTTTAACCAGAGCTTCCTCTTTTCCTCATCTCATTTAATTTCCATGCCCAAAATATATTTTGCAACACCAATATCATTCATGTAAAATTTTGAGGACATCTGGGTCTTCAAATCCTGGATAATTTCTTTGTCATTTCCAATGAAAAACATATCATCCACATACAAGAACAAATAAATAACACGGTCACCAATTAATTTAAATACACACAGTGATCCAGTTTGCTTCTCATGAAACCAAGTCCCCGTATATATGTATCAAAGTTATGATACCGCATCCTTGGTGATTTTTTTAACCCATACAAATATTTTTTTCACCTGCATACTAGTTCTTTCTTACCCTTCACCACAAATCCTTGTAGTTTCTTCATGTAGATCTCTTCTTCAAGATCCCAGTGAATAAATATTGTCTTCACATCCATATGTTCTACCTCAAAATAACAATCAATGACAATAGATAAAAGTAATATAATAGAATCTAACTTGACAAAGAGACACGAAATATCACTGAAATCAAATCCCAACACCTAGGAATAACCTTTTTCTATCAACCGAGATTTTTATTTCTCCACCTTACCTTCTTCATTCATATTCTTCGTAAACACCCATTTTCTACCAATTGGTTTCCTCCCAACTAGAAACTCCACCATATCCTAGGTCTAATTTTTGTCCAAATATGCCATTTCATCAACCATGACCTCTTTCCAAATTTTTCCATCCTATGAATCCACTGTATCCCTGAATGTTCTGGGATCATCGTCAGTAATAGATAAAACAAAATTTGAGAAAAAATCATATGGACTATACCTCTTTAGTTTCCTTCTCTCTCGAATTGATCTTCTCAAAACTGGATTTTGTGGCTCTTCTTCTTCTGATTCATGTTCTTCTACAAAGCCTGATTCTTCCTCCTTCAGTTCAAACTCTATCTTTTCAAGTTCGTTTGGTAGTACTTCTTGTTTAATAACATCCTTCACTTCTCTAAACACCACATCTTAGTTGTACACAACCTCCTTGTTTCTGGGTTCCAAATATTATAATATTTTAAACCATCCTTATATCCAATAAAAAGCACCTCTTAGATTTACTATCCAACTTGTTTATTTTCTCCTTTGGAACATGTACATATACATCAGAACCAAATACCCTCAGATGTGAAAGAGAGGGTTTCTTTCTAGTCCATACCTCATGTGGAGTCTTATCCTCCAACATTGATGAAGTTTATTTGTTAACCAAGTAACGTGAAATATCCACTTCCTCTGCCCATAATTCTTTCCCTAATCTAGTGTCTCTGAGCATGCTTCTTTCCTTTTCCATTATCGCCCTCTTAATTATTTTTGAAATTCAATTTCGCGATGGTGTGTATCCACACTTCTTATAGAACTCTTAAAATTCATTCTTTCAAAATTATCCACCATTATTTGTTCTTAACACCTTAGTATTCTTCTTTGTCTCATTTTCCATGAGAGCCTTAAATTATTTAAACCTTCCAAAGACTTCATATTTCTTTCCGAGGAAATATATCCATGTATTCCTCTAGAAGTCATCAATAAATGAGACATAGTACATAGGCTTACCCAGTGATGGAACCAACACAGGTCCAAACACATCACTGTGCATAAGCTATAATATCCCTTTCTCCTGCTTAGCAGCCGGGGGGAAACTCACCTGATTCTAATTCCCATATACACAATGTTCATAGAAATTGAAATACAAATAAATTATACATACCTTATATAATACCATTACCATGCAGTATGTTGGGTGATTTAATGGTTAGTTAAATCCCCGTCATTTAATTGTCAACCTTGGGTTTTGTAAATTGACTAGTTATACCTGTACTATATGTACTAGGTGGTTATATTTCAGATTAGATTAATCTAATGCAATTAAAAAACATTACAAAACAAATTAGATCAATCTAATTCAAACTAAATAAAATCAAACATAAATAAATTGAAATCACACTTGAATAAAGGAAATCACACTTTGCATGAAATTGAAATCACTATTGCAGAATTGAAATCAAACCACACTTGCATAAATGAAATCACACCATACTTGCATAAATTAATTCACCCCACAATTGCATAATTTGAATCACACCACGCTTGCATAATTGAAATCACACTTGCTGAAAGGAAAATCACACTTGCATAAAATAAAAACACACTTGTTGAAAAGAAATTAGATAAAAAACTATATTGTGTTACTAATATGTACAAGGGTATGCAAACTTGGGTTGATGGGGTCCCTCCATTCCTTAGAAAGCACACTGAACAACTATCACATCTTGGAGATCAAAGTGGCAGTATGTATTTCATAAAATGATTACAATATATTACAATTTTTCTCTCTCCTCACTTTACAAATCACATCTTGAATGGAACTTGGAATCTCCAACTATCAACTAGCTACTAGCTACCTCTAATATCTAACAACTAACAATTTACAACCAACCATTTAAAATCCTTTGTATGAAGGTTGCACTCCTATTTATACCAAAATTGAAGATAACTATAGATCCTCAAATATCTCATAAACCAACATTTATCTCATGTTCTTACAACCAATCTCCTAAAAATATAAGTTACAAATACTCTCCAAATTCTCTCATAGTTTTGATAAGGAAACATATCAAAACATCCATGATTGTTCTCCTTTGAATGTTCTTAGCTTAATGATCCATATCTTCTTCAAATATTCTTCAAATCCTTATGAGTTGGAATTTGAAATTCGAATTTGTAGTTAGGAGGCCAAGTAGTACCCTTCTAGAATCTCCAAGTGGGCCTACAATATCAAAAAACTTATACCAATTTTATGTATATATGAAAACATGCTAATTATATAATATTTAATCATAAATTCACTTAAAATACTTAAAATAAATTACTTTGGAAAATATAGTGCTAAACCCATGTGATCATGAAAATGGTTATCTAATGTAGGGTTATGTAGCTGCACAATGAGGGATGAGATACAGAATGAGGGTGAAATGATGGAAATGTGGGTAGAAGTGGATGAAATTTTGGAGACTGAACACGATATTCGAAGGCACTTCAATCCATTATGTCCAAGACTTTGATGCCATAGAATGGTTTTTTCTCTAGAGACCAATAGATTTTCTGCTCCACTTTCAGGAACCACAAAATTGTTTCACCCATCAATAATAGTGCTACCTATAATCTTATAAAAAGTTCCAATCCAAAATTCCTGCATAAATACTAGTGCCCCCTGAACCATCTTGCAGGTATCTTTCTCAAACACGTTTTTTACACTTGCATCATCCATCTTTCCTACATAAATCATATTTGTAGCCAATGAAAGAATATGCAGAACACCAGGAAGTGTTCTAATCCTTCCACCTTTCATCTTCAACTTTACTTTTCCACGTCCAATGATTCTTGCCTTCCTCTCATCTGCCATGAATACATCACCACCATCATATTTCTCATACATTCATAACCACTCTCTATGGGGAGTGAAGTGAAAGGATGCACTTGAGTCAATAAACCATTCCTCATGATCTACATGTCTACTTGAAGAAGAATTCAAGTACACATCCCCACCCTCGTATGAGGTGGTTTTCACCTCTACAGAAGGAGCATCATTAGATCCATTTCCTTTCTCATAAGTTTTAGATTTACAATACTTTTTGTAGTGCCCTTATTTTCCGAATTTCCAACATACCTTTACAAGTTTTCCTGGATATTTAGATCTCCTACTTGAGGACTTATTTTTGTTTCTGTTCTAAGACCATCCTCTTATAGACAAGGCATCTCCATTCTATCTCTCCACATTTTTTCTTCTCAGCTCCTTCGACAACAAGGATGAGACTATTTCATCAAACTTAAAGGTAGTTGTTTTTCTACCTATAGCAACAACTACACTATCCTACAAATCTAGTAGAGAACGCAGCAAACTAATTCACTTATCTTCGTCAAAATTTTTTATATCAAAAGATAACAACTAGCTTACTAGAGTATTAAAGGAGTTCATATGCTCTACTACCGAGTCTCCATCCTTCATCCTCGGGTTATACAACTTTTTATGCAGGAACAATTTGTTCAATAGAGACTTATATTGGTACAAAGTCCCTAACTTGTCCCATAAAGCCTTCATCGTAGCTTCCCCTGATGCATTAAACAATACTTAATATGAGATACACAATCGTATTGTGCTCTTTACCTTCTGATCCAACTACACCTAGTCTTCTGCTGACATTGTCGTTAGTTTAGTACCCGGATCCATTAATTTTTATAAACCAACAGATCCTCCATCTTGAACTCCCACAACTAAAAAAATTGTCTATTGAGTTTCTTGATCTTTATATTTCCACTTTTCACCATATTTTTTCATATCAAGAATTGATCTCGCTTATCTCCCACTGTAACTAGGTCTACCATAGGCCCAAAAAAAACCCGTCAGCAACAAAGGCATCCCCTTGAATCCAAAACAAATTTGATACCAAATTTATGTTTTAAGACTATAAAAAATTACCTGTAAACAAATTATTAAAACAAAAAAAATATATAATGGCGAGAACATAAAAAATATGCACAAATATTTTACCCTAGATCCCAAAATTAAGACTACTAGATTGAATTTTCATTATGTTCCATTCAATGTTAAAATACATATATATACATGCCAAATCCTTTCATGAATCCCAATCCATAACCCTGGATTAGAAAATAATCGTAGTTCCCTTGACCAAATTTTAATTTATGGCTAACAGTTAGTTAGGTTTACACATGTTATCCTATGATATGTATTGTGATTATATTTTTGTTATGTAGAGCACATATTTTTAATCATAGATGCCATGTACATGAATTATGTCATTATATTAGGCATGAATTGAATAGAGGACTCTTATGTACATTTGAGTAACACTTGTGACAACCATATATGGGCTTGTGGAGGGTATTACCTTAGTCTTGTATTGATCATGCATAGAGGTGGGCGATGGCGATTGACATGTATTACAATAGTTCATTATGTTTCATCCATCTATGCACCCTATAGTGCGAGATAAAGCCTTGCATCTTTATTTTTCTTATCATTGGGTCTATATAGGGTCATGAGAAGTCATTGTCATGAGCCTTGGCATTGATTTGGTTGAGTGATCTAGGCATACATTGCGATGATTAATATGAGTTTTCCATATAAGAACATGTGTGTGCAATATTAAAGCTAAGTAATAGTGTTTCTTTTATTGTTTGGTTGATGATGGAATGCTATAGGTGTTGGGAATATATTGGAGAGATATTTAGAGTCTTATTTCATCATGTGTGGGTTGTTGGTATTTCTTTGCAATGCATGGTGAATCCCTGTACATATTTTTGTATTCGATTCATTGGATAGTTTATAGCTTCTCTAATGTAGTAAGGAGGGAATGGCATGGTGGTAAAATTCATTGTACAACAACCATGGAGGTGCTTGCTACATTAGTGCTTGTTTCTACAGAAGAGAATAATTTAACTTTTATAGTGATTGTGTTGGTAAAGTATAGTGTGGAGGTGCTGATATGAGAAAAAAATAATGTGAATGATATTGTTTCTATGTTTTTCATGACAAAAGTAGAGCTCATACAAATTTACTATTGCTGCTAAATGAAAAGTGTGTTGTTAATTAGACCTAGCTTGTGTCCAGGGGGATTTTATTGCATATATTTTTCAACTATGTGATCATTGGAGGAGTGTTGGAATTGTTTTCATATTTCATCCATGTATCCCATTTTTTATCATTTGATCATGATGTTTAGTGGAGTCCTTGATTTGGTTGATGTAGTCTCTTGCACGAGTCAGGGAGAAGGAGAGTGTTCGCAACATTGAGAAGGTGGTTGTAACCCATTACATGTAGAGGAGGGGCATGTTCAAGTTGGAGAAGGCATGGTGTTGGACTTTATATTTTTTTCCCCTTGCCATTGATGTAAAAGGGAGAGAGAGATTCAACTCAGCTTTAGTGACTAGATTCAGGAAGGAAGACAAGGGTCAAGTTGACATCAATGTCATAGGGGGGGCTTGTTAGGATCGTATTGTTTCCATTGATGTCAACCAATTATTATTAGTGTTCAAACTTATATGCAACATTTCTATGTTTTGTACAGGTCTAATGTATGGTCTCTTGTTTTTATAATAATGTCTCAAAGTTGCATGTCAGCACTCTGAAGATGAGCTGCAAATTTATAGGTGAAGGCTTATGATGAAGTCCCCATACTTGCATAGGGATATTGAACATGCGTGGAGGTTTTTTCATGACTATCAGAGACTTGTCAAGGCTTCGACGGGTCCTACAAGTGTTGAAGAAGTTGTGCTAGAAGTTGGAAGTAGTTGATTGAGGTTTGAGTAAGTTTTGGGATTAAAAATAGGGTAACTCAATCCATAGTGGAGAAACCTATGTTATAGCTTTGGTCATAGAGGAGAAGCTTGTACTAGTAACTCAAATCAGGAATTGAAAACCCACGTTACCCCTTTTAGAGTTTTTTTATTTTATGTGCACTCAGTCAATTCTAGGAGCACATACTTTGGTTTTCACACTTGATAGTTGGTCCAAAAGTCTGATGAAGAATTATAGAAGATGGTTAAAGTTAATATAATATCTAGTTTAATAAATATCATGGAGGATGAGGTCAAGGAGGATAAATAGCAAAATTATAGACCAATCTAGAGCATGTGTGTTAGTATGAATCTTAATCACAAGTGTACGAAAAATGCTCACTTTAGCTGTGCATAACAAATAGCCCTAATAGAAAACATGGTTGCCAATATCTTTAGATCTACAATTATTTTACCAAGATAAATGCTGCAAAAATCTAGATCTATGCATTAAAATACATTAAGCAGTAAATAAAATCAAGAGTTGCTCCATGCATCCAATAGACAAGACAAGATTGTTTTAAAGAATTTTTGTATCTATGACATATGGGAGGAGAACATAGAAATATGTTACCACTCCTCCTCAATGGGATGGGTTCTTGTAAGTCCTCAGCACTTCAGATCTAAAATCCCTCTCTCTTGATGGTGTAGAAAACCCAGACAAAAATGGAACTCAAAGGGAGCTCACAAGAAAAATGGTAGCAAAATATGACAATGATGGTGGATCAAAGTCAGACCAAAAGTATAGATCTAGAGTGATCTTTAGGCAACAAAAGGTAGTGAGTGAATGGAAAAACCCTTCTATTTATAACAAAATATTGAGTTAGTCTAGATATTGGTGCATAATTAAAATATTATTAACCAATTCTAGATCCAAATTTATGGAATATTTTATATATTTGTTGGAGGGAAAAATAATTTGACTTGGGTCAAACCCCTTTATTTGTAAATAATGAATAAATAAATGATTTATTTGTTATTTTAAGGATGTGGTTGAGTAATAATCAAATAAATAATGATTTATTTAATTATTTATGAATGATTTAGTCAAATTTAACAAGGAATATTATTTAAATAAGGTTTAAATAATTATTCCTAGAAAATAATAAGATAAATAATAATTTACCTAATTAATTTTCCTGTTTTGGGTTAAATATGACAAGGAATATTAATTAAATTGATGTTTAACTAATTATTCCTTGAGGAAAATCAAACAAATGTGGATTTATTTAATAATTCCTCATGGGGTTTCCTATTTAGACCATAAAAAACTTAATAAATGTGGTTTACTAAGTTATTTTTCATATTGAAAGCAATTTTACATAGGGTAAAATTGGTCTTACATGGTGTACTTAGGTCCATCTAATAGTAATAGGTTAGATGACCAAAAAATGGTGTAACAGATTTCCCCCAGCATGCGAGCGTTAGGAGCTAATCATATGACCGAAGTACGTTGTAAGAACTCAATCACTAGACGCCGAAAGGGAAGTCAGAGAGAGAGAAATATAAGGTAGACCAAAGCGCTAGAGGACTAGACCCTGAGGAGGCGAGACTTACAGGTGTGACAAGTCTCTTTTATGAGTGAGTATCTATGATATAGGTGGTGGGGGAGGCATACCTATGCCTACTGAGACAAAGAACAAAGAATAATGCGTCCAATAAACAAGGGACTGAATAATATAGTACATGTTGGCATAAACATGAGCCAAGTAAAAACATGATAATGAATCCCACATACATACTGTGCCTGGGATAACAGCCAGGACTTATACAATAATATCTGAGTGCATGAGATACAAATAAAACCCAAATGCCCTTGTAAATAGGAAAGGGATCTGAAAATCTGACTGATACATGCAAATAAAAAGGCACTGCAAGCAGATGAGGCCGACATCATAAAATCTATGGAGCTGCATCAAAGGTTGTGATGAAGAGGTCATCTGGGCATGTGGGGGCCTACCTAAAGGGCCACCCCCTCATGAGGTCTGAAACATCTCACACACACTTGAGAATTGCCGGTATCATCTACTGCATCACTGAACCATCAAGTATATAGATCTTGATCATGCTGAAAGGAGCTGGAGCTGAGAAAAAATCAAGTCAAAGGGCAATAAGGAGTCCCTTTACCTGATCCGAGGCACCAAACAAGAGTGGAAGCTGGAACCAAGGCACACCGCCCTCTAGACCTATCTTTTGGAATGAATGATCTGATGTCGATAGAAGGAGGTCCATCATAGGTGAGGCAATAAGGGATCCTAAACTAAGGCACGAGAGAAAATAGTAGAGCGACTGACAGGCTGACACCAGGGATGATGATGAAATGGGGGGTACTGAGTAGTGGGCAGATGACTTCCCTTGTTAGAGCATAAATATCATGGATGACCTGGCAGGGACTGATACAATATTAGAAGGGACAGGGGACAGTAGGATGGAAGGCCATAATGTGTGACATGAGAGAGGAATCAAGCAATGAAGGATGGAGGACTATAGCAGGATACAAAGGGACTCAGGATAAAATCCATGGATGCGATGATGACTCAACTTGGATGCTCTAAGAAAGGGTGACTCGATGATGCTGCCACACAGAAAAGGTCTGGTGGGGACCATAAATACATGAGTACAAGATGGTTACTTATGAAGAAAATCAACACGAGCATGGAAAAATATGGAGGCAAAGTGGTACCCCAAGTAAAAGTGTTGCAAGTGAAGAAATTTGATTTTGAGGAGTGGTGAAGTGATTCTTCTGGGAAAAATGTGTCCTGGTGAAGTATCAAATCACAAAAAATCATAAGATGGCTACCTCAAAGAAATAAAACATGCATTTCTGGAAGGAAACGCTAAGGGTAACATTTCTTAATATAGAGTGCATTGCAAGGATTAGGAAGGGGACGTCCTTCAAAATCCTCTAAGAGATATGCCCCCTTACCTAAATCCTTACTGATGATGTAAGGTCCTAGCCATAATGAGTCAAAATTCCCATGACCGAGGACATCATGGGCCTAGTCATACACCAGAACAATATCACCTTCGTGAAAAGTATGAGGGTGGACTTTTCGGTCATACTGAGCTTTGGTGCATTTCTTAGCCACTTCGATGGTTTGCAATGAAACAAGATGGTCTTCGGAAGTGTGCTCAAGCATGATAAGTCATTGTTCTAAAGGTTGAGTGTTAGGGACAAGTTCAACGGCTAGATGAAGGGAATGGATTTCACACTCGATCGGTAAAATTGCCTCCTCTCTAAAAACAAGGTGGAAAGGAGTAAACCCGGTGGCGGTTTTAAGAGAAGTTCTATAGGCCCACAAAGCAGGGAAGAGCATAAGGTGCCAGTTGGTTTTGTGCTTATCCACCGTCCGTTGAAGTATGGTTTTAAGGATTTTATTGACTGCTTCAACTTGGCCATTACCTTGGGGGTAATAGGAGGAGGAATATTGGTGCTCAAACCCAATAGTGAGGATAGCTCACGCCATATCTCATCTTCAAAATGTCGGCCATGGTCAGAGAGCAATTTCTTTGGAACTCCGAGTCGAGTGATAACATGGTTAAATAAAAAGAGGCCTACAATAGCCACTGTGTTGTTAAACGTTGGCATGGCCTCAGCCCATTTTGTGAAATAGTCAATTGCTATGATGATGTACTTGTGGTTACTAGCAGATGAAGGTCGAAACTCCATAAATTCTATGGCCCACTTACAAAAGGGACCAGCTGAGATGACAGGATGGAGGGGATCCGGAGGGGCTCGCGCCTTAGGGGTGAAATGTTGGCAATTGGAATAGTGTTTGACTGCTTCAATGCAATTACCAAAGAGAGAAGGCCATAAATACCCAGTGCGCATGATTTTCTAGGTAGTGGCAAGACCAGAGAGGTGGCCACCACAAGTGTTGCTATGGCAGGCATTGAGGACTTTCTCGGATTCAACGTGCATGATACAACGACAAAGGACAGTATCTACACCGCGATGATAAAGGTCGTCACCTATAAGAAGGTAGCAGGGGGCCTGGTGTCGGATACGTTGTAGAGCATCACGATCAAGATGGAGGGAAAAATTTTGGGTTCGCAAATAAGTGAGGATGTCACCATACCAAGGATCATCTGTGGTAGTGGAAAAAAAAATTTCATCAGGAAAATCGTTATTAACCAGAGGATCCTGCGTACCGGTAGGTAATTCAGAAATAAGTTCAGTGAGGGCTAAACCTTTCTTACTTTTGGGTGTGACAAATTCAATATCGAATTCCTGGAGGATAATGATCCAATGGGCATACTTCCCATTGATGATTTAGTGACTCAATAGGAAGGCCATAGGGTTGGAATTAGTCACAACCTTGGTGGAATTCATGAGGATGTAATGACAAAGTGTTAGACTAAAAACTGTCATCCTGACATTTTGCTATGAGTATGAGCTTATTATTACTCATACTTCCTCCCTTTGAAAGTCTAACATATCAGTTCCTCATATCAAGCTTTCAAAATCAGAGAAAAGTTCCTAAAAATCCCCTAAAATTTGGTATCGCACTTTCTCTATTCATTTCCTGCGGTCCCGCACCTAAAGTTCAGCCTTCTTGCAGAACCATACCGCACGTTCTTTGTGTTATGGGTGCGTACCTCTGTAAAACTCAAAAAGGTGAGAAAGTAAAGTTAAAAAGCTGATTTCAGATGAATTCTAGAAGATTCTAGATGGGAATTTTCGGGAATGGATACGCTTTGATAAGGTTCATGCATCCCTCACTTGATGGAGCTAACCCCTTGATGTAAGGAACTAATCCCTTTGAAGGAGGATTCTATCCCTTCATATTTGGAACAGAAAACCTCCTCTTTTCCACTATAAAAAGAGGCCTTGGGTAGCCTCAAAGGGAGTTCAAGCTTAAGATATTTGAGGTTAAATGCTGTTGAGATTTAGACTCAGATAACTAAGACTTTCTATGAGGTTAAATCATTCACCTCTATCCGTCTTGGTTCAAAGAGTGCAATGCTTGTCAAATTAGAAGAGATTCCCGCTTCGGACCCCAGGAGGACCTGGACGACATCAAGGCACAGGTTGTAAAGGTTTTCTTTTATTTGAAGTTAATACAAATATACTCATTTCTCTCATTAAACTGTCTATTCATAGTTTATTTCATAAATTCCTTGATCATTATGATGAGTATGGTTTATAATAATGTCTATACAGGTGCTATGTAATATTTTTTCTTGTTTGTGACTGCAGATTCACGAGGAACGTTCTTTCAAGTGCACGGGAAGGACTTCAACGAGATCAAGCAAGCGCTGGACATAAGGTAGGTCTTACACCTATATAGCATTTTTATGAATCTTGTATGCTTAGAGAGAGATTAGTATAATTGGTTGTTTGTTGCTAGTTACTTTTAGTACTAGAGAGATCGGTCTTGTCTGCAAGATGGATTAATCTACACAACAAAATGGCGACCATACTGGGGAAAGAACTTGTTGTTTTTGGTTCTCTTTTACTTTGATTTGAGGAAACATTATTTCCTGGTTTTTGATTGATACATATATGTCTGGGTAATTTAGATTTTCCCTGTTTTTGAAAATTTAGAAATATTTTAAGTTTTTCTATAATTTTTCCTAGGACCACACTCTGGCTTATTTTGACAGTGCGGACAGGTTCGCACTTTCTGTAAAGAATACAGTGCGAGACCGCACCTGTCAATACTGGTTACCTGCGGACCCTGTAAAATTTGTAGAAAACCTCCAGATTTCTTTCTGTAGTTTATTTTTATTTTGATTTAGATCTTTGGTTTCTGCCCAGACTGATTATTGTTTCTATCAATATTTTTTTGTCAATGAATTCCAACAGTATTGATGTTTTGATGATTTTCTAGAAGATTTTGCATTTTCGATTATTTTTCTCACTTGGTCTTTGTAGCGATTCGAAGCTTTGACAGTTTGAAGTATCTAAGATTACATTGATCTTTTTTTTTTCTTTTTGAATCCGACCTGATTGTGAGAACATCCTTTATTGAGAAATAGAGCCTTTTGTCTCTTTGCGAATCTTCGAAAAAAACTTGGTTGAAGGTTTTGAATTTCATTTTTTATAAAAACATATTTTGAGTGTTTTTTATCTATTTGTTATTCTGGACAAATAGATTCTTAGTTTGCTGAACAACTAAGGAAAACATTCCAAAAAAAAATCTTAAAGCTTTTACTCAATCTAGATTGTTTAAATTCAATATATCTCAAGATTAGATTTTGTAGTTTTGAGTAGTTTTTTAATTTTTATAGCTTTCTTTTGAAAGAAAATTGTTTTGTAGCTTCGACTTTGGAAAGAAAAGGATTTTGTTATGAGCTTGATAATTCTTCTCATTACTGAAAAGACAAAGTAGTTTCTTTCAATTATTTTTCATGTTTTAAAGAAAGAATCAAAAGAATTGCATTCTCCAACTCTTTCTTTAGATAGAAAGTTCATTGAAAGAAAAAGAATTGAATATCATTTGTAGGTGCATTTTAGTGTTTTTTGGAAATCGAGTCTTCACATCATCCAAAGTTTCATTTCCGCACCCATTGACTTAAGAAACAACTCATAAAATTAACGCTTAATTAAAATTCATTTAGTAATCTTTTATTTCTAGGGCTCTTATCACCAACATAGCTTAGGCTAGTATCTTGGAGTAGGGAGTAATTAACTCTCCAAGCTACCTAAAACAAACAAGTAGAAAATCTTGCGGTAGGAAGAATTCCAATTGTTGCATGTATGCTCTGGGAAGCTCCTCTTAAAGGAGTCAAGCACGAGATCATATCTGAACCAGTGGGGTAATCAATCCTTCCTCATTGGGAACGATAGAAGATATACACGTATTAACAACGGTAAACCTCAGATAAACCATTGTCAAGGAGCCAGGGGTCACTTGTCGTTAAACCTTGGATCATTTCAAGGAGCCTTCAAGGGGATTGAGCTTTGTTACTCTGCCCTTGCGTGTGTGTCGGATCGTAGACTATTCCCCCAGGTATATTTGTTTCAGTTGGTAACCTTAGTGGCTATAATCTTTAGGATTCTTTCCTAAGGTGATGGTGGAGGGAAGATCCCACTGTACCTGGAACAGACGTCGGCTAGACTCACTTGGACTCTCCGGAGGGTTATCTTCACTCGAGATGGTATAGTGGAGAAACTTGCACCAGTCTGTTTCATTAAGCAGGTTGTCGGGGTAACTGTTCCAACCACCCTTTTCGTGTTAAAACTCTACTAAGTTGGATTTCATCACCAACTAGTGTTTTTAGTGCGGAAAGTTACTGTTTGTGTGTGGTTTGAACTCCTAGATTTTTAAGCGTATGATTCAATTGTTTGTTTCTTAGAGACTTTAGGTGTTTTCATTGAAATTTTTCTTTGTTTGCGTGTGATTAGATAATTTTTAATCGTGGCGGAATTGCCGAGACAATCCTGGAGAATACAAGGGAAACCCCCTGAATATTCACCAAGTCAACTTGAAGGGCTTCGTGCTCTGGTATCATCCAGTAGTGGTAGAATTAGATCAACGGAAATTGGAAGTTCATCTATAGTTATACATCCTGATCATCAAATACCTACAACAGAGTACATTCAAGAGCCGATTTCAGTTTCTGAAGTTACTGGTTATGTTTCTCCTACCAGTGAATTAGCTGACGAACCTGAAATCTCTGAACCTGAAACTGAATCTTCTGTATTAGAAACATCCTCAGGATTTATCACACCAACTTCTAGCGATCCTAGTTCACCTAGGGTAAGAAATATCGTCACTGACGATCTTCCAACTGGTCTAATTCCTATTGAAGAACTTACTAATCTAGACGAAGACATATCTCTTCCCGACTCCCCTCAATCTATAAATCTTAGGGAGCGTGAGTCTATTTTCTATAGCCCCATTCGAACTGATCCTTGGTATCTCTCTTTAATGAACTTTTTAGAGAATCCGGGACTTGCTTTTCATCCACCTCAAATTCCATTTCATCCTACACCCAGAGGTTACTATCCGTCATCCATTATGGCAGGAGAGTCGTCAATGTTTTCCCAGACTCCGGAATCATTTTTACATGGTGGTCCTTCTGTTCCTTTGGGATACCAAGCTATATCTGGTACTTTCTCGGGAGCAGCTCCTCAACCCATTGAAAACGTGTTATCATCTGGTCTTAATGGTCTTAAAATTGAAACGTCGAACGCAGAGCAAATTTTTATGATGTCTGGTAATGTTCCTAATCCTCAAACACAAGGCAGTCAGTTACCGCCTGGGGGGCAACCTCAAGGAAATCCATTACCGCCTGGGGGGCAACCTTCAAGTAGTCAATTACCACCTGGAGGGCAACCTCAAGGTATTCAGTTACCACTTGGAGGACAACCTCAAGGTAGCTTTTTTCCAGGACAAACTGTGGCATCATATTATTTTGGGGGACAACCCCAAGGACAGTACATACCTCAAGGGTATCAACCTTCAGGACAGTACATACCTCAAGGACAACCCCAAACTCAATATGCTCCTCAAGGTCCTCAACAACCCCAGCTTTAGTACGCGCCTCAAGGTTATCAACCTCAAGGGCAGAACCCAATTCAAGGTTACTAACAGCCTTCTGGTCAACCATCTATTCAAGGAGCCAGAAATTTACCTTTTAATTATCAACCCTACGTTCAACCAGGTTTTGGTCCTTATGTTCAACCTTCTACGGGACAATACCCCAGAATGATGGTGTGGGATCCATCCCAATATCAACAGCCTTTGCAGCCTAATGTGCAGTTTCCTTATCAACCTGGCCAGCCATTGGTTTCTGGTCCAACCCAGCAACCTATTCAGCCAGCTATTCAAACTCCTGCATCTAGTTCAGTTCAGCAGTCTGGGCCTAGTGCACCTCAGACTCCGCCCCAAACTGCTGTAACTGTTGCAATGTCTGTTCAACCTATAACACCTATTTCTAGAGTATCTGTAGCCCCAAGTTCTTCTATCCCTGTATCCGTGCAAATCCCTCAAGTATATGTACCTCAGTCAGGAACGTCAGTTTAGACTTCGGTTCAGATACCTACAGGACAAACCGGTACAATTACAGTTGTTACAAGTCAACCTCAATTTACGTATCAACCGTACCAGGGACAGCCGCAATTCGGTCCCTATGTACAGAACCCAAGCTATCAGTATCAACCGTACCCTGGTTATACTTATCAACAACCTCAGTATGGTCCGGTTCATCCTGGTTTTCCGGGAGGTTACACAATACCTAATGCAAATCCGATTCCTAGTTATCCTAGGTATCCGCCTCCTTGATCTGCTTTGGCTTCTCAAGTTTTTCGCGATCCTAACCGTCAATTACCGTTTATAGCAACTTTGGACTTACCTGATTTGACGCGCCTTACAAACGATCCAATTTTTTATTATCAGAACTGTCCGCCAATGCCTCATAAGTTTCCCAGTGATATACCAAAATTCGAAGGTAAGTCAGGAGAGGATCCATCGAATCATGTCATGACTTATCACCTTTGGTGTGCGTCAAATTCAATCATTGATGATTCGATTCGTTTACGTCTTTTCCAAAGAACCCTTATAGGTTTTGCAGCCAAATGGTACATTGAGTTGCCACGAGGCTCGTTTCATAACTTTAGTCAGTTAGCAACTGCTTTCTTGACTCATTTTCAGTTGCCTGTCAGATACGACAATGGCACAGAATTATTAACTTCGTTAAAACAATCTACGTCCACGTATATTTCTGATCATATTCATGAATGGCGACGTAGGAGACGTTTGGTGAAAGTGTATATTCCGGATCAAATTTTGGCAGAATGGTTTGTTAAATCATTGTTACCCAAGATCACTGAAGATGTAGCTAAGGCTGGTGTTGTTACTGAAGAGCAAGTAATTGCTCAAGCTCAGTACCTTGACCTCGTTTATACGCAGTCGGGTACTTTACATGAAAAAATCCCAGACCTTCCAAAACAAGGTCAAATAGCTGCTGCTCCTTCAGGGTCTCATGCTGCTGACAGTATGATTGGTACAGTCAATTCTAAAAGTAAGAAGAAATCGTCAAAGAATTCTTCTCCAATTATAACTTTACCTGATTCCCCGAAAGGAGAATCTTCTCCCAAAGTTTCTGCCGACATTCATGTCGTTGAAACATCTACGACAAAATCAAAATCCGGTAGTAAAAAGAAGGGGAGGAACAAAAACAAAAAGAATTCGAAAGAAAAAACTGATAAAGATGAATCCAATGACGAAAAACTTAAACCTCGCTATCCTTGTTTCATTTGTGAACAAGATCATTTCATGAAAGAATGTCCATATCGAGACGAAGTTACGAAATTCGTTAAAGGATCGCATCAACCTACTGTCTTGAAGGATCCCTTTCCAGTTCAAGATAGTAAGATGATTGGTTCTTCCTCGACTCCTTTAGAAGAGCCTATTATGATGATGTCTCATGTAAGGATTGCGACGCGATCACAAGATTACGGTTCTAAGAATCCTATTGATGGTAAAGAAGCAGAGTCTTCTAATGCAAATACATCAACTACACCTCCTCCTGTTTCCGGTCCGCTACAGATCGAGAAACAAAATCCAGACTTAATAATCAAACCGCCTGCTAAAGGTGTTCTTCATAAATCAGCTTTCAATCCACATGCGAGAGCTGCTCATAATTACAACATTGTTGAAGACTTAGCTGTTTCTCCTTCAGCAATGTCGGTTTTGGAAGTGCTGCAATCATGCCCAGCACAACGTAAATTGTTATTGTCTGCCATAGGAGCTGTCGATGTTCAGGATTCTAACCTTATAATCTTCGATTTTTAAAATAGTACACCTCGCCTACCTCACCAAATGGCTTTCCAGATACCAGTGTTAGTAAAAAACAGACCAATCTTTCGGACTGTGATTGATGAGGGAGCTTCAACGTGTATTATGTCGATTCAGTGTTGGAAATCACTTGGATCTCCTACACTTAACCAATCTCTGACGATTCTTAAGGCTTTTGATGGTCGAGGTTTTCAACCTTTTGGTATTTTGCAGGATTTACCCATAGGGGTCGAAGGTAAAATCGTTAATCTAGATGTGGAAGTAGTTGATGCCCCTCTAGATTACAACCTTCTTCTGGGTCGTAGTTGGTCCTATGCTATTACTGCTGTTGTTTCTTCAGTCTTTCGACTCATAAAATTTCCATATCAAGGAAAGATCGTGACAATAGATCAGTTAACTTATTTCTCGTCTAACCCAGCCTCTACAGAAACAATCCAGCATGTTGGTAAAACGGTTATCCCTTATAAGGATGTTGGAGTGGGTTTGATTAAAGATTCTGGTTTACTAGGAACTTTTTCCTTTCCTCCTCCTAACATATCGCCTTCTAATGCAACTATTCACATGATTTCGTCAGGCACTGTTATGTTTGATGATCCTTGGATCATACCTTCAGAATCCAAGATAGATTCATTTGATGGCGTGATGCCTTTGAGTCCATTTGAAATTGCATACCAGGCTATACAGTCATTTTTCGACCCCTCTTCAACCGAAACTGATCCAATGAATGGGATCCAAGATGAATCACTTTCTATATCTAGTTCAGTTACAATGAAATTTCCTGAACTTGTTCATACAGATGAGCAAATTCCTGAGTTTTTGTCTGTTGATGATTTACCATGGGAAGATCTACATCACCGATCTTCATTTTTACCTGAATTAGAAGATGATTTCGCTTCAATTTTTACTGATGAATATGTCAAGGAACCTCAGAATCCATTGCAAAATCCTGATTCTGAGTTAAATTTGGAAAATATATCTAGAACAGTTCCAATTGACATTTCAGTAAAACCAGGAATAATTGAAAACAAATATATAGGTGCTTGTTGTACAAATGAAGAAATTCAGACTTATAAAGCCCTATTTCAAGAATTCCGTGACGTGTTTGCCTGGTCTTATGAAGAAATGCTAGGAATTGATCCATCGATCGTTGTTCATGAAATTAAGACTTACCCGGATGCTAAACCTGTTCGTCAACGATTACGTCAAATTCATCCTAGAAAAGCTGCTGCTATAAAAGCAGAAGTTGAAAAATTACTTCAAGCAGGATTCATTTATCCAATTCCCTTAACGGATTGGGTATCGAATATTGTTCCTGTGACTAAAAAACAAGGAACGATAAGAGCATGTATCGATTATAGGGATATTAATCGAGCGTGTCCAAAAGATAATTATCCAACTCCCTATATCGATCAAATAATCGATGATTGTGCTGGCAGTGAATTGTTTTCCTTCATGGATGGCTTTTCCGGCTGCAATCAAATAAACATACTCCCTGCAGATCAACCGAAAACAGCTTTTATTTGTCCATTGGGAACGTTTGCTTACTGTAAACTACCTTTTGGATTAAAGAACGCTGGAGCAACTTTTCAACGGGCTATGTCTTATGCATTTCATGACATTAAGCACATTGTTCAGCCATATCTTGATGATTTACCTGCTCATTCATTACATAGGGCTGACCATCTCACTCATTTACGAGCAATTTTTATGAGATGTAGGCATTATCGGATAAGGCTGAATCCGCATAAATGTGTTTTCTGCGTAGAATCGGGTCGATTACTGGGATTTGTTGTCTCGAAAGCAGGCATTCGCGTCAATCCATCGAAGGTCAAAGCCATTGTTAAATTACCTCCTCCTTCGACTTTACGCCAACTCCAAAGTTTGCAGGGGAAAGCAAACTTTTTACGTAGATTTATTCCTAACTATGCCGAGCTTACAAAGGGTTTTACCCGCTTGTTGAAACAGGACATTCCGTTCTTTTGGGACGAGGTCGCTGATCGATCTTTTGATGCACTTAAACACGCATTGACCCATGCACCGTTATTGCATCCTCCCAACTACAATCATGATTACTTTTTGTACCTCGTCGCTTCTCATTCCACCATTGGGATGGTACTAGTTCAGGAAGATGAATCTCACAATGAACATGTGATTTATTATCTTAGTCAAAATCTGCATCCAACTAAAATCAAATACACACATGTGGAGAAATTGGCCTTGGCAGCTGTTCAAGCTGTCCAACGATTTAGACATTACATCTTGTTACGTAAAACCACGGTAATTTCTAATTGCAACCCTATGATGTATATTTTGACCAAACAATTGCTAGGGGGAAAATATTCCAAATGGATAGTTATCCTGCAGGAATTTGAGTTGGAATTCGAAAAATCCAAGGCAAACAAATCTTTGGTATTTGCGGAACTGATGTGCGATTTCCCCTCTACTGATACTGAAACAGTGGCAGAAGAGTCCATTGCGGATGAATCTTTGTTTCTCATCAGTACACTTGATCCATGGTATGGAGATATTATCGTTTATCTCCAAACCCAATCTTTTCGGCCTGACATCTCACGAACTCAGCGACGGAAAATACGCTTCCAATCCCAACAGTATAATATCATTGGTGATACACTTTATCGTCGTGGAGCGGATTCTGTTTTCTGACATTGTCTAACTCATGAAGAAGCTGAAAAGGTATTAAATGACTTCCATTCTGGAGCATGTGGCGGTCATATGTCTGGGTATGCCACAACCCAAAAGATATTGCGTGCAGGTTATTTCTGGCCAAGGTTATTGAAAGATTGCATTTATGCGGTTCGGAAATGCCACAACTGTCAAATTTTTGATCGAAAAATGCGCGCGCCACCCGCTCCTCTTCATCCTATAATTGTTGTTGGTCCTTTCGCGAAATGGGGTATCGATTTTATTACATGTAACCCTCACTCGGCCGGGGGGCATGCCCATATTATCTTAGCAGTAGATTATTTTACAAAATGGTCCGAGGCGATGCCTACATTTTCAGCTAACGGCAAGACTACTGCAACATTCGTATTTAATCACATAATTGCTAGGTTCGGTGTTCCCCAAGCTATTATTACGGATCATGGAAGTCACTTTCGGAATGTCATGATGACTGAACTAACAGACCAACTTGGCTTGCGCCACGATAGTTCCACTCTGTATTATCCACAAGCCAATGGTCTGGTTGAAGCCATTAACAAAGTTTTAGTCACCATGATCAAACGAATCATTGGTATTCACAAGACGAATTGGCATTCCATGTTATTTTCATCGCTTTGGGCATATCGAACCTCAGTCAAAACATCAACGGGTTTCACTCCTTTTCAACTGGTTTACGGTTTAGAAGCTGTGTTGCCGATTGAATGCGAAATACCGTCACTAAAATTAGCCGTAGAATTACTTCTAGCTACGTCTGAAGAGGAGAAACGTTTCTTGTACTTAGCCCAATTAGATGAGAATCGACGAAATGCTGCAATAGAAAACGAGGCTCATGTTAAAAGGATAAAAGCTCAGTATGATAGAAGTGTGACCCCTCGAAATTTTTCAGAAGGAGACCTAGTTTTACTTTATGATCAAGCTAACGACAAGCTAGGAGCTGGGAAATTCGTGCCTATGTGGCATGGTCCTTACATTGTTAAACGAAAGTTAGCAAAAGGGGCCTATGAGTTGATATATTTTGACGGTGTTCCTTTGGATAAACCCAGAAATGGGCTCTATCTAAAGCGATATTATGCTTAAATGTGGTGTGGAGATTTTGTTAGTTTAAATTTATTTACTGCTGGTGTGTTTTAGATTAGAAAAGTGTGCCTAGTTTAGAGAGTGTGTTTTATCACCATTCCTGCTTATCTGAGTTTTACTCTTGATATTGCAGATGTCGACGTCTCTTCAAACCTACATTGGTTTTGCTGATGGTGCTTGTCGTAGTACATGGAACATTTCTTCCGCAACTTGGGTTATCTATTCACCCTCTGACGAGTTAGTATCCATGCATGGGGTAAGCCTTGGTCAAACAACAAATAACATTTTCGAGTATAGTGCAGTGATTGAGTTATTATCTGAATCCATATCATTTGGAATTTGGAGTTTGATTGTAAGGCTGGATTCCGAACTTGTTGTATTACAGCTTAACAGGGTTTATACCATTAGAAATCCAGTGTTATTACGGTTATTTTTAAGAGTTCGTCTCTTGGAACGTGAATTTGATTATATTGAATATCAGCATATTCCAAGACATTTAAATACATTAGCAGATTCAATTGCTTCTAGTATGATAAATAGACATTTGCAATAATCAAAAGTAGTAAATCAAACAACATTCATATATGTACACAGATAGCCGGAAAATAGTGATATATCATAGTATAGGAGTGTTTTCAAAAAATATACATCGTCTTCGATCATAGGTTGGAAACACCTTATGATCGGCAAAAATGATAATACAAAAGTCAAAAATATGAGTCTACACGATCATCCCATCACTGATGGTGATCATGATAAGAAACCACTGCCCGAGCTACCCTGCATAGGAACCTCCTAAAAGGTCCTAGAACTCCAATCACGTATCTCTGCAACCTGAGTGGAATGTCATCTATGCTCGTCTCTGGAATATCTAGAGTCAAACGCTCTAGATAATGCTCTAAATCAGTCAAAATATCCGTTGATTGGCCTACTGGGGCTGGTGCGGCTGCAACTGGTTGTCTTCTCTCGTAAGGTTGGATATGGGATGGCCGTTGTGGACCCACATCTGTATTCAAAAAACTTTTGGTTATTAGTTTTCAAGACGATAAAAATATATAAAAAAAATTAGAATTTAGCAAACGTTGAAAAATGGTTTTACCTGAATCATCCCACTGTTCCCCTGCTGGGAGAGCCATCTCTCGGTCGCCGTGGAAATCTATCCCGGCATATGGAAAATCCTCTATCACAAAAATTTGGCGATCCAGCCAACGAAAATATGAAGAAGGAAATCGCACAATCTCAGTACCTTCAATAGCATGACGAGCCATCAATGCGGACCAACGAACCATTCTCGGTTCTCGAAGTCGACCGGCATCAACAGCAATACTCTGTGGAGCTAACATGGGGATCCTCTCTAGAGCAAAAGAAACAACAATGGATCCATATCCAAAGTTATTCAGTTTCCCATTTTTTGCTCTGGTTAGTTAGCCTTTTACATTAGCCAACACAGCTTCACACCAGTTAAAGATGGTGCCGCGAAAACAGTCCACGGCAATACGCATTTGGGAACCCGTAGCTACATGAAGCGCAGCACTCCCACATAGTTTGGTAACAGTAAAATCAATAACTTTCAATTCAGGGCGGATGATGTGTTTTATATCAATCCGTTTGTCCTGAGGATTTTCCTGGTCATTGCAGAATTCTAGTTGGAGACTAGCAATAGACTGGCCACCTGGCCTAGTCCCAAACAAAGAAACTTGTTCGCCCCTCCTGGACAAACCAGTCAAGAAATATATATCCTCCAGCTCAATTTCGAGCCAGTGGCCACCAATAAAGAAGCACTGGTCCTGCACATTCCATCTGTTCACCAACCATGTCAGGAGTTCTACTTGTGCCCTCATGCCTGAGATGGCCCAAAATTTGTACAAGCCACATGCTTTTAATGCCTATTGTGTGGGAAAATGGAGTATTACGGCTTCATCCACTTCCTCGTGCTCACGTTCTCGCCAGATCAGCATCTTGTCAATCCTACAATGCATAAAAAGGCAAGTTAGAACAATCTTATTTGAAATTTTTTGGGAAACAAATGAGAAATGAATGTTTTAAATCCAACTGTTAGTATGAATCCTTTGTCGAAGTGTACAAAAAAAGACCACTTTAGCTACGCATAACTAATATCCCTAACAACAAAAGTGGCTGCCAATATCTTCAGATCTGCGATTAGTTAGACAAGAAAATAGCTGCAAAACACTAGATCTATGTATGGAAAGACATTAAGCAGAAAAATAAAGGGTTTGCTCCATGCATCCAACAGACAAGACAAGAACGCAATATTTTGAAAGAATTTTTTGTATTACAGGGCACCTGGGAGGAAAATAAGAAGGTGTATCCAGCTCTCCTCAATGGGATGGGTTCTTTGTAGTCCTCAGCACTTCAGATCTAAGCTTTCTCTCTCATGTAGGTGTAGAAAACCCAATGCAAAAATGAAGCTCAATGGGAGCAAATGATGAAAAATGAGACCAAGTGTATAGATCTAGAGTGATCTAATAGGCAAAAAAAGGTCAAGAATGATGGGGAAAACCCTCCTATTTATAACAAAATATTGGGTCATTCTAGATCTTGGTGCATGATTAAAATAATGTTAACCAAATCTAGATCCACCTTTTATGGAATACTTTATTATATTTGTTGGAGGGAAAGGGTATTTGACTTGGGTAAAATCCCTTGATTAGTCAAAAATAAATAAATAAATGGTTTATTTATCTTTTTAAGGAAGTGGTTGGAAGATAATTAAATAAATAATGATTTATTTAATTATTTGTGGGTGATTTGGTCATATTTAACAAGGAATATTATCTAAATAAGATTTAAATAATTATTCCTAGAAATTAATAAGATAAATAAAGGTTTATCTAATTAATTTCTTTGATTTTGGGTTAAACATGACAGGGAATAATAATTAAATTATGGTTTAATTAATTATTCCATGAGGAAAATCAAACAAATATGGGTTTGTTTAATATTTCCTTTTGGGGTTTCCTGTTTTAACATAGTGAAAGCGGTTTTACTTAGGGTAAAACTGGTCTTACATGGTGTACTTGGGTCCATCTAAGGATAATAAGTTAGATGACCAAAAAATGGTGTAACAGATTGCCCCCCAGCGTGCGAGTGTCAGGAGCAAATCGTATGACCGAAGTACGTTGTAAGAACACAATCACTAGACAGCAAAAAGGGGTGTCAGAGAGAGAACTGTGAGGTAGATAGTGTGTTGAAGGACTAGACCCTGAGGAGACGAGACTCGCAGGTGCAACAAGTCTCTTTTATGAGAGGGTACCTGTGCTGAAGGCGGCGGGGGAGGCATACCTATGCCCGCCGTGACAAAGTACAAAAGAATAGTGTGTCCAGTAAACAAGGGACCGAACCATAAAGTACAGCTGGCATAATCATGAGCTAGATAAAAATACAATGAGGAATCCCATATACATGCTGTGCCTGGGATAACAGCCAGGACTTGTACAATAATATCTGAGTACATGAGATACAAATACAACCCAAATGCCCCCTGCAAGTGGGGAAGGGCTCACAAAATCTGACTGATACATGCAAATAAAAGAGGCGCTGCAAGTGGCTATGGCCAACATCATCAAATATCTGGAGCTGCATCGAAGGCTGCGAAGAAGAGGTCATCCGGGCATGTGGGGGGCTACCTGCAGGGCCACCCCCTCATGAGGGTTGAAACATCTCACACACGCCCGGGAATCATCAAGAGCTGATGCTGGATCACTGGACCATCAAGTATACGAATCTCGATCATGTTGAAAAGAGCTGGAGAAACAATCAAGCCAAAGGGAAAGGAGGTATCCCTGTGCCTGATCCAAGGCACCGAACAAGAGTGGAAGCTGGAACGAAGGTACACCGCCCTCTAGACCTGGCTTCTAGAATGAAAGAGCTGATGTTGACAGAAGGAGGTCCGCCGTAGTTGAGACAATGAGAGACCCTCAACTAAGGCACGAGAGAAAAAAGTAGAGCGACGGAAAGACTGACACTAATGATGATGGTGAAATGGAAAGGACTGAGTAGCGAATGGACGACTTCCCTTGTTAGAGCATAAAGGGCATGAATGACATGGCAGCGACTGACACAATATCGTAAGGGATTGGGGACAGTGGGACTGAAGGTCATAATATGCGACACAAGAGGGAGACCAAGCAATGAAGGATGGAGGGCTATAGTAGGGTACAAAGGTACTCGGGATAGACTCCATGAATGCGATGATGACTCAACTTGGATGCTCTAAACAAGGGCGACTCGATGGCACTGCCACACAGTAAAAGGCCCAATGGGGGACCATAAAAACATGAGTCCAAGGTGGGGACTCATGACGAAAATCATCACGAACATGAACAAGTAAGTGGGCAAAATGGTGCCCCAAGTACAAGCATCGTAAGTGAGGAAATTCGATTTTGAGGGAGGGTAATGTGACCCTTCTTGGACAAAATGTGTCCTGGTGGAGTATCAGATCTCAAAAAACTAACAGATACCCATTTGAGGGCTCGGTGAGAGCGTTCCAATGGTGTAGACGGTTCATCAAACGAGGCTACGGTGTGGTCACAGCAGTCGAAAGAAGAAACATGGGTCCTCTTTTAATAAGGCAGTTTTCCCTCCAAAATCACTCATTTGCTATTGTTGCTGTGGTGAATGTAGAGAGGAGAGAAGGCCCTAAATCCTGCGGCGAACGTAGCAGAATAACCGACCGTTGGAATCGCGATCCGTCAGTTGCAGGTAAGAGGTCTAACTTTTCTCTTGCATTTTGATGGATTACATTTTCAGTTTAGGGCCCAGAATCCCAGAAACAGCCCCTCCTTCATCTCTACGGTCGGGTCGCACTTTTTGGGGCAAAAAGTGCGACCTAGGACGCAGGTATCACGGCAAAAAGTGCGACCTGGTCCAGAAAAGAGCAGAAAACTGCGACCTGGGAGATGAGGGGGTTTTGGTGTTGTTTTATGGCTGGAAGTTGGGTTTTGGTGGTTGGCTATGGTTTTCCCGATCTGTATGCTGACAAAAATGATGTTTTTGTGCAGGTATGGCAGAGTTACGGGTCAACTGGAGAGAGAGAGATCTGGGGACACTACGGACAGAGATCCAGGCGGATCAGGGCGTCCGCCGTGTATTGGCCAGATTTGGGGTTCTCAAGTTCTTGGAGAACCCTTTGATGAGAGCAGGGGAACCGTTACTGGCCCGGATTATCAGTTACTGGGATCCAGATCAGGAGATATTTGTAGTGCAGGGGCACAGGATCGAGCTGACGGTCCAGGACGTGTACTTCTTGACTGGTCTCCCGCCACTGGGGATGGTGGGAAACACACAGCCAGTGTTGCCGCGGGGGCGGCATATCATGGAGTTCGTGGAACGCCATTGTCGACCGGGTCTCCAAGTCAAGGGGACTCGAATACCGATCGGGGATCTAGAGAGGCTAGAAACCCGTGCGGTGGCCGCAGCTGTGCTGCGAATCCTGGGCATCCAGGCATTCCATCACATCACTGGGGGGCAGATGATGATAGTGGAAAGTGTGTTGGGAGGGACCTACTATGGGTGGGCCCAGATGTTGTTGGTGTCGCTAAAGCGACAGTTGTCACTATGCAGGCGGCAGGTGAACCATGACTGCTCATATGGGACTTTGTTGTGCGCCTTATTCTTTGAGAAGATCCCGGCCTTGAGGCCTCGTGTACAACTTCCAGATGGGGGCCCGAGAGAGCCCAGGATGCGCCGTTGGGGACGGCTACTGTGCAGAGGAGGAGGAGGGGCGGTCGGGCGAGTGTTTCGACCAGAGTTTTTTGCCCATTGGGATCAGATGCCTTTGTACATAGACGACTATCCCTATAGTGGGATGAGCTACTGTGGGGATCCGGATCTGCCACTTCCGCCTGGTCGAGTCTGGGGGCCCAATGGTAGGTGACAGATTGCTATTCTTGTGTGGGCATGTTAAAGTTTTTGAATAGTAATTGATGGTACTGATTCATGTACTTTTGGTATGCAGATATAGCACCGGTAAAACCTGCAGCCGCCCTGCTGGAGGACATCCGCCGTAGATGCGAAAGGTTGTTGACCGGAGTATCGGAGCGCGGGTGGCAGGACTTAGACGACCAGTTCATAGAGCCATGTGTTGGTCTACCCTCGGAGTGGCGAGGTGTCATGCGGCGCATGGCGATGGCCGGTCAGGCTATGCGCGATCTACATGCTGCAGGGGCAGAGCCATTGGCCCGGGAGCCTCCAGATAGTGATTAGGGGTGGGGCATGTGGTGCCCCCTATGATGTATGGAGGGGAAAGTGGTGTCCCCAGTTTTGAGTGTTTTGTAACATGCTGTGGGCATGTCATATGTATCAGAGTAGATGGACTCTAAACACATGTTTTTTGCGACACATATTATGGATATGCATCGTTTTTTATGGTTGTTAATGTTATTGTCTTGTATGGAATGTGTGTGATAAATGCCAATCTAGAACATGGTTTGCAATACTATCCACATAGTGATTCTGTTCTCGAGGTACATGGTTGAAAGTTATGGTTTCAAATGCACGTATCAAGATTTTCACTCGTAAATAGCGTCTAAACAGCACAGGGTTATGCACACGATAAACACCATTTAGTTTCATTACAAGAAGTAGGGAATCCAAACGAACGTGCGGATGGAGGATGCGATGAAAGAGGGCATCGGCTAAGAGACCACGCACTGCATCATATTCGGCCTGATTGTTGGTGGCAGAACCAATGCATACCCCGTTAGAAAGAACAAGGGCATGCAAGGGGGTGAAGATGGCCCAACCTGCCGAGGCTAGATTCCTGGAGTAGCGCCTTGCACCATCGGCGTCACCGATAAAGGGTGTGGACGGGGGGTCCTGCAAAATGGCGTGACAAGACAACAAATGAGGGGAGGAAAGGTAATGACGGCAGCGTGAGTGTACAGAAGTCATCGGGCGGCAACCGCAGGAGGGAGTGCAAGGGGCAGGATGACCAAGACTCATACAGGGTGGTATATGAGGGCTATCGGAAGCATGGTGAGGACTCGGGCTGCGAAGGTCAACAGAGACACTGGTGGAGTGATCTCGTGTATGAGGAGGAAAAGGGTGGTCAAGGGACACAACAGGGGAGGATGCAGATGGGCTAGGCTCCGAGTGTCTCGCTGAGGAGGATAGGTAAAGAATGGTTACAGTAGACTCCGTCATCTGAACATCAGGGGGGGGAATGTCGATGGGAGCGGGGGGATCCTCAGGCTGACCTGAAGCGTACTACGCGAGGATAGGAGAGGCGGATTGATTTTGTTCAACCTCATACTCTCGGATTACCTCTAAAGAGGCGCGGTAGTGCGTCAGGTGAGGAAAATGGTGGGAGTAATGGCCATGAACGCCGCACAAAGCACAGGGCTTGTTGGTGCGGAGAGTCTTGGGGTTCTTGGTTACGGACGGAGAAGGAATGGGGGCTTCAGGGACCGTAGACTCGGGGAACGCGACTTTAACCATGGGCTGAATACGGGGCAACTCGGGACAAGCATGGGTGGCATGACCGGTGACATCACATAAAGCACAAGGCTTCGCGGGTGGTGGAGGGGTCGGGTCAGTCGTGGTAGTCTTGTCTTTGGGTGCCCCCTTGCGGGCTTTGCCTTTCTTCCCGGGTGCCATCACGACAGGAGGAGGGTCCTGTGGAGGTGCTGGGGGCACAGTGGCAACGGAGGAAGCGAGGGGGACCGGTTGAACTGGTGTCAAAGCCATGTAAGGTTTGGGGTGACCAGGAGGGGTGGCGGCGGGGGGATCAAGGTACCAGACCGGAATGCCCAAGGTCAAGTTAGGGAGAGAGAGGGTGGCCATGACGGGGATAGAATATACTCCGGGAGGGGGAGCTAGGAAAGGGATCTGCCCAGCAGGGAAATGACCAGGAGGGACGGCTTCGAGATGGTTGAGGCCAGGAGGAACCGATCCGGGAGGATAAAGAGGTTCAGGGATACCAGCTGTAGGGGGAGGGCCAGAAGGAGGAGGTCCGGCTAGCTGAGATGAATGGCTAGGAGCGGGTTGCGGAGGGTGAGGGGGAGGTTGCTGACTAGCCGAGGCAGGCCGCTTACGGGCAGCCTGAGACGATTGCATCATGCAAACATTCGAGGAGCTGGGA
Source organism: Pinus albicaulis (assembly GCA_034641835.2). Classification (NCBI taxonomy): domain Eukaryota; kingdom Viridiplantae; phylum Streptophyta; class Pinopsida; order Pinales; family Pinaceae; genus Pinus; species Pinus albicaulis. The sequence continues at coordinate 1,749,624,791 of CM076578.1, read as the reverse complement.
TCAGTGATGGGAGGAGGAGGAAGGTTAGGGAAAGTTCCAAGCAGGGAGGAATCTTTGTAAACGCCGGGGGAGACACTGGTCAAGGAATCAACGGTTTGCTTGTTGGCTACAGAAGAGATGGTCGTCTCGGGGGAGGTTTGAGATTTTGGCTCATGGTATGTCAACTGGTCAATGGTGACAATCTTTCCATTATGGGGGAAAGAAATCTTGCGAAAGACCGCGGATGGGACAGCAGACATAGCATAGGTGTAGCTTCGCCCCAATAGAATGTTGTAATCTAATGGGGCGTCGATGACTTCGACGTCAACGCAAACAGTCTTACCGACGAGGGTGATAGGGCAATTACGAAACACGCCAATGGGCTGGGAGGCATGACCGTCCCACGCTCGAAGGGTGATCGTGGAAGGGGCCAGCTCAGGAGATCCAAGTTGCTTCCAAACCGAAGCGGACATCACGCATGTGGATGCCCCCTCATCAATTATACACCGGGACATGTTGGCGTTCCGGATTTTGACTGGGATTTGGAAGGCGACGGAAGGAGGAAGGGGAGGATGGTCTGATTGAGTGGCGTCGAAAACAATCATTTGGTCATCAACAGGATCTACAGTGCCCACGGCAGATAATAGAGCCTTATTTTGGGAAGGGCACGACTGGAGGAGTTCCAGTGTGGAAATGGCAGCAGGAGACTGCGCCAGATCATCTACTATGCTATACAAATGGGCAGCTCGACCAGAAGCATCATTTCAACGTAATGGTCCCTTAAGAATCTTGGTATGGACCTCAACTTTGGGTTGAGGGATATGTAAGGGACCACTGGATGTCGAAAGAGGCTCTGTAGAACCTGAAGAGGGAGGCTCGGGGGCAGACTGAGCAGGAGGCTTGGGGTACTGATGAGACCGAGTTTGAAGGTGAAGATCGACGGATGGGGTAGGATCGGAGTGCATCATAAGGATCTGGTAATCAGAGGAACCAGAAATGGAAGGGGGGGCGGCTACCTGGCTGTCGGGCGGTTGGGTAGCCATGAATCCTTGCTGAAGGAAGGGATCGGTAAACACAGCTGGTTGAGAGGTGGCCACATTAGGAGGAGCATGAGGGGAGGCGTGTTGTCCGCGCAATGTGGCTTGAGACTCCCACATCTGCCGCATCTGGGGTAAAAGGGGACAATCGTGGGTGTAATGACCATAAACACCGCAACACGAACAGGGCTTGTTTGTGCGAAGCGGCCTGTCCGGCTTGGGCTGAATGCCCTGTTGCTGGTTGCCAGTGTTAGGGTCCACACCAGAATTGGGTCCACGGGTACCAGGGGCAGATTGGTTTTGGTTGCCTCTCCACCTTCTTTGAGAAGAAGGGGGATTAGTCGCGCCCTGCTGTGCAAATACTTGCCCTGGAGGGGGCTGTAGGTGCTGGTGTTGGGGTTGAGGAGGCAAGGGAGGAGGAAGCGCATATGCTGGAGGAGCTGGCGCACCAGGCTGCGGATAAGGGTAATGGGTAGGTTGGGCAACATTGAGGTAAGCAAGAGGTTGGGAAAAAGGAGGAGGCATGCCGTATCTTGGATACATGCTACCGGGAGGGGGGAGAGTGTTGGAGGAGCTGGCCCCTCCCTGAGGGAGACCATAGCCCACAGGAGGTTGAGCGTATGGATGGGAAAGGGCTCCAACAATACCGTCTACGGAATGAGATGCCCTCGGGGCGTTAACGCCGCCGGGCCTGGGGAGGTCAGGAAGAACGGTATAAACATAACCAGATTGAGCGTAGATCAGGTCATATTTCAAGGCTATTTGGAGGGCGGCTTCTTCAGTTTGAGGAAAATGAGAGGCGACATCTTTGCCGATGGGAGCGGGAAGGGTGCAAAGGAACCAGTCCATGTAAACCCGATCTTCGAAGGGAGGGGCTCGACATAAGCTCCGTCTTCGTCGCCATTCCTAAACATGGGCGGAAAGGCATGTTGAAGAGGATTGCTTAAAGGAAGTCAAGAGCTCCGTGCCAGTATCGTATCGGAGAGGGAGCTGGAAGTACAAAAAAAAGGCTTGGGCAAGAGTCTCAAAGGTGGTATGGGTAGAGGTGGCTTGTTCGACATACCATTTAGAAGCTTCGCCGGTGAGCGTGCGTTGGAACAAACGAAGACGGATGGAGTCATCGGTAATGGAATTGGAGGAACACCACATGTGGAAATATCGGACATGATTGGTTGGATCTTCTCCATTAAGGCCCTCAAACTTAGGGATGTCTGAGGGGAGCTTGGTTGGCATAGCGGGCCAGTTAGCATTGTGGTGAATGGGGTCATTGATCAGCTGATGGAAATCGGGGAGGCTGAGGCCTGCAATGTACGGCAGCACAGGGGTGGCCGGGGTAGTTCCTGTGGCGGTTCCGCTAGTAGTAGGGCCGGCATTGGGGCCGGGAGAACCGCTAGCGTTAGGCCCTGGACCAGACATAGTGAAGGTGACAGGGGGAGAACCGGGAGGAGAAGGAGGACCCGATGAATCAGGAGAGGAGTCGGAGTGCGGACTCGAAGGTGGACTGGCTCGACGACGGCGGGGCGGAGCAGGTCGATCGACCGGAAACTGAGGATGAAGGCCAAGAAGTCTTCGGGAAAGGCGCCTTGGGGGTGCAATGATGACAGGAAGAAGGAAACCGACAGGGGCAGAAAGGGACAGAATCAATTACGGTCAAGGGCAGAAAAAGGTGCAGTGACAATTGATTTTAGAGTCTTTGCCGGGCGGTGTTAACCAGGCACTTCTTCGCTTAGGGTCAGTGTGTGGTGTGCGTTAATTTTAATTTTTAAACCCTTTCCGTTTTGAGAGCAAGAAAAAAGTGTGCTACGTAGCTGAAAATAAACCTACAGAGAACTGAATATAATGCTGAAATAACAGAAAAATAACAGCTACTTGTGCATCTATCTAACCCAAGAAGGTGGGTCTCTCAAAACTATGCTGAAAAGAAAGGGAAAAACTATGTAAAACACACGGAAAAGGGGCCAATAGATCTAAGGTCAAAGGGGACAGGGATCTAGAGGACAAAGCTGCTGAAAAGAGGAGCAGATCACAGCCAAGAGACAGAGGCAAGGTGGCTGGAAAAAGGAAGGAAATAAGCAAAAAAACAGAGGGGCAAGGTGGAGGCCTTCAAAGGAGGTCCAAACAAAACGACAGGAGGTGATTTGAAAGGAAGAAAGGCTGATTTCAAAGGATCTGAAAGGGAGGTAACAGATCTGGAAAAAGGAAGATTTTGACTACAGAAAACCGACGGCTGAAACAGCTGAAACTCTTCCACAAAAGTGGAGGGTACTAAAGCCCTAAGGGGCTGGGTTCCCACTTAGATGAGTAAACGGATCGGGAGCAGGTGGCGGGTGGAACGGTGAAGACCTGACGAGTATAATAAAACCCGAAAAAATTGCGAGAAAAATCAGAAAAAATGGCGAGTCGTGATTTTGAGGCATTTCGAAAAAGGTCGCGGGAAACGGTGAAAATCCGAAATCAGGTCACAGTCGCGAGGTTTAGGAGCCAAAGTGCGACCCACTACATTCGGTTGTCTCGGTGGCAGATTTTCAGAAAAGTTGCCGTCTCAGTTGCGGCTGGTGTCGCTTACCTGCGCAATAGGGCCAGAAACACATGGAAGTTAGAAATTTTGATGTTTTAGGGTTTTATGTGAGAAAAACAACATGAAACTAGGAAAAATAAACAGCTGAAAAGAAACCCTAGGGTCTGAAGTAGCTGGATATGCAGGAATATGAAAAACGACAGCGGTCGTAATTTAAAACCCGTGTGGAGTCGCCATTTGTTAGTATGAATCCTTTGTCGAAGTGTACGAAAAAGGACCACTTTAGCTATGCATAACTAATAGCCCTAACAACGAAAGTGGCTGCCAATATCTTCAGATCTGCGATTAGTTAGACAAGAAAATAGCTGCAAAACACCAGATCTATGTATGGAAAGACATTAAGTAGTAAAATAAAGGGTTTGCTCCATGCATCCAACAGACAAGACAAGAACACAATATTTTGAAAGAATTTTTATATTACAGGGCACCTGGGAGGAAAACAAGAAGGTGTATCCGGCTCTCCTCAATGGGATGGGTTCTTTGTAGTCCTTAGCACTTCAGATCTAAGCTTTCTCTCTCATGTAGGTGTAGAAAACCCAATGCTAAAATGAAGCTCAATGGGAGCAAAATGGCAGAAAATGATGACCAAGTGTATAGATCCATAGTGATCTAGTAGGCAACAAAAGGTGAAGAATGATGGGGAAAACCCTCCTATTTATAACAAAATATTGGGTCATTCTAGATCTTGGTGCATGATTAAAATAATGTTAACCAAATCTAGATCCACCTTTTATGGAATACTTTATTATATTTGTTGGAGGGAAAGGGTCTTTGACTTGGGTGAAATCCCTTGATTAGTAAAAAATAAATAAATAAATGATTTATTTATCTTTTTAAGGAAGTGGTTGGAAGATAATCAAATAAATAATGATTTATTTAATTATTTGTGGGTGATTTGGTCATATTTAACAAGGAATATTATCTAAATAAGATTTAAATAATTATTCCTAGAAAATAAAAAGATAAATAAAGGTTTATCTAATTAATTTCTTTGTTTTTGGGTTAAACATGACTGGGAATAATAATTAAATTATGGTTTAATTAATTATTCCATGAGGAAAATCAAACAAATATAGGTTTGTTTAATATTTCCTTTTGAGGTTTCCTGTTTTAACATAGTGAAGCGGTTTATGAATGGCCCGAGTGTACATGAATGTTGGGTCCATCTAATGATAATAAGCCAACCGCGTGGGTACCGCACCTACGCTTTGTAAATAGTGCATAGATACGCACGCGTACTGTGTGCCGGGTGCGGAACCCACGACTTTTTCTTTATAGAAAAAATTCGGGGTCCGCAGGTAACATGTGTCGCACCTGCGGACCCCGCGGGCGAACTTTTAAACCATTTTTTGCCCTAAAAATACAAAATAAAGCCTAAAAACAAATTTGAAACGGATGAAAAACAAGATTGAGAGGTTGTGGATTACCTGGGACTGACGGTTCTCGATTCCAACGGATGGATTTTCCAGAATCTTCACAGGAACTTTCTTACCCAAAAGTTTTTTACTTTTCACTCTCGAACTGAACGGTAAAAATGAAATTGAAAAAGTCCTTTTTATAAGTTTTTTCGAATGGATGAATTTTTAATTTATTTATTTTTCACTTTAAAAAGGGTATTTTTGAAAGAATTTTTACTTATCTTAAACATGTATGTGTAATGTTTCAAGTTTTTGTGCAGAAACTGGATTTTTCAGGAAAACTGATTATTTTTCAACAAAGAGCATACTTTTATCACTTTTTCAGACTCTTTCAAAAAATTTACGAAAAAGCGAAACCCTGGAGTTCTCTTTTAAGCCCTTTTCAGACTCTCTAAACATGAAAAGATTTCCGAGTACTTGATTATTCGAACTCGTTAAAGTAAATGAATAATCATCCTTTCAGTATAAGTTTACCCCTTTTACGGACTGAAATGGAATATTTACGAAAAAGGTATACGTTGTCTAATTACGGTCAATAGAGTTCTCTCCCGCATTATTTTATCCTTTTTTGGGCTCGAGAGACTAAATTTAGGAAAAAGTACACCCACGGAGTTTTCTTAAGTTTTTCTTCTGACTCCCTAAAACTAAAAAACACCGAGTTTCTCCTATACTGGACTCGTTAAAACTTAACAGTAAAGGACCTGTTCAATTTTAAAACAGGAACGAACCACTCCTTCTTAGGGTTCGAATTTTAAACTAAGTTGGACTCATCTGAAGGATGAGCTTATAAGCAAGCAAATGTTATCCTCCTCAAGCTTGTCAAAAATAAAGAGGTACTTGCCAGAAATGGTGGGGGAAAAAGAGAGAAAAATGGGCGTGTTTGTTTTATTTTAAAATTTTTCGAAAATTCAGTCAACCACTCTTGAACACGACACTTTCATTCACCTGGGTTGGGAAATCCTTTGCCTAACAGTTAATCAAACCACATTGAAAGTCTTCAACCGGTTTCTGGGTATTAGCTTTGGGTCAATTGTCACCAAGCCATCTGCAGTGTCGTTATGTGTTCAAGAGGACAGTTCAAATAAACCATTCATCTGCAAAATATTTTTCATCCATTTTGACCATCCCTGAGTCAGTCCTTGCCAATATATTTTCAAAACTTGATCTATGATTTCGTGTTGTGGGCTTGCCTACGACAGATCACTTTCTATCGACATCAGCACATTATCTAGAAAGTCGATCCAGAAATTGTCAGTACCTTGAAATCTGCATGCCTCAATGGCAGGTTTCTCGCCTTCGACGACAGGTTGCATCATTGACCTTCGATCGAATGATTCCGTGAGATGTTTGACTTTAGCTCATTCATTCACATTTCATGGATTGTACTGAGTACTTTGAGAGCCATTGACATACTGGTGGTTACTCTCACACTTGTTAACAGTTTACATCATTGGTTGGTAATCAAGTGGTTTCTACCATGTTCGACTTCAACACATTTATTCACATGGATAGAATCGTACTAGTTCGAGATGCGAAAATCAAGACCCTGGATCTAGTTTCCACCATCCAGGCTGCGAGGAATTTTTATTATTATACAGTAGACTATTCATTACAGATGGCTGTGCCCATGCTGTGTCTACACTATTGATGTAATATTCAAAATCATTCCTGTATCAGAACGATTTGAGTTAGTTTCTAGCTAGTTTTAATCTGAGTATGGGAATGCCTACCTCAGTGATGACATATATATGTATATATTTTTCATTGAATGTTTTTACAGGTTCCGACTGGGGTGTCCACAGGATGATATTTGAAATGATAAAGTATTGCACTCTTCATATATGACAGACTTCAGCTTCATCTATTCCAGACTTTTCACTTTAGGGGGCAATTTGTTACACTAAAAACTGTCATCCTGACATTTTTCTATGAGTATGAGCTTATTATTACTCATACTTCCTCCCTTTGAAAGTCTAACATATCAGTTCCTCATATCAAGCTTTCAAAATCAGAGAAAAGTTCCTAAAAATCCCCTAAACTTTTGTATCGCACTTTCTCTATTCATTTCCTGCGGTCCCGCACCTAAAGTTCAGCCTTCCTGCGGAACCATACCGCACGTTCTTTGTGTTATGGGTGCGGACCTCTGTAAAACTCAAAAAGGCGAGAAAGTAAAGTTAAAAAGTTGATTTCAGATGAATTCTAGAAGATTCTAGATGGGAATTTTCGGGATTGGATACGCTTTGATAAGTTTCATGCATCCCTCACTTGATGGAGCTAACCCCTTGATGTAAGGAACTAATCCCTTTGAAGGAGGATTCTATCCCTTCATATTTGGAATAGAAAACCTCCTCTTTTCCACTATAAAAAGAGGCCTTGGGTAGCCTCAAAGGGAGTTCAAGCTTAAGATATTTGAGGTTAAATGCTGTTGAGATTCAGACTCAGTTAACTAAGACTTTCTGTGAGGTTAAATCACTCACCTCTATCTGTCTTGGTTCAAAGAGTGCAATGCTTGTCAAATTGGAAGAGATTCCTGCTTCGGACCCCAGGAGGACCTGCACGACATCAAGGCACAGGTTGTAAAGGTTTTCTTTCATTTGAAGTTAATACAAATATACTCATTTCTCTCATTAAACTGTCTATTCATGGTTTATTTCATAAATTCCTTGATCATTATGATGAGTATGGTTTATAATAATGTCTATACAGGTGCTGTGTAATCTTTTTGCTTGTTTGTAACTGCAGATTCACGAGGAACGTTCTTTCAAGTGCACGGGAAGGACTTCAACGAGATCAAGCAAGCGCTGGACATAAGGTAGGCCTTACACCTATATAGAATTTTTATGAATCTTGTATGCTTAGAGAGAGATTAGTATAATTGGCTGTTTGTTGCTAGTTACTTTTAGTACTAGAGAGATCAGTCTTGTCCGCAAGACGGATTAATCTACATAACACAAAGGTTTTGGAACAAGAACACAATAGCCAGTGTTAATTTCTCTTCATGTGAGTAGGATAGAGGAGGACCTACAAGGTTATTACTGACATAATATATAACATGCTCAATTCTGTTGTCATATTCCTGAATAAGGACTCCATCGACCGAATAGGTGGAAGTGGAGATGTACAGGATGAAATCCCTATCAAAGTCAGGGGGACGAATGAAGGGAGCAGATGTGAGAGCATGTTTCAGGGCATCAAAGACTCTTGAGCATAGGAATCCCACACAAAGGGAATGTTAGATCGGAGGAGTCTAAGGAACCCATGCGCGGTGGTGGCATAGTCAGGTACGAACCAACGAAGGAAATTAGCTTTGCCTTGGAGGCTTTGTAACTGGTGTAAAGTACGAGGGATAGGAAGCTCAAGGATGGCTTGAAATTTCAATGGGTCAAGCATGATACCATCTTTAGACACAATCGAGCCTAGAAGATGGCCGACAGGAACAAAAAAGACACACTTCAGCGGGTTGAGGTAGATATTATACTTGCAACATCAGAGAAAGACGGTACACAAATCATGGAGGTGTTGTGCCTGATGTTTAGAATGTGCAGTGAGGTTGTCTAAATAAGAAAGGATAATATGGGCCAGGTCATGAAAACAGTAAGAGATGGCCCGCTGAAAAGTGGCTCCGGCATTTTTAAGGCTGAATGGCATGACTCGATAGGAAAAGGTTCCCCACGCACTAATAAATGCAGTCTTAAGTTGATCAGCATGATGGATAGCAATTTTGTTGTACCAGGAGAAACCATCCATAAAGGATAGAACCTCGTGCCCCACACACTCATTAATGATTTGGTCAATGAATTGTGTGGGGAAGTTGTCTTTGGGACAAGCTTTGTTCAGGTCACGAAAGTCAGTGCAGACATGGATGATGCCTTGTTTCTTGAGAACGAGAATTAGATTGGAAACCCAAGTGGTGTATTTGATGGGATAGATAAAACCATCCTACTTGAGCTTATCGATTCTAGCTTTGACAACCTCTCGTCTATAAGGATTAATGGGTCTCAAATTTTGACAGACAGGATTGGCATCGGGCCATGTATCGATATGGTGCTTGAAAATGGCAAGATCAAGTTTAGGCATTTCTGAGTAGGACTAGGCAAAAACATTACAGAATTATTTGAATAGCTTGGTGTAAGCCTCAACCTCTTCTGGGGTGCATTGGGTGCCCAAGGTGATATTTTCTTCTACCACTGGTTTGTCTGAAATGTTAATTTTAATGGTAGGAGAGATATTGGCCATATTTCCTTCTTCGAAAGCATCAGGTGCAGGGATGGGATTTCTAAACCAATTGACTTCATCAGGAATGAAGTCTTTAGTTTCCACATCATATTGGTCATGGGACTGCTGCGGGAGAAAGTACGCATGGTGGTGCATATCATCCCATGGAAAGTCAGGGTCGGTCATGGCTTTCATAATGTCTTCATCCGAATGAAAGATGGGGTGACTAGAGGAAGGGAGACCACCTGATGCGGAAAAGCTACCTGAATCATCATCATGTGAAGAAAGGCTCACATGCACAACGTCATGGGGGATGAAATAAGAGTAAGCAGGTAAAGGATCTGCTGGTGTTGAGCCCAAGGTGATCGGTGAAGGGAGGTCAGGCAAAACATCAGGGGAAGTCTCCAAGGGGACTTCCACCGAGGGTCTCATGGATGATGATAGGTAGAAAATGGTGGCTGAAGACTCCATCATTTTGACATCGAGAGGGGGAATGTCAATGGGAGCAGGCAGATCCTATGGTTCTATCGAATTAGAACTCGCAAACAAGGGGGAGGTGAACTTTCCATGCTTGGCCTCGAATTGGTGGAATGCTTCCAAAGAGGAATGATATGCTTCAAGGCAGGGATAGAGGTGAGTGTAGTGGCCATGGAAATTGCACCAAGCAGAAGGGTGATTTGTGCGTAAGGATTTGAGTTTCGGGACTAAATCAGGTATAGTGACATAGACCTCAGGAAAATAATATTCCAAAAAGGTCTCATTGACCATGGGCTTCATGTGAGGCAACTCCAGACAGCTATGGGTGGCATGACTGACAACATCACACAAAGTAGATTAGATAGTACGCTTTGGTGGCTGAGGAGGGGCAAGGTTTGTCAGGGCAGCCTTGTATTTAGATGCCTTCTTGTTGGATTTTCCCTTGTTACCCGAGGCTATCGCAACAGGAGGAGGTTCCTGCTGAGGTGCCTGAGGCACAATAGTAGCGGGAGGGGTCATAGGGACCGGTTGAAATAGGGTCAAAGAAAGATCAGGTTTGGGTTGACTAGGTGGGGTAGAGGTTGGAGGATCAATGTACTATACGGGAATCCCCACGGTCAGGTTAGAAAGAGATAGGGTAGCCATGACAGGTACCGAGAACACTCTAGGAGGGGGAGCTAGGAATGGTATCTGATCGGAGGGGTAATGGCCATGTGGGACGGCTCTGAGATGGTTAGGGCCTGGAGGAACCATTCTAGGATGGTTGAGAGGCTCATGGATACTAGCTGTAGGTGAAGGGCCAAGAGGAGAAGGTCCAGAAGGTTGAATCAAAGGGATAGGAGTAGGCTGTGGAGGGTGAGGCTGCTGACTAGCCGAAGCGAGCCACTTGATGGAAGCCCAAGAGGGGAAAGGTTTTTCAGAGCAGCCTTGTATTTATATGCCTTCTTGTTGGCTTTTCCCTCATTACCGGAGGCTATCACAATAGGAGGAGGTTCCTGCTGAGGTGCCTGTGGCACAGTAGTAGCGGGAGGGGTCATAGGAACCGGTTGAACTAGGGTCAAAGCAAGATCAGGTTTGGGTTGACTAGGTGGGGTAGAGGTTGGAGGATCGATGTACCAGACAGGAATCCCTAGGGTCAGGTTAGAAAGAGATAGGGTATCCATGACAGGTACCGAGAACACTCCAGGAGGGGGAGCTAGGAATGGTATCTGACCGGAGGGGTAATGGCTAGGCGGGACGGCTCTGATTTGGTTAAGGCCTGGAGGAACTGTTCTAGGATGGTTGAGAGGCTCATGGATACCAGCTGTAGGTGAAGGGCCAAGAGGAGAAGGTCCAGAATGTTAAGTCGAAGGGATAGGAGTAGGTTGTGAAGGGCGAGGCTGCTGACTAGCCGAAGCGGGCCACTTGATGGATGCCCAAGACGATTGCATCATGCAAACATTCAATGAGCTGGGATCATAGATAGGAGGAGGAAGACCAAGGAATGTACCAAGAAATGAGAAGTATTTGTAGACTCCAGGCGAGACACTGGTCAAGGGGTCGACGATTTGCTTATTGGCCATCGAAGATATGATGGACTCAGGGAGGTCTAAGACTTCAGTTCATAATATGTCAACTGGTCGATGGTAGCTATCTTTCCATTATGGGGAAATGACATCTTGCGATGAACCGAAGATGGTACAATAGACATCGCATAGGTGTAGTTACGACCTAATAGAATTTTGTAATCTAAGGGAGTTTCAATGAATTCTACGTCAACGCAAACAGTCTTGCCCGCAAGAGTAATATGACAATTGTAGAATAGGCCAATGGGCTGGGAGGCGTGGCCATCCCACACTCGGAGAGTTATTGTGGAAGGGGCCAACTTAGGTGATCTGATTTGCTTCCAAACCGAAGCAGACATCACACAGGTGGATCCCCCCTCATCAATGATATAACGGGAAACATTGGCATTCCGGATCTTTACTGGGATTTGGAAGGTGAAGGAAGCAGGAAGAGGAGGATGTTCTGACTGGTAAACATCGAAGATGATCAATCAATCATCTGAAGGATCTACAGTGCCCATGGAAAATAGTAGAGATTTTCGTTATGAAGGGCACGACTAGAGGAGTTCCAACATTGAGATGGAAGCAAGAGATTCTGCCAAATCATCTACTATACTATACGAATGGCCAGCTTTTCCAGAAGCAGCATTTTGGCATAGTGGTCCCTTAGGGATCTTGGTATGAATCTCTGCCTTAGGATGAGGGATCTGCAAAGGACCATTAGTTATTGAAGGAGGTTCTGTAGAACCTGAAGAAGGGGGCTCGGGGACAGACGTAGTGGGAGGCTTGTTGTATTGACGGGACCGAGTCTGAAGGTTGAGGTCTACAGTTATAGGTTGGTCAGAGTTCATCATGAGAATCTGGTAATCGGAGGTACCAGAAGGAGGAGGTTTAGTGGCCGCCTGACCTTCAGGTGGTTGGGTAGCCACGAATCCTTGTTGAGGGAAAGGATTAGTAAACACAGCTGGCTGACTAGGTGCAGCATTGGGAGGGACAGAAGGGGAGGCTTTTTGTCCTCACAATGTTGCTTGAGACTCCCACATCTACCTCATCTGTGGTAAAAGAGGACAATCGTGCGCGTAATGACCATAAACACCACAACAAGAACAAGGCTTGTTCATGCGAATAGGCCTGTCCTGCTTGGGATGAGTGCCGTGTTGTTGGTTAGCAGTGTTAGGTGCATTATTTTAAGGATTAGGTCCAGGATTACTGGGGGCATATTGATTTTGAGTGCCTTTCCTCTTCTTTTTGGAAGGAGGAGGATTAGTCATGCGCTGTTGTGAATACACATGCCCCTAAGGGGGCGGTGGCTGTTGTTGCGGGGGTTGAGAAGGCAAGGGACGCAGAGGTGCTAATGCTTGAGGAGATAGAGCAGCAAGGTGTGGATACAGATAATAAGGAGATTGGGTAACATTGTGGTAAATAGGAGGTTGGGAAAAATGAGGAGGCATGTCATATCTTGGATACATGCTACCAAGAGGGGGAAAAGTGCAGGAGGTGCTGGCCCCTCCCTAAGGAAAACCATAGCCCATGGGAGGCTGAGCGTATGGATGAGAAAGAGCTCCAACGATACTATCATCGGCATGAGATGCCCCCGGTGCGTTGGCACCACTGGGTCTAGGAAGATCAGGTAGAACGGTATAAACATAACCTGACTGAGCGTAGATCAAGTCATATTTTAACGCAATCTGGAGAGCAGCTTCTTTGGTTTGAGGGAAATGCGATGCGACATATTTGTCGATAGCAGGAAAAAGGGATCTAAGGAACCAGTCCATGTAGACATGGTATTCGAAGGTAGGGGCTCCACATAGGATCTTTCTTCTCCGCCATTCCTGGACATGATCGGATAGGCGGGTCGCAGACAATTTTTGGAAAGAAGTCAAAAGTTCGGTACCAGTGTCATAACGAAGTGGAAGCTGGAAATAAGACACAAAATCCCAGGCAAGAGTCACAAAGGTGGTATGAGAGGATGAGGCTTGATCAACATACCACTTAGAAGTTTCACCAGTAAGCGTACGTTGGAAAAACCAAAGATGGACATAGTCATCGGTAATGGAGTTAGATGAACACCACATGTGGAAAGATCAAACAAGATTTGTAGGATCTTCCCCAGCAAGGCCTTCAAACTTGGGGATGTCGGAAGGGAGCTTGGTCAGCATAGTAGGCCAACTAGCGTCATGGTGTATAGGGTCATTGATCAACTAGTTAAAATTGGGAACACTGAGGCCTGCCATATAGGGGAGCAAGGGAGCAGCCAGGGTAGTTCCTATTGCAGTCCCACTAGTAGTATTCCCAGCATTAGGGCCAGGGCTACCACCAGCGTTAGGTCCTAAACCAGACATGGTGAAGGTGACAAGGGGAGAACTGGGGGCGGAACCAGAAGGGGAACCCAATGAACCAAAAGAGGAGTCGGAGTGCGGACTTGGTGGAGGACTAACTCGAATCCTATGCGGAGGAGTAAGTCTTCCTACTGGAAACTGAGGATGAAGCACATGGGAATCACTGCGGGAGCAATACTATACCATGTGGGTTCATATTGGGGGATATATAATGAGGAAAAAATGACATAATATATTGGGGGATATATAGGGGGTAAATGGTTTTTATATTGGCTGGTATAAAAAATGGAGCTCAAAGTTAATGAAAAAATATAAAGGGGTATAAAAAATGTTAATGAAAAAAATGGATACCTACAATATATAGTGAAAATACGGGCTTTTTAAATTGGAAAGGTGTATTGGGTTTATATTGGTAGGGGGTTAAATAATGTGATTTTTAGAGGCATTTTCTAATATGTACTAAAATTAAGGGTACTGTTTAATATGCTATGATCGCACATGATATGTTAGAGGTTCATTGAGTGAAGCCCCTATGGGATGAAGGCCAAGAAGTCTTCGAGATAAACGCCTTGGTGGCGAAATGGTGAAGGCACAAACACGACAAAAAGGGAAGAGAGACCAACAAGGGCGAAGAGGTGCAGGATCAACTGATTACAATGTCGAAACAAGGGCAGATAGGTGCAGGATCAATTGATTTAAACGTTAAAGTATTTGCTTGGAGGTGTTAACCAAGCTCTTCTTCACTTAGGGTGTGTGTTAAGTGTGTAAATTTTAATTTTTAAACCCAGATGTTTGTAGAGAAAAAGAAAAAGTTTGTTGTATAACTGTAAATAAACCTACAGATAATAGTATATGAAACTGAAATAACAGAAAATAAACAGCTAATTATGCATTAATCTAAACCCAAGGAGGCGGGCCTCTCAACAAATAGTTTGTAGGTGGGCAAAAACCTAGTAAAAACACACCAAAATAGCCAATAGATCTAAGGTTAGGAGGGATAGAGATCTAAAGGTCAGATCTGCTAGAAATAGGTGCAGAAAAAAAAAAAAAATCAGAGGAAAAATTGTTGTAAATGAGGTGGCGAAAGGCTATAACCTGGAGGGAAGATGAGGGGACCCTAGAGGAAAACCCAAAAAAAAATAAAAGGAGATGTTTTGGATGGATAAATATAAAATATGAGATGGATCTGAAGATAAGGTATCGGATCTAAAAAATGGCTGAACACTCTGAAATTTCAGACAACCTACAGCAGCTAAAACTCTTCCACAAAAGGTGGAGGGTACTGAAGCCCTAGAGGGCTACGTTCCCACTTTTTTGAGTAAAAAAAAACAAGTATATGTCCAAAACGGGCGGAGATGGAGGTCAGACAACCCTGAACAAAGGCCTAGACAAACCCAAAAGAATCTCAGAAAAAATCCAGCAAAAAGTCCAGGTCGTAGTTTCTGACCTATTTTCTGTAGAGGTCGAATATTTTTGCCTGTTTTCTGTGCCCTGGAGGTTTAGGTTGTAGGTTTTGGCCGAAAAAGTGAAACCTGCACTTCTGACACTCTCGGGAGCAGGTTTCAGAAAATTTTGTTGTTTCAGTTGCGACTGATGCCTATCACTTGCGCAATAGGTCTGAAAACACACAGAGTTAGAATTTTCAATGTTTTAGGGTTTTATAGGTTAAAAACAACATTAGGAAAATCAAAACAAGAATTTGAAGAGAAATCCTAGGGTTTGAAGCAGCTGGATATGCAGGGATCTAAAAAACGACAGAGGTCGTAATCGTAAACCCTTGTGGATTCGTCAGTTGTTAGTATGAATCTTAATTGTAAGTGTACGAAAAAGGATCACTTTAGCCGCGCATAAAAAACAACCCTAACAGCAAAGATGGCTACCAATATCTTTAGATCTGCAATTAGTTGAGCAAGATAAATGCTGCAAAAATCTATATCTGTGCATTAAAAGACATTGAGTAGTAAATAAAAGCAAGAGTTTCTCCATGCATCCAATAGACAAGACAAGATTGTTTTAAAGAATTTTTGTATTTATGACACATGGGAGGAGAACATAGAAATGTGTTACCAGTCCTCCTCAATGGGATGGGTTCTTGTAATTCCTCAACACTTCAAATCTAAAATCCCTCTCTCTTGATGGTGTAGAAAACCCAGACAAAAATGAAACTCAAAGGGAGCTCACAAGAAAAATGGTAGAAAAATATGACAAGGATGGTGGATCAAAGTGAGACCAAAAGTATAGATCCAGATGATATTTAGGCAACAAAAGGTAGCGAGTGAATGGAAAATCCCTTCTATTTATAACAAAATATTGATTTATTCTAGATATTGGTGCATAATTAAAATATTACTAACCAATTCTAGATCCAAATTTTATGGAATATTTTATTATATTTGCTGGAGGAAAAAAAATTGACTTGGGTCAAACCCCTTTATTTGTAAATAAAGAATAAATAAATGATTTATTTATTATTTTAAGGATGTGGCTGAGTAATAATCAAATAAATAATGATTTATTTAATTATTTATGAATGATTGAGTCAAATTTAACAAGGAATATTATTTAAATATGGTTTAAATAATTATTCCTAGAAAATAATAAGATAAAAAATAATTTACCTAATCAATTTTCCTGTTTTGGGTTAAATATGACCAGGAATATTAATTAAACTGTTGTTTAATTAATTATTCCTTGAGGAAAATAAAAAAATGTGGATTTATTTAATATTTCATCATGGGGTTTCCTGTCTAGACCATAAACAACTTAATAAATGTGGTTTACTAAGTTATTTTTCATAGTGAAAGCAATTTTACTTAGGGTGAAATTGGTCTTACATGGTGTACTTAGGTCCATCTATGTAATATTCCAAAATTTGCATGCAGCAATTTGGAATATTGAATTTTTCCATTGTCACTTAGGAGATGACTAAAAGGGTGAGGAGACCCATGCATTACAGAAATAAGGATAAAATCCCTCATACTGTGTAAGGGGGTCATAATACCAGCTGGATTTTACACCTTCATGTGTGAACATGGATATTTTGCATGTGGACAAGGCCAAGTTTGACCAAGTCAGCAGTACAAATGTAGGAGGAGTGGATCAGCAAATAAAAGAGCTCAATGTGAATGAGGCTCAGCCTAGATAGCTAGATGTGATATGGATTGAAGACCCTTACGTGTGAAAAGGGTTGAAGCAAGTTGAAGATGTCAACTTTGACCAAATCAAACAACGCAGTTTAGAGGAGTGACTCTAATGAAGGCACAACACAATTTTGGAGGGAAATTGTTTGTGTGAAGGTGGAAACCCTATTGAGTGGGACCCAAGGTGAGAAGGCTCACTTATTTTATAAGGAAGAGGATGGCAGCCATTTGGAGGTTAGCTTGTGTATTACATTTTCATGTCTGCTTAGACTTTTGCTCTCTTAGCTATTTAGCTGAGGTTACCAGTGCTACTTAGCACTAAGGGATTATTGTTTAGGAATTCCTTATATTCCCTTTGGGTAACTTTTGGGAGAGATATGATCCATCATTCCTCATATCCGGAATTGGTGCCAAGATTCATTCTACATGTTCGGTGCAGTTTCTGCAGGAGGTTGAGCTGAGTTGTAGGGTGTTGCTGGGGAGGATTGAGAAACCCATTTTCTGAAGTGGTTTTGCATAGGAGGGAGGTTTCCTTCCATTGGAGGATCAGTTTGGAGCATTACTAGGCTGATATCAGATCTTTGGCAGTAGGCCAACACACTACCATCTCTTCCAGCGTTATTCCACTCAGGAATTGCGTTATTCTAGCAGGGCAGTTTTAGCAGTGACTTTTGTGGCTATTTCGGGGAGTTCTCCTGCGATTGGAGGATGGATTATTCCATGGGGGAAGAAACTTGATTAGATATGCATTAGATATTAATTATTACAGCATTTTACACTCATGTTCTTTAGTTTCAGTGATTATTCAACATTTTTCTGAAAATCACCATTTGTATGCGGGGTGTTTGACAAGAAACCCTTTCCGGGTTCTCTTGCATTTTGTATAAAGGAGACTAGATCTCATTCTTCCGAGCATATTGACTAATATAATTCTAGATCTATTTGTATCTATAATTTTTATGTATAAACCCTCTCTTAGACTGCGCAGTCACTTTTATGCAGTATTTATTGTGTTGCAGTGTTTGGGGTTTTAGCTCTTTTTGGCAATTCTAGGTGTGGGAGACTTGTTTAACCCACCTAGTTTGATTTGTTTCATATTTATTCTTGGATTTAGTTTTTATATTGGCTGATCTACAGGATCCAAAATTTAGTTTTGTTATTTTATAGCATAATTTGTTGGAAATTCATTTTTAGTGCATGCTTGTTGAGATGCCCCGATTTTGGGATATTACAGTGGTAGCAGAGAAAGATATTTGGCTCAGCCTGTGGGCTTCAAGCCAAAGTGATATAAAGAGAAGTAGAAAATACCAAAATTATGGAGAGGATGAGATTACTCTCATCCATTTTCAGATCTAATAAGGAATAAGGGAAATGCATTGAAACTCTAAGAGGGTTTCAAGGAGGAGAAAGCTGCAGTGAGACCTCTAGAAGGTTTCAGGAGGAAGGAGAAGATGCATGTACTTCCTGTTCTAATAGAGGAAGTGGAGAGCAAGAATACCACTTAGAACATGATATCCTGGGTGGGTATCTGGTAGAATACAAGTGCCAACCTAGGGCTTTCAAAGAGACCCTAGATTTTCCTCAGTTCATTCAACTGAGAGAAGAAAGAAGACCTTGTAGTGAAAGGATGATAAGAGGCAACATATTCCTGTTGTCTACATTTGATGGATCACTCAAGAGTGCGGCATAGACTTGGGTGATGAAACTATAGGCATTCTTCCTACTACACCTAGTAGTGGAAAAGGAGGCTATGGTGATCTCAACACTGCATTTGGAGGGCAAGGAAATATATTGGTGGTTCAACCATGTGAATTATGCAAGGGTTTCTACTTTTTTAGATTTCACTCAAGGATTAATCAAGAGGTTTGACAATAGGAGGTCAAAGGAGGGGGAGTCCTCTTCTCCACTTAAGGAGCCTAGTACTAACACTGTCACACTCATGGAGGAGTAACCACCCACACCAGCAGTTAGGGCAGCCATGACATTGGAGGGAGGAGCCCTTGCAGCACTACAAGAGGTTCCCGCATCTCACCAAGGTATGGGAAGATTTCCACTTTTATTTATTGCAGCAAATCCCTCTAAAAATTGTGGAAATTTGTCTTTATATGACCCATGGTCAAACATTATTGCTGAGATAGAGCAGCAAGATTACATTGCGTTGTGCAAGCTTGAATGGTTCAAGGGAAAGATGAACCATCAACTTCATGTATCACTGTTGAGTTTCACACAACCCTTGAGGTTGGAGTGTAACCTTTTGGAGGATATCATGAACTATTTCTACCATAAAAAAGAACATAGATTCATCTTTGAGTTGGAGCATGAGCCAACCCAACACCATGGAGGAGAGTTACAGCGCTATCAAGAGGTAGCAGTGAGGAGACTTTGCCTTCAATTCACTTGGATCCCTATGGATTCAAGATGGTTATTAGTGTGAGATATTTTCTAGGAGATCTCCAAGGAGTTACATTTCAACATCCCATGAAATGCAATGAGGAAAATATGAGAAGGAAGGATGGTAATCTTCTTTGGAGGAGTACCAAGATGGATAATGGTAGGAGGCATCCATCGGTGGATAAGTGGATGTGGATAGAGAGCAAGAAGTTGGATAGCTACTTGCAAATCTATGATACTGTGCAGTAAGAGGCAAAACTACGTTGGATACTATTGAGAGAGTTTGGCCATCATGAGACATATCCTTTTTTCAAAGGTATGTGGGAGGAGAGTACTTGGCAGGGTACTTGCATCATGGGGTAGCAAGGAGTGTGGATGCATTATGATGATGTGATCATTATGTTTTCACCACATGGGTTGTATGATGGAGGTATGATGAGGTAGCAAAGACCTTTGTTGCTTTGGAGGATTGGGAGAGAGCAAGGGTATATTTTCTCTCACACTTGGCATGATGCTGCAAGAGTGGAGGATGGCACTATCATAGTGCAAGGAGGATACTCCTTAGCCTTAGATGATCTGGAAGTACTTCCACCTTGGAAGGATCTTCTTGTATGCAGTAGCAATATGGGGGGAGTCTTTGACATGGGGCATGTCAAAAAATGGATTTATGAGTTTGCAGGAGCCTATTTGCATAGGCCCACAACGCTTTTAATTTGGAGTAAGGACTTGTTGATGGAGTGCTCCCAGGACCACTTCACATTTGATGCACTGGGTGGACATGGAGGAGATGAGATTGATAGAGTAGTGTATGAATTCAACTGTTACTGTAGTATGCTCTTCTTGACTTGGAATTCCAAGCTTGGGGAGGGGGATATTCATGCAGCATATGGTTTATTCCTCTTAATAGGAGTACATCATATCACTATGGAAGGATCATTTATGGATCCTGTCACCATCTTACTTTCATTGCATGGTAAGAATTCTGATTTTTCATTTATTTTTTGTTCAACACAATATTTGCATGCTCTTACCATTTCTTTTCAGTGCATTTCTCTATCAAGGGGAAAGTCTTTCTTTAGGCTCCATGGACCATTTTTGGCCAGCTATTATGATGGAGAAATCCATCTACTATATGATCTGGGGCAAGTGTTTGGTCACTCCTTGTATGCTTAGTTGATACATTTAGCCATTTACTATTTTCTAGTAGATGTGGTGACTTACACAACTAGCTATCTGTCAAGAAACAACTTTCCATGCTATTGTCTGAAGCTGCAGTGGGGAAGACTGCACTGTGACCACTTGGGAGACTGTTGGTACCTTCCAACACCACATAAAACCTTTAGTATTTCTTTCATTATGATTCTGATCATGATCCTATTTTCTGATATTATTCTTGCTTTTATGAGGAGCATGATTGGAGGAGAAACACATGAGGTGGATGTGTTCTGTGGGGAGGAGGATCCCCACACTTTCTGCATTACATATTATAATGGGAGCATGGGAGGAGGTATGGCCACTACAAAAAAATATTTTTTTCTTTATGAGGAGGGCCATGAGGTGGATAGGATTCCATATGGTGGTGATTTCTTATCCATCATGTATGAGATGATTTGGGCCAGCTTGATTCACAACGTTGGGAAAAGGATCTTTGGAGGTATAGTTTCCTTCTTGTCACTTGAGGGAAACCTTATTGCAGCCCAAGATTAGAAAAATCTCTGCACTTATATTAAGTGGAGAGGAGGACAACATCGGGTAGGCTACTTTGTCTACCATGTTTAGAATCTCAACCCACCTACTTTGTCGAAGTTTCAGGTGGAGGATGATTTGCATGAGTTACCATTTTGGAGGGTGGCTCATTTTGTATGGTTGATAGCTTGGGGATGGGAGATTCATCTGGGGATGGTAGATCCCAATTTATATCAGACCACATGCCTCAAGCAGGCCTTTAGACTACCCATTGTTGCCTCCATTGATATCATACTGTTACATAATGATAGCTATTTGGGGTGTACACCAGAACCTAGCCTGTTTACTTGGGAGGGGCAACTTGGAGATATATTGATGATGCAACACCTTGATCCTTGGATTATTTTATCTTATGAGGTTGCTACAGGAGAGAAGAGGAGGCTCTTCAGTCCTATCCTTGCAATTGCTTGAGGACAAGCAATATTTGGGAGGGGAGGACTGTAATATTCCAAAATTTGCATGCGGCAATTTGGAATATTGAATTTTTCCATTGTCACTTAGGAGATGAATAAAAGGGTGAGGAGACCCATGAATTACATAAATAAGTATAAAATCCCTCATTTTGTGTAAGGGGATTATAATACCAGTTGGATTTTACACCCTCAGGTGTGAACAGGGATATTTTGCATGTGGACAAGGCCAAGTTTGACCAAGTCAACAACAAAAATGTAGGAGGAGTGGATCAGCAAATAAAAGAGCTCAATGTGAATGAGGCTCAGCCTAGATAGCTATACGTGAGATGGATTGAAGACAATTAGGTGTGAAAAGGGCTGAAGCAAGTTGAAGAGGTCAACTTTGACCAAATCAAACAACGCAGTTTAGAGGAGTGACTCTAATGAAGGCACAACGCAATTTTGGAGGGAGATTGTTTGTGTGAAGGTGGAAACCCTATTGAGTGGGACCCAATGTGAGAAGGCTCACTTAGTTTATAAGGAAGAGGATGGAAGCCATTTGGAGGTTAGCTTATGTATTAAATTTTCATGTCTTCTTAGACTTTTTCTCTCTTAGCTGTTTAGCTGAGATTGCCGGTGCTTCTTAGCACTAAGGGATTCTTGTTCAGGAATTAATTCTCTTCCCTTTGGGTAACTCTTTGGAGATATCTGATCCATAATTCCTCATATCCAACATTGGTGCCAAGATTCAGTCTACATTTTCAGTGCAATTTCGGCAAGAGGTTGAGCTGAGTTGCAGGGTGTTGCTGGGGAGGGTTAAGAAACCCATTTTCTGAAGTGGTTTTGCATAGGAGGGAGGTTTCCTTCAATTGGAGGATCATTTTGGAGCATTCCTGGGCTGATATCAGATCTTTGGCAGTAGGCCAACACACTAGCATCACTTCCAGCATTATTCCACTTAGGAATTGCATTATTCCAGCAAGGCAGTTTTAGCAGTGACTTTTGTGGCTCTTTCGAGGAGTTTTCCTGTGATTGGAGGATGGATTCTTCCATGGGGGAAGAACCTTGATCAGATCTGCATAATATCTTTATTATTACAGCCTTTTACACTCATGTGCTTCATTTTCAATGATTATTCAACAGTTTTCTGAAAATCACCATTTGTATGTGGAGTGTTTGACAAGAAACCCTTGCTCCATTCTCTTGCATTTTGTATAAAGGAGACTAGATCTCATTCTTCCAAGCATGTTGACTAATATAATTCCAGATCTATTTTTCTCTATCATTTCTATGTATCAACCCTCTCTTAGACTGCGCAGTCACTTTTATGCATTATTTCTTGTGTTGCAGTGTTTGGAGTTTTAGCTCTTTTTGGAAATCCTAGGTGTGGGAAATCTGTTTAACCCACCTAACTTGATTTGTTTCATCTCTATTATTGGATTTAGGTTTTATATTGGTTGATATACATGATCCAAGAGTTATTTTTGTTATTTTATATCATAAGTTGTTGGAAATGCTTTTTCAGTGCATGCTTGCTGAGCTGTCCCGATTTTGGGATATTACAATCTAATAGTAATAGGTTAGATGACCAAAAAATGGTGTAAAAATGTGAACAAAGATGATTACATATCCATTAATTTGATTGTCATTATTTTTTTAATAATTCTAGAAAATTATGTATTGGATATTTCTTTCAGGAGTTTTGGTTGGTTGAATTATTGGTGAAGTGAGTGTGAGTGAAGAGAAGAGTGTGCAAGTTATGGGGGACATTATGAAAAAAATATGAAGCAGTTTGCAGGTGTTGCAAAAGGTAGCAGAAGCACGTTTCAACCAACATCTTATGCAAAGAGTGAGAAGATTGAGTAAGGAATTATTGAAGATCATTTGGTGTATGATAATTGCTATTGTTTTGATCAAAATATTGTGTTGTATGAAAAGTTTGTTCTTATAAATATTTATGATTTTGCAGAGGATTGATGTGTTGTTGTTGAGATGTGTAGTTATCCTTAGAGTCCAGTTTGAAAATGAATGAAAGTGTGGCTCTGAGAGTTTCAGGAGTTGGTGGCCTTCATTCAGTAATGGTTGAACAAGATAGGAGTAGTGGCTCCTTGCTGCTAGTGGAAAAAAAAAAATGCTGGTATTAGCATCTCCATCTAGTGGTGGCTAAAGAGTCAAGTGGTGGTTGTGCGAGGCTTATTGGGATCGGTGGCTTCCAAATTTGGTGGATTTCAAAGCCATGTGAGCAAAGAATTACTAGCTAGTGGTGGCCAACAATATTGTTCATAGTGGTAGTGGTTGCTATCTGGTGGTGACCAGCTGAAAGATGTAAACGAATTTAATCATATAATAATAAGAGAATAAGAAACAACAAAAAAATAGTGGGTGGTTTTTCTCCCCTCGAGGGTTTCCATCGAAAATCATTGGTGTATTTATGTGTATGATTATTTTTATGGTGTGTTATGCATGATGCTCTGATATCCTTTTATGTGTTTCAGATGGTGAATGTTTAATAGATTAATTAATCGACGAAAATATTTATAGGTGTCATCACTAATGATTCACACACCCCCTCAATATTGATATACATTTCTAACACTCCGCACACTCTGATTACATCAAAATTGCAAACTAAAATCATC
This sequence comes from Pinus albicaulis, assembly GCA_034641835.2. Lineage (NCBI taxonomy): Eukaryota > Viridiplantae > Streptophyta > Pinopsida > Pinales > Pinaceae > Pinus > Pinus albicaulis. The sequence continues at coordinate 1,749,600,896 of CM076578.1, read as the reverse complement.
ACAACAAATATAGTCATGTTTTTCCAACATTAAGATTATTTATTGAAGAGCTTACTAGATTATGCACAATGTTAAAGAACATTTGTCGACGTTTCGAACCCCAATGAGGACCAATATTTAGTACAAGATGCCGAATGAAGGAATAAAGAATGATAAATGTCAAGGATTAATAGTGAAAGAGTAAAATAAGAAGAGCCGACAAGAATAATTAATTTTATATTTTATTAAATTTTTTAATTTTAATTTTTAATATTTTTTTTATTTAATCTAATATTTTTTAATTATAATATTTAATTATTATGAGATAATCAATATTTAATAAGAAATAATATTTAAATACTTAATTTTTTTTATTAATTATAATTTTTAATTAGATTTATCACTAACTAAAACCTAAAAATCCTAAAATTAAAGTAATAAACAATACTACTAAATGTTAATATAAATAATAAATAATAATAATTAATGGAGTTTAATAAAATTATGTGAAATAAATTATTATTTATTTATTTATTTAATATATTTTTAATAGAATTAAACACTAGAACCTATTAGTAAAGATTAATTTTTTTAAATGTATTTTTAATAGAATTAAACACTAGAACCTATTAGTAAAGATTGAAATAAATTCTTATTTATTTTTAATTTTTAATATATTTCTAATAGAATTAAACACTAGAACCTATTAGTAAAGATTGAAATAGTTAGTTTTTTTAATATATTTTTAATATAATTAAACACTAGGACCTATTAGTAAAGATTGAAATAAATTAATATTTTTTTTAATATATTTTTAATAGAATTAAACACTAGAACCTATTAGTAAAGATTGAAATAAATTCTTATTATTATTTTTATGTATTTTAAAATATATTTTTAATAGAATTAAACACTAGAACTTATTAGTAAAAAATGAAATAAATTCTTATTTATTATTATTTTTTTTGTTAGAGTTTTTTTTTTGTAAACTTAGTAGGTCATTTCTATTTTCTATTCAAAGAAAACATGCAGGTCCCAAGGTATAACTTTTGGCCTCAACCTGCCTGTAGGAAACCAAGTCTCTTGGTCGTCTTAGCAAGTTATAAGCCATCCACAACATAAACATATTAAGTATGTCTCTTACTATCTTCAAGTAGCTAATATCATTATTTTCTATCATACACATATTAAAAAAGTAAAATCTATCTACTTTCATCCCAAAAATTAAAACAAGGAAGGCCAGTTCTCATTCCAAAACACAGAGGAAATTAAAATTAGTCTTCATCTGACTCAACAGGAGCCGAATCTTTCACACTGGAGCCAGGCATGTCAACCTGGTGCATACTTTTTAGCTGCTTCTCAATTCTCCCCAAGTGAACACATTGATGGTGTTGGCGCATGTTAATTTCCTGAATAGACCTGTTGATATCTTCTAAATTTGAAGCTGCTTTGGGGTCTCCCCCAATCTCCTGAATACAAAATATTGTCTTCACTAAGAGGAATTTCAGCAACCAATATGTACGAATTGAGTGATAAAATAATGATATTCTTCCTCGAGTGTTACCAGGGTCAGTAATTATCGGATTTAGTTTTTCCATAGCCATTTCCTCTTCTTCCTCCTGCTCGGCTCTTGCATGGCTCTTCCATCCATGAATCAATGACTTAATATAGCATGGTGTACCATCAGAATATGTTCGGAACAGATTCTCCATGAATTCTTTGCCCGACTTCCTGCCACGTTTGGCTAGAGGCGACTTTGGAACTTTGGATTTTCCTTTGTCCTTGGATTCCTTCTTTACCGAATTTCCTTTCACCATTTTCTTCGAAGTCCGGTCTTCTAGCAAGTTTCTGCAGGCAAGAGTTGCTTGGAAGACCTGTAACAGTGCATTACATGACAAGTTTAAAACAACCCGAGTGAATAGAAAATTGACAGAGTAACAAGGCATGACTTATTCCATCTACAGATGGAGACTGCGACTTTGAAAGATTCATAGGAAATTAAATTTAGTCTTCATTTGACTCAATAGGAGCCGGATCTTTCACACTGGAGCCAAGCATGTCAACCTAGTGCATAAATTTCAGCTGCTTCTCAATTCTCCCCAAACAAACACATTGATGGTGTTGGTGCATGTTAATTTCTTGAATAGACCTATTGATATCTGATAAATTTGAAGTTTCTTTGGGGTCTCCCCCAATCTCTTGAACAAAAACTATTGTCTTCACTAAGAGGAATTTCAGCAACCAATATGTAAGAATTAAGTGATAAAATAATGATATTCTTCCTTGAGTGTCACCAGGGTTGGTAATTATATGATTCAATTTTTCCACAACCATGTCCTGACTCCTCTTCTTCCTCCTGCTTTGCTCTTGCATGGCTCTCCCATCCATGAATCAATGACTTAATATAGCATGGTGTATCGTTAGAATATGCTCGGAATAGATTCTCCATGAATTCTTTGCCCGACTTCCTGCCATGTTTGGCTAGAGGCGACTTTGGAACTTTGGATTTTCCTTTGTCCTTGGATTCCTTCTTTACTGAATTTCCTTTCACCATTTTCTTCAAAGTCTAGTCTTCTAGCAAGTTTCTGCAGATAGGAGTTGCTTGGAAGACCTATAATAGTGCACAACATGACAAGTTTAAAACAACCCGAGTGAATAGAAAATTAACAGAGTAACAAGGCTTGACTTATTCCATCTGCAGATGGAGATTGCGACTTCGACAGATTCAGAGGAGTCAATTTGATAACAAAAATCCCATCTTGAGCAGACTCGTAAACTAGAGTAGAAGAAAAAACCCAAACCAGAGAATTACAATCCTTGTTCCACTTTCCCACATTGACCCTGACCCAAATAGTCCCTCCGTAATTACTAACAGTATTACTCTTAATCTAGGAAGTAGTTAGAAAACAAAAGGTGACAGAAAAACCAACATGATTGACCCACTGACAGCTGAAAACAATTTTTCTACCCTTTACATTGTGTCCCCTTACATTAAAATCATTAGATGCCATTCGATCCATTTCCCACCTTTGGTGGTACATATTGGGTCCATGCAGTGACAGAGGCGAGAAAAGAGTAGGGTGCCCAAAATTGGCAGCATGCAAGTCAAAATAGCGCCATGAATTTTCCATGTAGTGATATGTTGGGTCCTTACATCTATAATAATACTAATAATAATAGAGCCAAGAACTCCATTCTAGCCAGAACAAAGTGATAAGTAGGCCGCATTGTAAAGAGGCCTCCAATTTAAAGAATTTATGTTTGAATAAAATGAGATTCTATCTATTCCTACCACAACCAGACTATCACTAGCACATTTTACCCAATTTCTGACGGCCAAAATGTCACTCTTGTGACACATAGGCATCACAAGAGCGACACTTTGAGGTGGTGCAAAACATGGTTTCTCCTAACGTCGGACTTCTGACACTTGACTTAAACGTCGGTAGAGCGACGCTATCTCTGATGTTTTATGGTGGTGTCGTAATTCCGATGTTATAATATGGACGTTGCAAGTCCAACATTATAATATCAGCGTCACAATACTGGCGTTATTAACGTTTCGTCGCAATACCGAAGTGACAATATCTTCGTCGCAATACCGACGGTAGTAAAACGTCGCAGTACCGACAGAAAAAAAACACAAAATACCGGTGGAGGATTTATGTCGTAATACCCATGGTTGTGAAACGTCGCAATACCGACGGAAACAAATGGATAGGTAAAAAAAAACGTTGTAGACCAATTTCACGTTTTGTGATGTTTCCTTGCTCCCAATTTAAACGTTGTAGATCAATTTCACATATTGTGATGTTTCCCTGCTCCCAATATTTTCATTTAACTGAGAGTTGAAATGTTTAAAGAAATTCTCTCATTTAAAGGTTTGTCACCATATAATGGCAAAAAATACATAGGTAAAAAAAAACCGACGACAACAAGCACACATGTTAAAAAAAACATTGCAAACCAATTTCACAATTTGTGATGTTGCCCCGCTCCCAATTTCACGTTTTCAAATGTTGACCTGCTCCCAAGATTTTCATTTAATCGAGAGTTGAAAGTTTTAAAGACACTCTCATTTAGATATTCCTCACCATCAGATTCACAAGTCTCCTTTGATCTTTTATTTTCTTCTGAAGACATGGAAGTTGAGAGTAGACTACTGTGCATCATCTTCATTCCCTCATTTCCAATCTTCTTTACGATTTTTGTCCTCACTGTGTACATTGCTTGTTACAACATCAAATTTTGTATTTATCATTTTGATATAAAGAATATTTTGATTAATATGTAGATACGATTCAATGATACATTTTTTTTGCAGCTCCTTGCATCTCATAGTTGAATAATTATCTTTTTTTATAATGATGTGGATTGGCCTTGGTGCTTTTTTTTTTTTTAAATTTAATTTCATAGTTGTAGCTGGTTCATGAAATTAAATCTCACTTATCTTATTTTGACTAAAATTTTACCTTTGTCCTTGGTTGCTTGCATGTATCTAAAGAAAAAACATTTTGTGTGCTGATCACCCTATGCTATTTATGCAAAATTGCTAGGCTGTGAACAATATATGATCACTTTGGACAACCCTATGTGACTAGAAAATCACCAAACCAAATCCAGGAGTAATTAATAGAAACCACAGGATAATTTCTCATACTACATAGTTCCTTCATAGGTTTCCAAATGCAGGTTTGTAAGCTAACAAGATCACATAAACCCTCCTGTTTCTTTGGTTGAAGAAAATCACCAGATATAAGTTTATAACCCAAGTTACATCAAATTCCCTACACCACCATATCCACACCCAACATTTTTCAGGTACAAGCATGCATACAAAACATTCTTAAATGTAGAGTTTTGTCAAAATTTTAATTTTTTGAGGACCTCTTTTTATGAAATATATCTTTAACAAACTAAAAAAATGATTTTTCCCATAAAGGATCATCATTTTCACAAATTGACACTTGCCCAAATGAACCCCAACAAATATGCATACAAGAAGTCCTAAATTCTATCATGCCTATAATAGACACACTATTTGTTCCTCCTAAAACTCTCAATATTAACTCCATGCTAAGCTGATTGATGACAATCCCAAATAAGCATGCTCCAGATTCACGAGATTTTGAAAAATTGTCTTGAATCATCACCCAACATGTCACGCAGGATATGAACCAAGAGCAATAATTTCCAATGGTATGACCCAAGAGCAGTAATATGACCCAAGAGCAATAACTATGTGCGTTCTTAATACAATGGTATGACCCAAGAGCAATAATTTCATAGTCAAAATTTACTTTTGATAATACCCGACAAAGAAATTTTGGTGACGTAACAAAGGCTACTGAAGCATCAATAACAATGCTGATTACACTCAGTAATTTCATAGAAACATAAGCACTGGAATCCCACACGTAGGAGCAAGCCAGAATGATAATAGAAAAAGTTATCAATGCCATCATGAAACCCACTCCACCCAACAGAAATGTAACAGGTGAACCCCATACTGAATGTTAGGTCCCTATATTACTAGTTTAGTCCCTTATTGTTATTAGTATAGCCCCCTCATTGTTATTTTTGTACCCCTGTAACCCCAATACTGTTATTATTGTGCCCTTAAATTATTATTGTTAGGTTGGCTAGGACTATATTGTGGCCCCATGGACTTCTATATATAGAAGGAGGTTTTGGTCATTTGTAGGATCCAAGAATTTTTCATTTATGTAATGTATTAGAGGTTTCCCCCTCAAAGTGGCTGATTTATAAGGCGTTGATTTATCTTTTCTTCTATTTTTGGAGCTGGTTGCTCAACATTTGGTATCAGAGCTTTGGATTCTAGGGTTTCACTGCTCCGAACAGGTCATCGTTGAATTTTAACTATAACCTTTTTCTAGGAAGGTTCAAAAGCTGAAATGTTTAGAGCGAGAAGATGAATCCTGAGGAACATCGTTGCAAAATTTCAGAGCTTGGTTCGCAATATTTTCAGAGATATTATCTGTGGAAGTTAGGGATTTTTGCAGGCTCCTGAATTTAACCTAAACAGGTCATCACAAAATTTATGCTATAAATTTTTTTACTACGAGCTTTTAGAAGCTGAAATTTTCATAGAGCGAAGCCAAAATCCCAAGTAATGTCGTGGAAAAATTTCAAAGATTGATTCACATTATTATGGGAGGTAAGATCTATGGAAGTTAGGGCTTGTTCAGGTTCCCGAATTTCATCTCAAAGAGGTGATGGTGGGAAAATATTAATAACTCTCTCTCTGAGCATTGGATTGGAATTCTGTAAAAAGTGGTCGAAAGTACACAGACTGTAGTTTCCTGTCTATCAAATTTAGAGATGAAGGACGAAACAGTGACACGTGGAAAGTCATACAATTTTTATCTACTGAACTTGTCCATAATTAGGTCATTGTGGGAGATTGGACATAAATTTTTCTTGGAGAATCCAAAACAGGTCAGCCTTGTGGCATTCGAAAGAGGATTCAGAGGGATACCGTAGGGCCAAATTTTAGATATTGAAGATCCGAAATCACAGAGATAATTTAGTTTCAATATCGAGCTCCTCAAAAGAAATAAAAAGGTGTGTATTTATTTATTTATTTATTTATTTATTTTTTAATTTTTATTTTTAATTTTTAATTTTAATTTTAATTTAATTTTAATTTAATTTAATTTTATTTTTGTTTTTTATTTTTATTTTATTTTTATTTTTTATTTTTTTATTTTTATTTATTTTTTATTTTTTATTTTTTTTCTGAATTACATAAGTCTTGTGTAAAAAATTAGTTTGAAGTGATTCCAAGGGCCTATTGAGCATATATTTCAGTATTTGGTTCTAAAATGCCTCCTAAAAATAATTCAACACCCATTAAGTCCTCATAATACTCTACTATGACTCATGAAGATGAAGAATTGCAACATGATCTATCAACATTACAAGAGCAAGTGCACCAAATTTCGCTCTCGCAAAGAGCAACAAAAAATGAAATGGAGATTTTGAAGAAAGGCATGGAAGTGAAGTTGGATGGTTTGAAGAATAATATTGATGGTTTGAAGAAAGCCGTGGAAGCTAAGATGGAGGAAATCGAAGAAAAAATGAAAGACAACATGGAAAGCATGAAGAATGATCTAAAATCAGACATGGAAGGTTTGACAAAGTTAATACAATAAATGATTCCTAATGGAAAAAACATAGTAGAAAAAACTCACGATGAGAACAAAATAGATGTCAATCGTGATTTCATAAACTCTAATGTTGGATGGAAGAACACCATATTCCATAGATGGATATGAGGAAGTTTGATGGCAAGGATCTCGTAACATGGATACTACAGATGGAACAATATTTTGATCTCAATAACGTGCAAAAACACAAAAGGTACACATTGAAACTTTACATTTAGAACATAATACATTTGTATGGTATCGATGGCTTTTCTCTCGTAAAAAAATTGTGACCTGGTCAATTTTTACGGAGGAAATGATAGCACATTATGAGGATACAAAGAGCAACACCTTCTTTAGCCAATTTATAAATCTCAAACAAAAGGGTTCAGTGGTGGAGCACATTGAGGACTTCCAAAAATTGAATATAAGGGTAACTGATATTCCAGAGGAACACAGGATTGATGTCTTCATAGGGACATTAAAGGATAACATCCAACATGAAGTTCGCGTTTGGGAACCTGATTCATTGGAGAAGGCATTTAGGTTGGCCAGAAAAATTGAATGTAAAATTATGGCAACAAGGAAGCCTACCACTCACATCTACAAAGATGGAAGTGTTCCTACTCCTAGACTTCCACAACTGACAAGGTTGACACCACAAAAATTGGAAGAAAAAAGAGCAAAAGGGCTTTGTTCCAGTTTTTATAGAAAATACACTAAAGGTCATAAGTGTGATGAGAAGAAATTATTTTACATAGATTTTTAAGAGGAAGAAGAAAATGAACAAGAATCTTCAAAAGAAGAGGATATACACTAGGAAACAACCCTAGAAGAGGAAGAAATGAGTTCGACCATATCGTGTAATGCATTGGAAGGAATTACCACTCCTCAAACTCTCAAGATAGAAGGAAATATCAAGAAGAAAAAGGTAATAGTATTGATTGATTTGGGTAGTACCCATAATTTTATTCATTGTAAGGTAGCCAAGGAATTGAATTGTTTCATATACCCAGCACCAGAATGTCAAGTGATGGTTGCAAATGGAGGAACTATAATTTTCTCTAGAAAATGCCATAATATCAAGCTAACCATGGGGGAATATGTATTGAATAGTCCAATGCTTTCAATTCCAATGGGAGTTGTTGGTGTTGTACTAGGAGTAAAATGGTTACAATCTTTGGGGACAGTAGCTTTTAATTTTCAAGAGATTTTCTTGAATTTTTTTTCAGAAGAAAAGGAAGTCGAATTACAGGGTATCGTAGGGAAGCTAGGAAATATAATAAGCTCTAATTTCATGAAAAATATTATGAAGAAATATCAACGAGGCATAATTGCACAATTATGCTCACTAGAAGTTCCAACATTAAAATCATCTATTTCTGTAGATCTCCAAAAAGTCTTGGACAATCATTCCAAGGTGTTTGAAACTCCCAAAGGACTCCCACCTATTCATGATCATGACCATGCTATTCATTTGATTCCAGGAAGCGTTCCTCCAAACATGAGGCCTTATAGATATCCTTATGTCCAAAAGAACGAAATTGAACGTATGATTGCAAAAATGTTAGAGGCTAGTATAATTCAACCTAGTCAAAGTTCTTTCTCTGCTCCAGTAGTATTGGTGCACAAGAAGGATGGATCATGGCACATGTGTCCAGATTATAGGGAGTTCAATAAGCTCACTATTAAAGATAAATTTCCCATTTCTATGATTGATGAATTATTGGATGAATTACATGGAGAAAGTTGTTTTACCAAAGTCGGATCTTCGTTTAGGATATCATCAAATTAGAATGAGGACTGAAGATATTACAAAAACAAAATTTCAAACTCATGAGGGTCATTATGAATTTTTGGTCATGGCTTTTTTCCTTACCAATGCACCTTGTACATTTCAAGGGTTGATGAATTCTATTTTCAAACCCTTCCTTAGAAAATTTGTGCTAGTATTTTTTGATGATATACTAATCTACAGTAGGTCTTGGAAGGATCATGTTCAACATGTTTGTAATGAATAAAATAATGTAAATAGTGATTAATTAGTTAATTAGTAATTAGGTCTAAAGGCCATGTCTGATAAGACATGGCCTTTCGTGAAGAGGCACCTACGTAAGTATATAAGCAGGACTCATTTGTAACATTCAATCATCTATCTCAATCTCATATCTTTTATAATATAATATTTGTATCCTCATGGATATCTTTGTATTCCAAGTGTTCTAGAGTATTTAACTTAAGAAGGAACTTTGTTTGCTTCATTTGGTATTAGAGCAGTTCGATCTTCTGGCCGCTCATCATTGTACAGAGCTACGCTCCTCGGTCCAGGCCTTTGGCCATCAAAAATTTGTCAACATTGTTGCCGTCGAAGCATTTCGCTACCAGTCTTGGAGTTTCTCCATTTTCACCTGTAGGCCTTTGGCCAAAATTAAAAATTTGAAGAAAAAAAGGGAAATTCAAAAAAGAACAAGAAGAAGCAAAAGAAATATATATATATATATATATATATATATATATATAGTCAATATATATATATATATATATATATATATATATATATATATAAAGTAGTACATATATGTACATACCAAGACAATTTAAAAATTAAAAAGAAAGAAGGAAGAGTAGATAAGGTTATTTTGATTATTCTTTAATTGGTTTACAAGCTCGTGGTTTTAGAAGCCCATGGTAATTGCCCATGGTATTTGCAAGGTAAAGTAAGAACAAAAGGAATTAAAAAACTCTGTGTGAATGTGTTGAGGCCTCGAAATTCGCTGCAACAACATGGGGGATGACCACCCGGTCAAAATCTTAAAGAAGTTCCTTTTCCATTTGGAATGGTGGATTCGTCTGGTTTAAGTAGGTCCAGTTACCTTCTCTCAATCTCCATTGGCTTAAAATATGACTTTTTTATACCAATGGGAAAGAGACTATTAGCCATCAATAAATTTTTGTCATAGAAAATGATGGCTAAAACAGGTCTTGAGCCTTCAAGAGATTATTTTCATAGAAAATTTCTCATTCTTGAAGCCTTCTAGTGCTTTCCAACTTCAGAGTAATCTTCACTATTGTTTCATTCAAAAAATCCTCAAGAAGCCCTGCTGTATAAAGGAGACTTTTTTCAACCATTTTCTCCATCTTTTCACCTTCATAATTTCTTCCAAAATCCCCCCATATCACTCATTTTTTTCCCTTTATATATCCCTCATTTTCCTCTCATTTATCCTCCATTCCCTTTGAAAAAACCCATTTCTACCCTCCATTTCATCAAAAATCCCTTTAAACCTATAAAAAACCCTTTTTTATGGTTTAAATCATCCCTTTTTTCCTATCGAAACCAGAAAAAACACTAAAAAAAACAAAAAAAACCCATCTTTTAAAGCCTATTTCCGACCTTTTTACATAAGGTTTCAAGCCCTCTTGGCTTAATCCCCCTTCGAATTCTCCGCCATAAAACCCTGCACCCGTGACCAAGGCCTTAGCCCCATTGCACATCTCGCATCGACGTTTCAAATTTCTTTTTCCCTTTACCTTTTTTTACGCCGATTGGCCGATCTCCCGATGCGATCGCAACCGTCAATTTGGTTTGATCAGACGGCCAAGCACTTAGCTCTCCACACCATTTCCTAGCCCCTTCTTTCCTTTGCTCCCGATCCCTTGCTCCTCCATGGGACCATGCCCTAGCACCAGGCTTTTAGCCCCCATCGCATCGGCAAAACACATGTTTTCTTCATTTTTATTTTTCTTTTTCCTCCACCGATGTTTCAACCCCCGATAAGATCTCCACCATTGATCTACCAAGATTTAAGGTTTTTAGCACTCCCCTCCTTATCTTTCTCCCATTGTTCCCATCCTATTTACCCCCCTCGAAGGCAGATCTCCACCGTTGATCTGGGAGATCCAACGGTCATAAAAACCCCTTTCCTTCATGAGTTTTCACAATTCCTAGCTCCTTTTCCTCCGCTCTCGGTCACCTTATCTCTCCACAGAACCGCACCTTCCCTTTCCTCCTAGCCCCCTTCCCTTACCTTTTATTTACCCCCGCGCCCCTTTAAAAATGTATTTCCCTTTTTATTTCCCTCGCCATACTTGTTAAAACCTACACCGATATCCACCATAGATCTCACTGATCTAACGGCTCTGCACTCCCCTCTCATCCTCTGGGCTACCCCTTATCCTTCCACCCCCACAACCGATCTACACCATAGATGTTATTGATCTAACGGTTCCTGTTTAACCCGATCAAACAACCCATCTCACATAACATCCCGCTACCAAACAAAAGCGCTGACACCAACATTATGGCCCACCTCCCACTACTCTACCACTCGTCTAATCCACGTTTGCCACCTGGCTTCCATTGCCTCCTCACCTCAGCACCTTCTATCTGTTGCACTCCCCTGTGGCCGTTAGATCTACACCCCCAGATCCAACGGCCCACATTCAATTTTGCGTGGATTTTCGTGCTGGGGTTTAACAACGCGAATCTACGCGAAACAGGTGGTTTCGGGGTGGACACATGGGGATCAACGTGTGGTATCGCATTCGATCGTGTCAAAACCACTTACCGCATGGATGGCATGTGAAAACTGCAGATGGTTTTCACAAAACCACTGTTATATTTCTGCTCCATAATTCAATTTTTAACCCATTTTCTTCATATTTCTGCCTCCCTCCACGCATTTTTCCTTCTGCCTCACTGCTCCTTCCACCTTCGCCTAATCTCTGATAGTAGTCAAACCCTCCCTTGCAGGTTTTATTAACATTTTTATTTTTTTTATGCAAGATTCGATGGCAGTTTTAAGGCCAAAAAGCCTTCTCATGGTTCATAAAGAAACAGGGCTAGAGGTGATGACCTTCGTAGCCCAAACAACGGCAAAATCATGAAAAAAGGAGTTACCAGGGTATATTTCATGGTTTTACCGGTGCTTTAAGAGCATTGGTCATATAATGAAACCCTCCAGCTCACTAAAAGCTACCTGTACACTGACAAAGGAAACAGAAGAAAGAACAGTGAAGATAAAGATTAAGAGATAAAGGGTTAAAGGCTTAAACCAAGAAAAGTATCGAAAAAGCGCAGTGATTAAAGAAAGAAATAAAGGCTGAAGACCAAAGGAAAGATGATTAAAGGATAAAACAATCAGCAAAAAAGGACAAAAAGCCCGAAGATTGATTATAAAAGCCTTAAAGAATAAATTAAAGGCAAATCAGTGTTTAAAGCAGCAAATCATGACAGATCAGCATAAAGAAGACTTCAAATGCCAAATCACCGAAGCAGTTACTCCTCCAAAGATAAAAATGACACTTACAAGTTCATTTTCCTCAAAAGAATACAAATTAAATGCACAGTTAGAGATATTTGCCAAAGACAGCTCAGAAAGTAATTACAAGCCTACCAAAGCCTCAAAAGTCAACAAAAGTGACTGAAGTTGATGAAATTTAATGTAAAATTGATTAAAATAGAGTTAAACATCTGAAATCTTCTCCATAAGGCCTCCCAAAAGTTGATAAGCATTTACTCTATATTAATTGAACAATTAGACCTTCCTTTCACTCCACCTCCTCAATTCCCCTATATATATCATATAAGGAGTCTAGTATAAGTGTTGGTTGAATACTCACTGAATGTAAATAGCCATTGAGGCTGTTGAAGCTCTGTTTTGTAATTGAAGAAATATAGGCTGAGAAGAGAAGTTTGAAGCTATAAAAGACCCACTGGACTTGAAGATTGTAACTGGTTTGAACATCAAATATACAAGTTGATTTATGGGATCCTGGTCTATGTCAATGGTGATGTTTTTCGTACTGTAATTGTCATTTTTATCATGTTTTCCATATTGTCCATTTTCTCTGATAAAGAACGGCAAATATAGATTAGGATTTACTTTTAAAGTACCCTAAATCTCACTGATAATATTTATCTTTATTTTTTCTTCTAAATGTGTTTGGGAATGATTTCAATACAGTGTAACCAGTCAAGGAATGTTGTTGAGCCCATGTCTTGCTGAGTAAAACTTGAGATATTTTTTTTGAATGATATTTTCATTTAATGCTAAGTTAAAACTAGGGAAGTCTATGGTTAGCCCTGTGCTCCAGTGTTTTCTCCAATACTTGTTTTTAAAGTTTCCCTTAAGAGTATGTCAAAAGCAGGATAGGTTAAAAGTCCTTACCTGATCTTAGGCTACTTTTTATGTTTATCTTAAATGTTTTCCTTAAGAATATGCTGAAGGCACGCTATTTTAAAATTTCTTACTTGATCTTAGGCTATTATTTTTTTATCTTAACTGTTTTCCTTTGAGAGTATGCTAAAAGCAGGTTGGGTTAAAAGTCCTTACTTGATCTTAAGCTGCCCTTTGTTTTCTTATATGTTTGCTTCTTTCACCACACTTCTTAATATTCCACACCATAAATAAACTTAAAGATATCTTTTGACATAGATGACTTGCCCCATACACCACACTTGAAACTTTTTGTGCAATTAAATGCTTTTGTGACTCCATAGCCCAATGGATTGATACTGTTTCTTACCTATCCTATTAGATGAACCATTCTTTCAACTTAGTTACACCTTTACCCCTCAAAATACTTCCTTCATTTTGATGATATCTATCCCAACCAAAACAAACAAAACCCTTGTACTTCATAATTAGCCTAATATCATATCATAAGCCTTAAAGATATATCTTTTGAAAACACTTATGTAGAGAGATCCATCTCTGAATTCAGGAGGGCTAGATCCCAGGATTCCAAAGTGGTTCTGATGTAGGCTTTGCAGCATTTATTCTTGCCAATCTTGCAAACTACAGAGACCTAACATAGTGGCGACCATACTGGGGACAACAATATTGAGTAATAGATAACTTCACAACTCAATGAAAACCTATTTCTAAATGAAACAAGTGTCACCAAGACTGGTTATTATTGATTTTTTATCGTGAAAAACAACCAAACCTTCAAAACAAGTAAAAATACTTCACCTGGCGACTCTATTGGTATTCACTAGGCCTGTTGACCCCATTGGTTTTTCCTAAGACTCTACTGGGAAACCCTTTTATCCTTTAAACTTCATTCAAACCCAGTTAAGAAGACTTTGAGGGTTGAGTTTTTGTTGAAAAGGATTAGTTAGCCTTTCAAAGATTGTCATACCTGGCTGAACTTTTCTCATAATTGGGTCTAAAAACACCACATAGCGGCTTCTAGAAGAATTTACACTAGAGCCTATCCTGACCAAAATCCTCCTGAAATAGTTAATAATCCAGAAAGTATCCTTAGGAAATCTCCTAAATCCAATACTTCAACTATTGTCAGACCAATTCATAGAGCTAATTTTGTCCTTGAAAACATCTCAGCTCTGCAAGATACACAAGTTGGCTTAAGAAATCCATCCAGAACTAAGTCACTTGGTGATATAGATCAGATAGACTTTGAGCTTCCACACTCACCCCAACATAGTGGTGAACATACTGATAGTAGAGAAAATAATCCACCTGACCTTCATTTCATTCATAACTTTGGTTTCTCTCATCCCAGATCTCCTAAACAGTTTCTTATTGGTCCAAGCACTTTTTTATCCATACACATACTGTTCAAACTGCTCCATTCCATCCTCCTCCTTTCATAAACCCTCCACTTGTAAACCCCCCATTTTTTCCACAACCTCCAATCATGGCAGCATGGTATGCTCCTCTAGTCCTTCCTTTACCTTTAGCCAATTTTCCACAGGAATATTAGTCCAAAATCCCATTATATGATGCTAGTGGTTCCATTACTGCTCAAATACATGTGGAAAAAATGAATGACTATTTTGATAGAAATGAGATAGATGATGAGACCATTAAACTCAGATTATTTAGGGGGAGAAGCAAGAAAATGGTTCAAAAGCCTAACCCCTAATAGTATTAATGATCTCCAAGATTTCCATCAAACATTCATAAACAAATGGAAAGTTAGGATGAACCCTCTCCAAATACTTTCAGATTACAATAACCTCAAGAGAAATGTTTGGGAAAGTGTTCAAAATTATTGCACTAGATTTAATAGTGTTTATAATGCACCGCCCCCAGACTTGAAAACTCCACAAGGCTCAGCTTTGGCCAAATTCCCTGAAGGATTTGATCCTGAAATGGCCTATCAACTAAGAGAAAGGGATCCCTTAACTTTAGAAGACATGCAGAAGGGAGCTCTTAGTGTGGAAACAAATCTGATTGAGAGGAGGGTATCATATAGGGAAGACACTACACCATCCACATATGACTCAAAATTAGATCATCTAGCAAAGAACATGGATAGATTGGAAAATATGATGGAGAGGTTATTTGTCCAAACAAATGCTCAGAATAGGAACCAACCTCAAAAACAAAATCAGAACTTTAGGAGAAATCAACCTCAAAATAGACAAAGAGATGCTGATCAACAGATTAGACCTCCTTTTCAAGAGAATTATGTCAATGAGGATGAAGAAACAAATGAACAAATAGAGGATGATCACATAAACATGTTGGGAGTAAGAAATGAGGATTCTAATTTCCTCCATGAAAGAAAACAAGGTCTATATACACCCTATGATGATAGAAGACCAAAAACTGAATACTATGAACCAGACTTTGAAAATGCCATCATAGGATCACCAAAACAATATGACCTAAGAAGTAAAAAGAATCAAGAAACTCCTAGGAACAAAACCTCTGATAATTCTGCCAAAAACAACCCTATAAATACTTCCAAAAAGACAGTAGAAAATCATAAAACAGTGGCTGAAAGTTCTAGTCCAAATAAGGGAAAAAACACCCAAATCAATGAAAAATAGAGTGGTGACCCTAGCAGCACTAGCATTTCAGCTAATGCTCTCGAAAAAACCATCTTGACTACTATAAATAGTAGAAATCAGTAAGATTATTTTGCTGATGAATCAGTGACTAAGAAGGTTGAATCAAACATTGTGAAAAATCAGTTTCCCTTTAGCCTAGAGAGTGAAATTGCCAAAATTAAAATATCTATTCCACTCACCGAGTTAGTCACCCAAAATGTATATAGAGGTCAAGTTTTGAAAGCTTTGAACATAGAATATATTCATGATACTGTCCACTTGAATGATGATACACCACAGCTTTTGTTCGGTCCTAAGATTGAAGGAAAATTTCAAGAAGGAACTACCCCTCCATTCTACATCAGTTTGAACATCCATGATAATATTTTGCATAATGCCATGATTGATTCAAGAGCATTGCATAATCTCATGCCTAAAGTAATAATGGAAATATTAGGTCTAGAGGTAACCAGACCATACACAGATTTATATTCCTTTGACTCAAGCAGAGTGAGATGCCTAGGCCTAATAAAAGATCAATGTGTTAACTTAGCTCAAATTCCAGCCAAAAGCTTAGTGATGGACATTTTTGTGGCTGATATACCCCCCAAATATGGCATGCTTCTTTCAAGATCATGGGGTGCTAAGTTGCAAGGTACTATGCAGATGGATATGACTTATGCCACCATCCCTGTCTTCAATCAACCTAGAAGACTCTATAGGGAAACACACATGAAATACATGGTGAGTAACCAAGAAAGACCAGAAAATTCTCCTCTTTATTCCATACACACTAACCCTGACTCATTCATTCTTTACAATGATGAGATTACTAATGAGAAAGAGTTAGTCAATGAAACATCACCCAATATAGTTGCCACTCCACATATAAACATAGTGGCAGTCATAGATAAAGAGGAAAACAAGGAGAAAACTAAAAGATAGTTTTCTGATTCAGAAAACCACAGCAAACAGATCACAGGTCTTGCGGTCCAAAACAGTCATAGGTCTAGTGCAGATCATGAGAGTCTAAGAATAAAACCTCAAAACCTTGAAAATCTTGAGGAAGAAAACAAAATTCAACATAGTGCAGACCTGCAGGAACACCACAGTGACAAATTAGACAAACAAGACAGAGAGGACAACAATGAAATAAATGATAAATCTGAAAACAGTCCTCTTTGGAGTATGAGTTTTGATGGATCTTGATCTAAAACTGGTGCAGGAGCAGGCATATGAGTGCATAACACTAAAAGCAATCATGCTGAGGGTCATTCCTATATATTAAACTTCCAATGCACCAATAACATAGCAGAGTATGAGGCTCTCCTTTTAGGCTTGCATTTATTGAAAAAATTAGGGGCCAAAAGAATAACAGTTCATGGGGATTCAAAATTGATAATTAGACAAGTAAATGGGGAATATGTTGCTAAAAACCCCAGACTTAGAGCCTATAGAGATGATGCCATGGACTTGTGAAATTTTTTTGCTGAATTCCAACTTACCTTTGTCCCAAGGAAGCAAAACATTCTTGCCAATGGATTAGCCTTTGCTGCTAGAACTTGTCTAACACCTTATGAAACCAAGCAATACACCACCCAAGTCAAATATAGACCAGCTATCCTGGATAATGAAAAATACTGGAAAGTTTTTGATGGAGATAAACAAATAGAAGACTTCCTACAGTCCAAAAATGAATTTGAAATACCAAACTTCGATTCAGAGTATGAACAAGACTGTCCTACTGAAGAAAACCCACTTTTTGAAGAAGAAAAGTCTCATGAGATTGCTAAAATAAATCTATTAACCCATCAACCCAAACATACAATAGAAAATAGCACAGATTTAGACAAAGAAGACTTAGAAGTGCTGTAATCTAAAGAACAAAGCTTGCCAAAAGGACTAGTCCCATTAGAAGAATTGTTTGACTTGAATGATGTTGCCAAAAAGACAAAACTGGAACCTATTGAATCTGAAGTAGAAGAATGCAACATAGGTAGTGAGGAAAAGCCCAAAATGATGAAACTATCTAAGACACTGCCAGCTCACATTAAACTGAAATACATTGAGTTGTTTAAAAAAATTTCTAATGTATTTGCATGGAGCTATGAAGATCTAAAATCATATGATACATGAATAATCCAGCATAACATACCCCTCAAAGAAAACCAGAAGCCTTTTAAAGAAAAATTGCGCAGAATCAACCCTGTTCAATTACCTCTGGTGGAAAAAGAAATTAAAAAAATGTATGATGCTGGAATTATAGTCCCTGTTAGATACTCAGAGTGGGTGTCTAACCTTGTATCAGTTAGAAATAAAACAAGAGAAATAAGGCTTTGCAGTGACTTTAGAAACTTTAACAAAGCCTCATTAAAAGAAAACTATCCCTTACCCAAAATGGATCATATCTTACAAAGGGTAGTTGGTTCTAGAAGAATTTCTTTGCTAGATGGCTTCTCAGGTTATAATAAGATATTGGTACATCTTAATGATCAAATTAAAACAACCTTTACTAATCCTTGGGGTACTTTCATGTATTTGAAAATGCCCTTTGGTTTAATGAATGCTGGTGCCACATTTTAGAGAGCCATGGATATTGCATTCTCAGAAGAAATAGGTTACTTCATAGTGATTTACTTAGATGACATCACTGTCTATTCTAAAACAGATGAAGAACACCTAATACACTTGAGAAAAGTCTTTGAGAAATGCAGAAAATATGGGTTGTTCTTAAATCCAAAGAAAACATTGTTTGGTCTCCAAGAAGGTAAACTTCTTGGACATATCATATCTGAAGAAGGAATAAGGATAAACCCAAAGATGATCAATGGTATATTGCAAATCAACCATCCTAGAAACATCAAGGAACTTCAATATTTCATTGGGAAGATTAATTTCTTGAGAAGGTTCATACCCAATCTAGCTGAACTCCTTAGAAACATGACAAATATGCTTAAAAGAGAAGAAGGAGTTAAATGGACCTTGGAAGAAAATAAATCATATGAGCGGGTAAAACAAGAACTTACCAAAACACCAGTTCTTATCAGTCCTAATTTTACAAAGGATTTCTTCATTTTTTCACTTGCATCAGAACACACAGTAGTTGTTGTCTTATTACAGAAAAACTTGAATGGACAGGAGCAACCAATCGCATTTTTCAGTAAGGCATTAAGAGATGCACCTCTGAAGTACAATATAATGGAAAAACAAGATTTTTCCTTGGTCAAAGCCTTAAAATACTTCAGAGTTTACATTTTACACTCCCACATTATAGCATTTGTGCCTCATTCAATTGTGAAAGACATATTTACACAAGATCCAGATGGAAAAAGAGGAAAGTGGATTGCTGTAATTTTAGAATATGACTTAGAAATCAAACCCACTAAGCTCATCAAGGGTCAAGGACTAGCAAAACTTATGGCTGAATCCAACTTTCAAGCTCTTGATATAAACATGTTTAATACATTAGATGAACAGGAGGAGTTGAAAACTCAAATTATTGAAGATCATTTTCTGAATTCATCTTGGTATGTTGATATTTTGTATGTTTTGCTCAATTTAAATGTCCCTCCTGGTTTGTCTAAAACAAAGGCAAGATTCTTAAAGTTGAAAGGTGTAAATTAATGCATTTTGGATAAATGTTTATATTGGAAAAATGCTAGTGGATTATTGCTTAAATGTTTTCCTGAGAATGATGCAGATAAGATCAAACACGAGTTTCATGAAGGAGAATGTGGAGGCCACCTCTACTGGAAATCAACTGCTAACAAAATCTGTAGAGTTGGTTACTACTAGCCCTGGACCCTTTTTCAAGATGTCCACAAAATGATTACTGTCTATCACAAATGCCAAATCTTTGAAGGAAAAATAAAGCTGCTTCCCTTACCTCTGCAACCAATCACTGTTGAAGCTCCTTTTCGGCAGTGGGGTCTAGACTTCATTGGGGAAATCCATCCCGCTTCATCTGCCCAACATAGATGGATCCTCACAACAACAAACTATTTTACCAAATGGATAGAAGCCATCCCTTATAGGAATGCCACAGACTCAGTTATCATTTCAGTCCTTGAAAACCATATACTGTCTAGATTTGGTTGTCCTAGAAAGATCATAACTAATAATGTTGCTGCATTTGGGTCTAAAAGGATGGTGGAATTCTATCATAAATATTAGATTATGTTGGGTCATTCTACAGCTTATTACCCTCAAGGTAATGGGTTGGTAGAATCCTCAAATAAAATTTTGGTAAACATAATCAAGAAGTTGTTGGAAGATAACAAGAAATCATGGCACAATAAGCTAGTACATGCATTATGGGCCGCACAAATTGACATTTAAAAATTCAATTGGGATGTCTCCTTACCAGCTAGTTTATGGAATAGATGCAATATTTCTAACTAGCTTAGGAGTGCCAGTCATGAAGCTGATCCAAGAAATACAGTCTAAAGATGATGATATGACAAGAAGAATAAACCAGACTATACATCTACAACAAACCAGAGAGGAAGTATACATCAGAGCACAACAACTACAAGAAAACATCAATAAGCTATTTGACAAAATAACCAAGGCAAGAGATTTTAATATTGGTGATAAAGTATTAAAATGGGATTCAAGGAGAGAAGATAAGGGCAAACATGGAAAATTTGATAATTTATGGCTATGCCCTTATCTTATTCAATCTTCCATTGGAAACAATGCATTCTTTCTGCAAGAATTGGATGTAGCTAAATATTTTGGAGGTCTTGTCAATGGAAGGATGCTCAAACATTACTTCTGTTAGCTGATATTTTAGTTTCAATTTTTTTTTCATTGTATATAACACTGCTTTTGAATTTGAAAAAAGAGAAAAAATATAAAAACAATAGAAAAAGAGAAAAAGAGGGCATAAATAAAAGAATAAAGGTACAGCCCTATGCCAAAAAAGAAAGGAAAAATCTGAAAGTGTGAAAGCTTAAATGCCACTACCAAAAAGAGAGCACTGTTATTTAGTCATATAGCCTAATCATGACTAGATAGATTTCAATTTACTACTAATAGGTTAGTGAATCAGATTTTCCAAATTCTTTAATTTTGGTTTATCAGTAGATTATATTAGGATAGAAAGAACTGGCTCTAATCAGACCAAAACTTGAGCCAAAGAGAAGAAAAAGAACTGGTTCTGACATGCTGAAAACTTGAACCAGGAAAAGAAGAAGACAACTCAAAAAGATCAAAACCAAAGTTGAAAGAAATAATGAAGGATGTTTTTTATTTTTCAGATCTTAAGCCTTCACTATTTTGTTTTAAATTTCTGTAAATTTCAGTCTATGTGTAGCTTGTTTTTATGCCATAGTCTTATAGCAAATCAAAAAGCTTAATCTTGGTTTGTTTGTATTTAAATTTCTGTTTTAAAAAATAGAGAATAAAATTTGTCAGACAGTGCAATCCTGGCAGATGATAGCTTAGGTAGATAATTAATGATTTCAACTGTTTAATCTGAACTCATGGAAGAAATAAGGGTAGATTTAGATTAGTTTCCTGCTTTCAATAAAAGAATAAAATGTTGATGACAAAGGTTTGCAGGTCCAAGTGCACCTTATGAAGAAAAAATGTGAGGAAAAGTAGGCTGTGTAGGCAGAATGTTTGGGAGAAATTTGTTTGCTGATATAAAATAATGATCATCTTTTTAAGCAGCAAGATCAAGGAAGAAAAAGTTGTCAATGGATAAGGCACATGTCTACATTCCAAAGATCAATTTTTGAAGTTCTTGACACCTCCAAGGAGCTGCCATCCCTAAGTGGAGCCACTGTTTGCCATCAGTAAATTTTTGTCATAGCAAATGATGGCTAAAACAGGTCTTGAGTCTTCAAGAGATTATTTTCATAGAAAATTTCTCATTCTTGAAGCCTTCTGGTGCTTTCCAACTTAAGAGTAGTCGTCACTGCTGTTTCATTCAAAAAATCCTGAAGAAGCCCTGTTGTATAAAGGAGACTATTTTCAACCATTTTCTCCATCTTTTCACCTTCATAATTTCCTCCAAAATCCCCCCATATCACTAATTTTTTTCCCTTTATATATCCCTCATTTTCCTCTCATTTATCCTCCATTCCCTTTGAAAAAACCCATTTCTACCCTCCATTTCATCAAAAATCCATTTTAAACCTATAAAAACCCCTTTTTTATGGTTTAAATCATCCTTTTTTTAATCAGAACCTTAAAAAACACTAAAAAAAAAAAAAAAAACCCCACCTTTTAAAGCCTATTTCCAAACTTTTTACACAAGGCTTCAAGCCTCCTTGGCTTAAGCCCCCTTCCTCTTCTCCGCCATAAAAACTACGCCTGTGACCAAGGCCTTAACCCCATCACGCATCACGCATCGACATTTCAAATTTATTTTTCCCTTTACCTTCTTTTATGTCGATTGGCCGATCTCCCTATGCGATCACAACCGTCGATCGGGTTTGATGGGATGGCCAAGCGCTTAGCTCTTCGCTCCCGGTCCCTTGCTCCTCCACGGGACCATGCCCCAGCCCCAAGCTTTTAGCCCCCATCGCATCGACAAAACACGTATTTTCTTCATTTTTATTTTTCTTTTTCCTTCGTCGATGTTTCAACCCCCGATAATATCTCCACCTTCGATCTACCAAGATCGACAGTTGTCGGCACTCCCCTCCTTATCCATCTCCCGTTGTTCCCATCCTCTTTACCCCCCACCCCCCCCTCCCCGACGGTAGATCTCCACCGTTGATCTGGGAGATCCAACGGTCGTCAAAACTCCTTTCCTTCATGAGTTTTCACAATTCCTAGCTCCTTTTCTTCCGCTCCTAGTCACCTTATCTCTCCACAGAATCACACCTTCCCTTTCCTCCTAGCCCCCTTCCCTTACCTTTTATTTACCCCTGTGCGCCTTGAAAAATGTATTTCCCTTTGTATTTCCCCTGCCATACTTGTTAAAACCCGCACCGATCTCCACCATATATCTCACTGATCTAACGGCTCTGCACTCCCCTCTCATCCTCTAGGCTACCCCTTATCCTTCCACCCCCGCAACCGATCCACACCATAGATCTTATTGATCTAACGGTTCTCGTTTAATCCGATCAAACAACCCATCACACATAACATCTCGCTACCAAACAAAAGAGCTGACACTAGCATTATGGCCCACCTCCCACTACTCTGTCGCTCGTCCAATTCACGTTTGCCACCTGGATTCCATTTCCTCCTCACCCGAGCACCTTCTATCTGTCGCACTCCCCTGTGGCCGTTGGATCTACACCCCCAGATCCAACGGCCCACATTCAATTTCGCACGGATTTTTGTGTCGATGTTTAACAACCCGAATCTACGTGAAATAGGAGGTTTCAGGGTGGACACGTGGTGATCAATGTGTGGTATCACGTTAGATCACGTCAAAACCACTTACCGCTTGGATGCTGCGCGAAAACCGACGACGTTTTTCATAAAACCATTGTTATATTTCCACACCATAATTCAATTTTTAACCCATTTTCTTTGTATTTCTACCTTCCTCTACACATTTTTCCTTCTGCCTCACTGCTCCTTTCACCTCCGCTTGATTTCTGATAGCAGTCAAACCCTCCCTCGCAGGTTTTATTAGTGTTTTTATTTGTTTTATGCAGGATTCGATGGCAGTTTTAAGGCCAAAAATCCTTCTCATGGTTCATAAAGAAACAGGGCCAGAGGTGACGACCTTAATAGCCCAAAAAACGAAAAAATCATGAAAAAAGGAGTTACCAGGGTTTATTTCATGGTTTGACCGGTGCTTTAAGAGCATTGGTCATATAATCAAACCCTCCAGCGCACCAAAAGCTACTTGTACACTTACAAAGGAAACAAAAGAAAGAGCAGTGAAGATAAAGATTAAGAGATAAAGGGTTAAAGGCTTAAACCAAGCAAAGTATTGATAAATCGTAGTGATTAAAGAAAGAAATAAAGGCTGAAGACCAAAGGAAAGATGATTAAAGGATAAAACAGTTAGCAGAAAAGGACAAAAAGCTCGAAGATTGATTATAAAAGCCTTAAAGCATAAATTAAAGGAAAATCAGTGTTTAAAGCAACAAATCATGACAGATTAGCATAAATAAGACTTCAAATGCCAAATAACCAAAGCAGTTACTCCTCCAAAGATCAAAATGACACCTACAAGTTCATTTTCCTGAAAATAATACAAATTAAATGCACAATCGGAGATATTTTCCAAAGACAGCTCAGAAAGTAATTACAAGCCTACCAAAGCCTCAAAAATCAACAAAAGTGACTGAAGTTGATGAAATTTAATTTAGAAATCAATTAGCAGAGTTAAAACATCTGAAATCTTCTCCATAAGGCCTCCCAAAGGTCGAGAAGAATTTACTCTGTGTTAATTGAACAATTAGACCTTCCTTTCACTCCACCCCCTCAATTTACCTATATATATCATATGAGGAGTCTATTATTATTGTTGGTTTAATAATCACTGAATTTAAATAGTTATTGAGGCTGCTGAAGCTCTGTTTTGTAATTGAAGAAAGATAGGATGAGAAAATAAGTTTGAAGCTATAAAATACCCACTAGACTTGAAGATTGTAACTGGTTTGAACATCAAATACAAAAGTTGATTTATGGGATCCTGGTCTATGTCAATGGTGATGTTTTTCTTACTATAATTGTTATTTTTCTCATGTTTTCCATACTGTCCATTTTCTCTGATAAAGAACAGCAAATATAGATTAGGATTTACTGTAAAGTACCCTAAATCTCACTAATAAATATTTATCTTTATGTTTTCTTCTAATTGTGTTTTAAGGATAATTCAATAGAGTATAATTAGTGAAATGTCGGTGAGCCCATGTTTACTGAGTGCAGATTGAAGATATTGTCTTTAAAAGTTCTTGAAAATTTTTCTAAGTAAAGATTGAATTAGAGAAGTTTATGGTTAGCCCTGTCCTCTAATTTATCTCCAACAGTTGCTTTGAAAAGATCCCTTTAGAGTATGTCAAAATTAGGATAGGCTCAAAGTCCTTACCTGATCTTAGGCTACTTTTTATGTTCATCTTGAATGTTTTCCTTAAGAATATGGTGAAAGCATGATAGGTTCAAAGTCCTTACTTGATCTTAGGCTACTTTTTATGTTTATCCTAACTTTTTTCCTTTAAGAATATGTTGAAAGCAGGCTAGGTTAAAAGTCCTTACTTAATCTTAGGCTATTCTTCAAGTTTTCTTATATGTTTGCTTCCTTTCACAACACTTTTAATGTTCCATACCATAAATCAACTTAAAGAGATCTTTTGACATAGATGAATTGCCCCATAGACCACTCTTGAAACTTGCTGTGTGATTAAATCCTTTTGTGACTCCATAGTCCAATGGATTGATACTGTTTCTTACCTATCCTATCAGCTGAGCTATTATTTCAACCTACTCACACCTTTACCCCTCAGAAAAATTTCCTTCATTTTGATGATATCCATTCCAACCAAAAATAAACAAAACCCTTGTACTTCATAACTAGTCTAATATCATATCATAAGCCTTAAAGAAATATCTTTGAAAACACTTATATAGAGAGATCCTTCTCTGAATCCAGGAGGGCTAGATCCTAGGATTCCAAAGTGGTTTGATGTAGGCTCTGCAGCATTTGTTCTTTCCAATCTTACAAACTATGGAGGCCTAACAGAGACATCAGATCATTTCTCTTGCTGACTGGGCAAGAAAGTGATCCTTAAGCTAATTTGGGCTTAGCCAGGCCACAACTAAAGTTTTGCCTATTTGGGAAGAGGACTTTTTAACGATGTAGAATTTAATCTAAATGAAATATTATTCTAAGATGTAAGAAAAAGAAACTATTTTAATCCTATCTCAATTAGGAAGATATAGATCTATCCCAACTGAGAGAAAGATGTTTTAAATAATTGAGATTTAAATATGTTTGTTTTAAATGAATATCAAGTTAATGAAGTAGTTCAATTAACTGATATTATGAATACCAAACACATTCTATCTAGAGACCTCTTAACTGAAATAATCAATCAACAACACTTAGGAAGTAGTTCTCAAAATGATATTGATCATTTAATCAACAACTTGAATAATTAAACAATAACATGCGGAAATAGTTCACAACATATCACTATTCAATAAATCAGTTTTATAAGATAGATTTATGAGTACATAGTTACTCAGAAATCAGAATTCAATCCATAAGAGTAAATACAAATAATAACATAAATTGAAGCAAATTACTCATACCGATAGAAGTGCACAAGTATGCGAATAAATTGACACATTCATGTTATCATAAAATGAAACCAACATTTAAAATAATAGTATTATAAATACCGATTTATTAAATCCATTTCTCCAGCTCCGGTCTCTAACATTGTTTTACAATGCATGAAATTCCGCTTTCAAAATTAGAGCTACATTAGTGTAAGACTCTGTTCATTATATATAACTCAGAATGTAAAATAAAAACCTCAATAATCTCCAGATCTGAGATTCCTCTCCTCTCACCCTACACCTCTAAATTCTCTAGACAATAGTGCCATCAAGAATTCCAGAATTGTAGAGGAGAGAAGCCCTTATTACATTTTGCAATCTGCTACTTATAATATCTGCAAAGGAATTCTTCATAGGAAAGTTTGTTGAAGAGTGGTTTTTCTCAATCAATTTTCATTGGTTTAAAATCATATTCTTCAATTGTTGGAGCCTTCTCATTGATTGAGAACTTCTTCTTCTCATCTCTTCAATTGTTTTCCTGCAAAAGCAAATTAAAACAAAATTAAAATGTAAAAATAAAATCAAAATGCAAAAAGAAATTAAAATAAATCCAATCAAAACTTAATTAGATAAATAATTGAAAAATGAAATATAAGCTTTCTTTTGATTTCTGTGATGATATAATTGGCCAAGGATATCATTGACAAATGGATCTGCATTAAGAAGTTGTGGGCAAATTAAAATGCAGAAAATAAAACCAAGAAAAATTATTTTGTTAAAAATTCGGAGCATGATCTTCTGTTGAATTTTAGACCCAATAAATGATCAAATCTAGAAATTAAACAACTTTATAAATGTTCTCCACGATTTTATCTATCTAATGAGCTATCCTAGGCCTCATTTGGCCAATTAAAACTTCATTTATGAGCTTCAAAATTTTGTATATTAAAATTTTCAGAATTCTCAAATTTTTGTTGCTTGGGCTAAAAATCAGAATTTTTTAACTAAATTCTAATCCTAAATTAGATTACAGTTTTTAATTAATTAATGCTAATTAATTATAATTATATTATTAATCTAATTCAGTTACAATCTAATTCTAAATTAATTTAGAATTACCAATTAATTAATTATAATTACATTATTAATTTTGATTAATAAAAACTAGTTGAAAATAAAATTAAACTAATTAAAAAATTGATTTATTGTTTAATTAGAATATTAGAATATTATATTAATATTATAATTTAGATTATATTGAAATTATAATTAAAATATTATAATTAAAATATAATATTAATTATAATATTATATAATATAATATATTTTAATTAATAATTCAAAAATTATCTGAAATACACACCACGCGAGAGAGAGAGAAGAGAGGAGAATAGGTGAGTGAATGGGAGTTATAAGTGTGCGGGAGAGTATTATATGTGGAGAGATAAGGAGTGGAGGTGAAGTGGAGGGTGATGCGAGCGGGATTCATAAGAAGTTTTAGAACTTTATGATAAAGATTTTAACACCTCACATAAAACCCATTTCAAATCGCATTTCGCATTCGCATGAAAATTATTTTCGGGTTTTTGAAATACAACATTGTGGAATGTTTGCGATAAAGCGCAACAAGCGGATGCGATATGTTTTTTTATAATTTTTTGTATATTTTAGTTGGGGTCCATGATTTTTAAAGTTTAGTTAAGTTAAAAATATAAAGCAAAGTGTGGACCATTTATAGTGAGTTTTTCCAATTCTAAACTACAGCCACTAATTTGGTAATTAATAATTCTAAAAAAATGAACTACAACCACTTTTCCATTATGAAATTTTGATTTTGGCATTTTGTTTCAAAAAAGTAAATTATGATAAATTACGAAAATACCGAAAAGTGTGTTTTTTAAATGCTTTATAATTTGGTTGGGTTCATTTAGTAGGATCATTCGTGAAAAATGAAAAATTAGTAAGAATTAACTAAAAATTAATATTTACAATGAAGACTATTTTAATTGTGAAAATTGAAATATCATACACTACATTTTTTAAACCCAAGCAAGAAAATGATCAAAACTTCAAAAGAGTTCCATTTACAAACCGGTTGACCAAATGAAGTGAAACATGTATCGTTGGAAAGCCTATGAAAAACCAGATTTAGTGAAACAATCAAAATAGAAATCCGATAAAATGAAAAATGATGAAGTTACAGAATAATTAACTTAATAGAAATTCTAAAAGGTTCTTTAGCTAAAAATTTTGTAGAAAGGGTCCCCATTATTTGAAGTACATAAGTCAAAAAATGGGAGAGGTGGGGGGGGGGGGGGGTTGTGTTTTACCACAACAATGGCGACATGTGGGAGAAGGAACAACTATTTCTGATTAAAGATAATGAACTTAAATTTACCTGAAAGTTAAAAATAATGGAAATCAGAAAATCATCTAACAGTAAAAAAATTCCATAGGTCGCACATGAATATATTAAGCAATATGAGTTTGTAAAGATAAGTGCTTAAAAAAAACTCGAGTACAATTGATGAATCCAAATTTGAAGAAATTTGTTTTTTTTTCCTCATGTAAAAGAATAGAAGAAGGTAGAGAAGAGTTTTTGATAAAAAATATATCCATTTTGTGATTGTCATTGACATCGCTTCGCTGCCAGCGAGCCTGAACAGTACCCCAATGAAGTTGTCTTTTATGCCATACAAGCCTAGTTCCGTTGTCATCGAGCGTTCATAGCCCCGACGAGTTTACTTGTATTTTCCATACTTCCTCTTTTTCACTCTTTTGATAAGCGCATTTGTAAGATTTTAGTTTATGATGTATTTGAGTGAAAGAAGTGAGACAGAAAATAGAGATTTATGTTTAATGGACATAATAATTTCATAATGTTTACTCCAAATTCTTTCCCTGCAACTATCAATCAAATGATTTTTATGTGGAGGGGTAGGAGGGATTCATTGAATTAAACTCAAATAAGTTCCTTCCTTGAAAAATTAAGCTCAATCACTTAAAAAGGATATGTGTGTCTCCATGGAAAATATTTTAAAGCAATATGGCTTTATGGTTCCATAAAGATATGGCTTTAATGATAAATGAAATTCACTTAAATGGATAGAGTAAAAGACTTCCTATGTATGTCAACAACTGTAAGGTAAGAAAAATTCATTTCACATAAATCATGACAAATTCACCAAAATCAAATGAAAACTGAGAACAAAAGGAAAATAATTCATAAAATAAAGTAAGAAAAGATATCAACAAAATGAAAAATGAAGAAAGAAAAATTGAAAGAAAAAACAAAATTTAAAAGCTAAACTCTAATAATATCACTTATATGAATTTCTCAACAAAGGATTATAAAAGAAAATAAGCATATGTACATTCATTCCTATGTTGAAATTTTAATTTTTGTATCTTGCAGAGTTATATAAAAATGAGGTTCTCAAAATGTAGAAGGTGAATATCAGTTATGATAGATAATATGTTGAATGAGAAGTTTCTGTCTGTTGCAAATTTTTCTTATTCAAGACAAATCCTGCATAAAATCATCTTAACTATTTTCTAATAAAATTAATGCTTTAAAGAAATAGACTAGAGGTTCAAAAACTCCCCAGTGAAGATGATTCGATGAGGATCATTACTGCTTCTCTCAAGAATCTCGAAGAGTAAAAGAAAATGAAATGATCTAGTAGAGGTGTGAATGATTCATGAATACCTGTAGAAACAGAGTTCAAGATCAGCAAAAAACTAAAATGAAGAAATGAAAATAAATGAAAGTGGGTAAATGAAACTTACCATTGGAGAACTACATTTAATATTACCTGAGAAAGATGATTTTCTCCAATGCAAGTTAACTTCTTTCTTGAATTAGAATTAAAAGCATGAAGAATTTTTATTGACCCAAATCATTATTTATTAAATCTAAAGTAAAACAAGCAGTTAACTAAAAGAAAGCAATGTTTTATGTTCAAGGAATCAGAAATAAATTGAATTCATCAGAAATGAGGATGAAGTTATGCTTCTTTATGAATTGTAACAATGAATGTTCTTTTTTCTTCTTCCATTCTGAATTTATATTAGCCCCAAAGTATTAAATTTGATTCAAAATCCTAAATAATGTAACAGTTATATAAAGATTATTTGAATCTTTATATGATAATTATGGAGGTAAATTCAGAATAAAAGAAAATTAAAAATATGAATTAATCATCGGTACATTACATTGCTAAATTTTTCGCATCGCGAGATTATTTTTCATGCATAACTTAAAATCTGTGACTTCCACTTTTGCCGATATGTGATTGAGAATTTTATATATGTAACGAAAGAAAATGGTGTAAAGTCAAATATCAAGGTTTATCGCATCAAAATATTTTCAAGACAAAGCTTCATTTAAGTTTAGCGATGCGATATAAATTTTTCGATGACAAAGTTACGATATGAGCATATGCGATAGAAAAATGCAAAGGGATGAATGCGATATCGGAGAATAGTCATATCGAAAGACTAAAGCTTGTGAATGAACTGAAACACCAATATTATTCTTGCAATAATGAAAATGTGGTAAATGGCTGATGCACTGTGACTGCAAATATCAAAATATAAGATCGGAACTTTGGTTTTACGCCCCACACAAACGGTGATTAATGACGCATGGTTTCACTTCGCATCTTTTATAATTTACCTACCCGCAGATTTCAAACCTTAACTCTTTTTAAATTTTGCGATTTTGCTATTTCACGATTTCGCAATTCGCAGCGAGCTCCACATCGCTTGTTGAAACTTTTATTGTTTAACATATTACTTATCTCATGCGATATGTGATATGTGTAGTATCGCATTGGAATACCCTTACCTTGTCTTTTATTGCATCGCAACTAATATAGCTTATCGGGTGAGGTTTTAACAATAACCGCTAAAATTGCAGATATGCGAAATGTAATTTCGTTGATGCGCCAATGTGCGATGAAGAACGGACCTGATATTTTTATTATATGAATTGTAATTTCATATTGGATCCAGGACATCAGAACTTTTAAATGTATTTCCCTACCAAATTTTTGATTTATAAATAGATGCGATATATGTATATAAAGAGGATTTAAATGTCATATCAGGTCTGGGTTATATGAACATCGCAATTTTGGCGAAGTAATTTTATCGGAAAATGAGCAAGAATGAATATCGAAAAATATGCATCACAGGTTTCTTATCAGGAATCATTAAGAGCTGCCTCTGATCAATGTTATGATACAGATAATGCGATATCAAACGGATAGATCATCGAAGATTGGAGGGAATGAAAATATTGGGAGATCGGATATATTTAGTGTATGCTCATTTCAGAGTTTCCGATATGCGATTTGCGATATATAATGAGCAATATGTGGGGTCGATGATTTTTTTAAAGTTTTTAATGCAAAAAAGAGAGTGAGTGATTTAAATTTTCTTTATAATAAATAACCCTTTAATAATTTAATTAAATGTCGAAATTTTTGATTAGAAATTAATTTTATCAGAACTTTCTTATAAGAAGAGTCATGAAATAAAATGATTTTATATGATTCCTCCGACAATTTATTAAGTCTTATAAGGATCTCAATGAATATAAGCAAAATTAAATACCCTTCAAATTTCAGACAAAATCATAAATACTTTCCTGAACATGCTGCATATTTTGGAAACAAGGGTTGCCTGCTTGCTTATCTCAGATCTGCAAAATCAAGTTAATGAAAATCTGCACAAAAAAAAAATAGAAATAAGAAATAACCTTTGAAAGAAAAATAAATAATAAATGATGATGAACCTGTAAACACATACCTGAAAGAATTTTGATTGTAAGTTTACCTCATGAATCTTTGAGTTCTCCCAAATTTTCTCAAAATTTGTATAAGTTCAACATCACCTTCTTATTTTAATCTAAAATGTTAAGTAATGAACTTTTTTCAAATTGTATCATTTACAAAATTTCATTAGAAGGCAAGAGTGGTAAAAATGAGTTCTTAGAATTACTTGTAAATAAAAAATTGTCAAGTCTTAGAAAATTCTTGGAATTTCTTCATGTATGATCAATGTTATGAATTGTGAAAAACAAGAAAATTGAAGGCTTGACAAATAAGTATGATTTGATAATTCAAGAACTTCTAAAATGCTCTAGTTTTCTTTTCTATAATTGAAATGGGATGCTCAAAAGAAATTGGATTCATTACTTGTTTTATTCAAAATATGAAATAATGAAATAAATTCAAACAGAAAAGAAAATTAATTTATTCCTATTTCTAATTTAATGAAGGAAACATGACTAGGTATAGTCATACTTCCAATGTAACCATGTAAGAATTTTAATTCCTACATGTATGTACATGTCAAACATTAGTAAAAATGAAAATATAATTAAACTACAAAAACTAAATCTAACAGCAGAATGTATCTTTATTGTTAGTAGCTTATTCACCATTACCTTCTCTTAAAATGTCATTTCCAACTAAATTTCAATTGGGTCATAGAAATCTGGATGGATTTCCATTATTGAGTGGGAGAGGTTTAAAAGAGAAGATAACAGGCCAGGTTGTAGAAATGATCTTTCAGAAGCAATGGCCTATGTGAGTTTGTTAGTATTATGTTTAAGTGCTAACTTATTAACAATCTTTCGTGAAGAAAAACTTTCCAAATGTTTTTCAAATGAGTCAATGAAAAACAGATGGAAGTGTGTTAGATTCAATGGAAGATTATTAATTGAATTAGATTGTTGGTCATAAAGGGAAAATACACTCTCTTTTTGGCACTGCTCTTAAGAAGTAAGAAGTAATTGATAAAGAATGATCATCAATTGAAATTGGAAGTTTAATAACTTTTGATGTTCACAATTATAATTTGAATCTTCATTTTTTCCTTGAGGTAATGCATCAATTGAGTGTTTAATATTGAGCTGTTCAATATGCCAACATAAATTATCTAAAAATCTAGGACTAAAAGCATAAAATAAATCTAAAGTTAAAATTAAATGTTGAAATAATAACAAAATTGAATCATAGTTTACACTAGTGTTACAATTATTGTTACAACACAATTGGGAGTGATTTAAAGTAATTTCCTCTTCACAAGAATTGGGCAGAATAATGCAATTATAATTATTGTTGATTCCTACTTGTGAATTAGAGAGAAGGATATGACTCTGAATAGGAATGCGAGCTTGATCATCATATAAATCATAGATTGGAATGGTTTCTTGAATGCTGAAATCATAAGTATGATTATTTGTTTGAAAATGAGAACTATTTGGAACAAATTCTAAATTAGATTGTTCTTCATTTTCACATGTGATTAGACTTAGATCATGAGGATTCAATTGTAAATAAGACAAATCAATATCCTTAATTTCAAAGTAATTATCATAAATAACTTCAAGACATTCATTAGAATTCTCTTCGATCTTATTCAATGTACAAAAAAAAGCAGGAATATTAAGCTCATGTTCTTTAATGCCAGAAGAATGATCATTAATTAATTCTCTATCATGATAAAAACTAATCGGAAATTCATTAAATTCAACTTCTCTTTTTTTTGAAATATTTTTAATGTGAAGAGAAGTTAAATTTTTATAAGAGAAATTATCAGGATAAAGAGAAAAATATGAATCCGAAACAATGCATTTGAAAATGTCTCTATTTGAGCACTCTGGTGTATTTTCGTCATTGCAATTTTCAGATTTAAGATCATTTTCTTGGCTACTTATGCTTTCTTGAAGAATGTTGCTTTATTGATATGAATTTAGAATTTTCTCATCATGAAAGAATTCAAAAATTTGTACAGCAAATTGCATATTATTGGAAACTTTAATTGTTGTTGGTACTTGCAGAATTATGATCTGATTTTATAATTCTAATGCATACTGATTTTTAGATTTTAAAGCGGTATATTCTTCAATACTGTTGCTAATATTTTTTTGCAATTGATTAGTGAAATTTTCCAAGATTCGTGATTGAAAATCATTGACATGTAAAGGTGCACCTGTTGGAATGGGGTCTCCTAACAAGCTGCGAAACTGGTCCATTTTGAATATTTTTATTATATGTAGTCTAGCGCAGGGGTTTTGGGGTGGGTCAAAGCCTCGAAAGCATTGTAATGGGTGAAAGGGTAAACTAGGGGTCCGAAAACCATGGGTTGCGAACCATAGGAAAGTCGAGGCTAGATTGTTATAAATAGAGATGCATTTTGTATTGTAAAAGATAGGAAATAATGAGCTATTGATGCGAATAGTGGTTTAAGATATCTATTTGGGTTTTGGGGAAATGACTCCTGCTGGCTGTGTGCACGAAGATCCAAGTTCAGTTGTGTGCGGACCTTGCTGCTGTGTGTGCAGGTTGGGAAGGGAATTGTAAGGAAGAATTGATGAATGAATGAATGCGGAATATTGTTATAGAACTGAACCTGTGAGTAATTTAGTGTGAATTACTGATAATTTTTGTATTGTGCATTTTTTGTCTTTAAGCTACGAAAGATCTGTGTACTGTGTTCCTGGATCTAGATCTTTTATGTTCTGTTTATGTACTATGGTGTAGATGTTATAACAAGCATATAACTATAGATCTAGTGCACGTGGATGCGAATAGAGACTTAATTAACTCTACATATAACTAGGTAATCTGGGAATCACAAGACCTAGCGCAGCTCTGCTTGCCTTACCCATCATTTCTCAGGGTGCAGAAACCTGGTTCTAGCACCCACCCATACTTCTTCGGGTGAGGCTTTGACCTGTGCAAGCAGGTCACTGTCGAAAGGGCCAGTAGTATAGGGGTTTGTTGGCAAACCTTGCACACCGAACCTGGGTCAAGACCCCTCAAGCCAACAACACCTTGATATTTCTCAATACTGTAAGAAATGTGCAAAAATTGAAGGAATTGATTATACAAAATAGAGGCCATTTTATCATCATTTATTTGTACCTCCATATTTGAATTCTTACTTATGTCAATGAAATTAGGTGGAAATTGATCAAAGTTTGAAAAAATTTCACATGGGTTATGAATGGAAGGACGAGAGAAAATATGTTCAAACCAATCTAATAATTCTTATTTCGAAGGTTTATCTTCAATTTTAAATTTTAAACAATTTAAATGAAACCTGACTGTAAAATAAATTAAAGATTCACCTTCAAACCTTCGTAGATCTTCAAAATAATCAAATACCTATTCGTAGATATCTCCATCAAATTTACAAAGGAAAATTGTAATAAATTGTTCCCAAGTGTGGATTGAGGCAACTAGAAGTGAGTTACACTAGTTTTTGGCTTTTACCAAGAATGTAAGAGTAAAAATCCTGCATAAAATACCTTCATCAATTTCATGAAAATTAGAATTTGAAAATTTATGAATGAATTATAAAGTATGATTAAATGCAGAAGTATTCCTCTTACCATTAAACTTTACTTGAGACAGGAGTCTTATTATTTCTAATGGAGTATTAGAAGATGCTCGCCCAAAAATACAACTCCAAATTGGAAGTTTTAAATGAGCCATTATAATAAAAATAAAATATTAGAATACAAAGACTCCAAAGGAAAACAAGTCTCAGGTCCTCCTTCTAGCGCCAAAAATGTTGAGGCCTCGAAATTCACTGCAACAACATGGGGGATGACCACCCGGTCCGGACCTTAAACTAGTTCCTTTTCCGTTTGGAATGGTGGTTTCGATTGATTTAAGCAGGTCCAGTTACATTTTCTCAATCTCCATTGGCTTAAAATATGACTTTTGTCTATCAATGGGAAAGAGACATCAGATCATTTCTCTTGCTGATCAGGCAAGAAAGTGACCCTTAAGCTAATTTGGGCTTAGCCAGGCCACAACTAAAGTTTTGCCTCTTTGGGAAGAGGACTTTTTAAGGATGTAGAATTTAATCTAAATGCAATATTATTCTAAGATGCAAGAAAAAGAAACTATTTTAATCCTATCTCAATTAGGAAGATATAGATCTATTCCAATTGAGAGAAATATGTTTTAAATAATTGAGATTTAAATATGTTTGTTTTAAATGAATATCAAACTAATGAAGTAGTTCAATTAACCGGTATTATGAATATCAAACACATTCTATATAGAGACCTTTTAACTGAAATAATCAATCAACAACACTTAGGAAGTAGTTCTCAAAATGATATTGATCATTTAATCAACAACTTGAATAATTAAACAATAACATGTAGAAATAGTTCACAACATATCACTATTCAATAAATCAATTTTATAAGACAGATTTCTGAGTAAATAGTTACTCATAAATCAAAATTCAACCCATAAGAGTAGAGACAAATAATAACATAAATTGAAGCAAATTACTCGTACTGACAGAAGTGCACAAGTATGCGAATAAATTGACACATGTTGTCATAAAATGAAACCAGCATTTAAAATAATAGTATTATAAATACCGATTTATTAAATCCATTTCTCCAGCTTCGGTCTCTAACAGTGTTTTACAATGCCTGAAATTCTTCTTTCAAAATTAGAGCTACAGTAGCGCAAGACTCTGTTCATTATATATAACTCAGAATGTAAAAGAAAAACCTCAATAATCTCCAGATCTGAGATTCCTCTCCTCTCACCCTACACCTCTAAATCCTCTAGACAATAGTGCCATCAAGAATTCTAGAATTGCAGATGAGAGAAGCCCTTATTACATTTTGCAATCTTCTATTTATAATATCTGCAAATGAATTCTTCATAGGAAAGTTTGTTGAAGAGTGGTTTTGCTCAATCAATTTTCAATAGTTTAAAATCATATTTTTCAATTGTTGGAACCTTCTCATTGATTGAGAACTTCTTTTTCTCATATTTTCAGCTGTTTTCCTGCAAAAACAAATCAAAACAAAATTAAAATGTAAAAATAAAATCAAAATGAAAAAAGAAATTAAAATAAATCCAATCAAAACTTAATTAAATAAATAATTGAAAAAGGAAATATAAGATTTCCTTTGATTTTTGTGCTAATATAATTGGCCAAGGATATCATTGAAGAATGGATCTGCATTTAGAAAAAAATGTGGGCAAATTAAAATGCAGAAAATAAAACTTAGAAAAATTATTTTGTTAAAAATTCGGAGCATGATCTTCTGCTGAATTTTAGACCCAATAAGTGATCAAATCTGGAAATGAAACAACTTCATAAATGTTCTCCATGATTTTATCTATCTAATGAGCTGTCCTGGGCCTCATTTGGCCAAGTAAAACTTCATTTATGAGGTTCCAAAGTTTGTATATTAAAATTTCCAGAATTTTGGAATTTTTGTTGCTTGGGCTAAAAATCAGAATTTTTTAATTAAATTCTAATCCTAAATTAGATTATAGTTTTCAATTAATTAATGATAATTATATTATTAATCTAATTTAGTTACAATCTAATTCTAAATTAAGTTAGAATTATCAATTAATTAATTATAATTACATTATTAATTTTGATTAATAAAAACTAATTGAAAATAAAATTAAACTAATTAAAAATTTGATTTATTGATTAATTAGAATATTAAAATATTATATTAATATTATAATTTAGATTATATTAAAATTATAATTAAAATATAATATTAATTATAATATTATATAATATAATATATTTTAATTAATAATTCAAAAATTATCTGAAATACACACCACGTGAGAGAGAGAGAGAAGAGAGGAGAAGAGGTGAGTGAATGGGAGTTATAAGGGTGCGGGAGAGTATTATATGTGCAGAGATAAGGAGTGGAGGTGAAGTGGAGGGTGATGTGAGCGGGAGTCATAAGAAGTTTTAGAACTTTATGATAAATATTTTAACACCTCACATAAAACCCACTTCAAATTGCATATCACATTCGCATGAAAATTATTTTCAGGTTTTTTGAAATATAACATTGTGGAATGTTTGCGATAAAGTGCAGTAAGCGGATGCGATATGTTCTTTATGATTTTTTGTATATTTTAGTTGGGGTGCAGGATTTTTAAAGTTTAGTAAAGTTAAAAATATAAAGCAAAGTGTGGACCATTTATAGTGAGTTTTTCCAATTCTAAACTACAGCCACTAATTTGGTAATTAATAATTCTAAAAAAATGAACTACAGCCACTTTTCCATTATGAAATTTTGATTTTGGCATTTTGTTTAAAAAAAGGAAATTATGATAAATTACGAAAATACCGAAAAGTGTGTTTTTTAAATGCTCTATAATTTGGCTAGGTTCATTTAGTAGGATCATTCGTGAAAAATGAAAAATTAGTAAGAATTAACTAAAAATTAATATTTAGAATGAAGACTATTTTAATTGTGAAAATTGAAATATCATACACTATACATTTTTTAAACCCAAGCAAGAAAATGATCAAAACTTCAAAATAGTGCAATTTACAAACCGGTTGACCAAATGAAGTGAAACACGTATCATTGGAAAGCTTATGAAAAACCAGATTCAGTGAAACAATCAAAATAGAAATCCGATAAAAATGAAAAATGATGAAATTACAGAATAATTAACTTAATCAAAATCTTAAAAGGTGCTTTAGCCAAAAAATTTATAGAAAGGGTCCCCATTATTTGAAGTACATAAGTCAAAAAATGGGGGGGTTATGTTTTACCACAACATAATGGTAATTTTAATTTTACGTGAAGAACATTAACCGAGTCAAATACACATAAGTGGACATATATTTTATATGTGAATATATGTGAATAGCCATGTTTCACTAGGGTTGTAACATTTCAACAAAAAAAAAGAGTTAAAAAAATCAATTGTTAATATATATATATATATATATTATGAAAGTCAAACATCTTCTTAGTAATTATAGAAGATTTCATAAAAAGAAATCAAGGAAGTAATTTTCAAAAAAATTGGAAGGAAAAATATTATTAAGGATTTCTTAAAATATTAAGGAATCATTATTAAAGCTTGAAGCTATATAAAAGGAAAAAGAGGTTATTAAAGGTTTAAGTATTGGAAAAGTGGAAAAGGAGATAAATCATTATACTTTAAAGATTTTATTTAAAAAGGGAATATATACATATATAAAAAAAATTGAGCCTCTTTTAAAAGAGAATATTAGTGAAGGATTCATTACCAAAGATTGAAGGAATAATAGTAAAAGATATTGGAAAGATTAATTAAGCTTAAGGGTTTATTAAAGGGAAATAATAATATTTTATTATAAATATTAAGAAGGGTCACTTTTAAAAAAAATAACCCCGAAGTTATCTTGACAAAATGACATCCAAATTAGAACTAAAGGAGGGAAGATTTCCTAAAAATTATAGTATGTGTGTCGATGCGCTAATTTCAATCAAAGGGTCACTTGCGGGAAAAGAGGTTCTCATATCTATCGATTTTACTCGAAAGAATAATTATGTTAGTACCAAATGTGCTAACAAATTAGTGATCCCTGAATCAAATATAACTGAAGAAAATTCATTTAATGTAAATGACGAAAAATACAACATAGAGAATTTACACCTAAGTATTGGGGAGTATTCCTTTGTCTTGCAATTCACTGTTAAAACCTTATTTTCCAATAATAGTGATATATTTCTGGGTTCACTCTGGATGGAATCACTAGGGTTATTCATCCTTAATACGAAAAAGAAGTTTTTCATATTTTATTACAAAAAGAAAAACATAACGTTATAATATGTCATGGTGAAGTCGAATTCACTAACACTGGAATACATATTAGATATCACAAGAGTAGTTCTTCCAGAAAGTAAAAAAGAAATACAATATTTGCAAAGAGAAGTTGATGAAATCACAACTAACAATAATGGAGAATTTTCTTGCCTCAAGGACCACAACGATATATTACTAACGCAAATTAAGAAACTAAAGAAAGACAAGAAGTCGTTGGAAAACAAGGTGCAACAACTTATCGAAAATGAAGCATCAAAATATTCAAATATAGAAGTTAAAGTTGAAGAAAAATCGAACGTTGATCCAGTAAATGTCTCAACTGAAGAAGGCGAAAAGAAATTTGCAGAAGAAACAAACTTAGATGCCGGACGAACTAGGAACATTCTACATGAAGATTCTATAACCATCTCCATAACATTTTCGCTAGGTGAAAATAAAAGAGGTCAAACCAGAACAGTTCCCTATCGACATCCAAATCATGGGAGCATACAACTCAACCAAGCTATGTATTCAGAACAGAAACATGCTAATATTCCGAAGAATACTAACGAATCATCACAAGTTTCCAGTCATCGTAAGATTCCACAGAAGATTATTTTAGGATGGTCTGATCCATTCTCAGTCCGACAATTTTTTTTGTCACTTAGAGGATCATATCAACTTGTATCGACAAGGATAACTTCCCCGAGACAAGAAGATGTTCATAGCAAGAAAAGAAATTTAGGCCTTTCATCGACAAGCTTTGAGGACAAATCTTTTTGAGGGGAAGGCAATGTAATGAATAAAATAATGTAAATAGTGATTAATTAGTTAATTAGTAATAGGTTGAAAAGCCATGTCTGATAAGACATGACCTTTCGCAAAGAGACACCTGCGTAGGTATATAACTAGGACTCATTTGTAATATTCAATCATCTATCTCAATCTCATGTATTTTATAATATAATATTTGTATCCTCATGGATATCTTTGTATTCCAAGTGTTCACAGTTGTTGTGAAAGGGAACTTTGAATTGTTTTGCTTCAATGTTTGATAGGTGTCTAAAACTCTACATGAAATAACAGTATTATACAAAATGTCCAATGTTTTTCTTTTAGATTACAGAGGTGGAATATCTGAATCATTTTTAGCATCTACTTTGAGGTCATTAGGTAGACCTAACAAATTAAATCATTCAGAATGGCGAGTCCTAATAAAGTGCGTTGGATTTAGGTTCATTAGAATTATTATCTTAGTTTGTTAAGAATTATGGGAGAATAGCACCACCTATACCAACATTATTGAAGAAATACGAATTTTCATGGACTCCTGAAGCAACTAAGGCCTTTGAACATCTTAAAGAGGCAATGTGCCTAGCACCAATCTTAGCTATGCTAGATTTCACAAAAACCATTATTGTGGAATGTGATGCCTTAGGAAATTGAATTGGTGTTGTTTTAATGCAAGAAGGAAGACCCATTTTTTTTTAAAGTCGTCCAATCAAAGGAAAGTATTTACAGAAAGCTATTTATGAGAAGGAAATATTGGCAATACTACATGCACTAAAGAAATGGTGACCTTGCTTAATGGGAAGACTCTTCAAGGTAAAAAATGATCGTGATAGTCTTAAACACTTTTTGGAACAAAGAATATCTTCAGAAGAGCAACAAAAATGGGTCACAAAGATGTTGGGTTATGACTTTGAAATAATCTACAAAAAAGAGAAGCTAAATGTTGTTGCAGATGCACTCTCAAGAAAGAATGAAGAGGTGGAAGCATTTATTTGTGCCATTTCTATTATCCAACCGGATTGGATAACCGAAGCAAGGGATGAATGGAAGAAGGACAAAGAAGTGTGGACACTCATTCGAAATTTGCAGCAAGATCCTAGTACATCTGATAAATTTAGTTGGAAAAATGATTCCTTATGGTACAAAGATCGCTTATATCTTTGTAAGAGTTTCCAACTAAAACAAAAGATTATTTTTGAATTGCACACTTCTCCTTTAGGAGGTCACTCAGGATTTTTAAAAACTTACCATAGGGTGAAGAAATAATTTTTTTGGGATGGCCTTAAATCTGATATTTGAAATTTTGTAGTGGAATGTTTGGTTTGCCAGCAAAATAAATTTGAGACAATTAAGACCCTGGGTCTTCTACAACCTTTATCCATTCC
Organism: Pinus albicaulis; assembly: GCA_034641835.2. Taxonomy (NCBI): domain Eukaryota; kingdom Viridiplantae; phylum Streptophyta; class Pinopsida; order Pinales; family Pinaceae; genus Pinus; species Pinus albicaulis. Next base: position 1,749,558,943 of record CM076578.1, on the reverse strand, counting down.
AGGCCAACATTGGGAGGACATTTCAATGGATTTTATCATAGGTTTACCCAAGTCCGAAGGAAATAGTGTCATCATGGTGGTAGTTGATAGACTTACCAAGTATGCACACTTTTGTGCATTATCTCATCCATTTAAAGCAAGTACAGTTGCTGCTATATTTCTGGATACAATTCAAAAGCTACATGGAAACTCAAAGATTATTGTGAGTGACAGAGATCCCATTTTTACTGGAAATTTTTGGATGGAGTTATTTTCTTGTTTGGGTACTCAACTAGCTCATAGCTCATCTTATCATCCTCAATTCGATGGTCAAACTGAGATAGTGAATAAATGTTTGGAAGGATATCTTCGTTGTTTTGTATCTGATAAACAAACAAAATGGATCAAGTGGTTACCTCTCGTTGAATGGTGGTATAACATTTCCTTCCATACTGCAGCAGAAATGACCCCATTTATGGCACTTTATGGATATCATCCACCGTCCATCACATCATATTTAAGAGAAAATTATAAGGTTCAAGTAGTGGAAGATCACATTGAGCATCAACAAGAAGTTCTCCAACTCTTATAGGATAACCTAAATTTGGCACAAAATCGAATGAAACAACAGGCAAATCAACATCGCAGTGAGAGAAGTTTTGATGTAGGAGACTGGGTATTTTTATGGCTACAACCATACAAACAAATGTCCCTCAAGCAAGCTAAGAAGGATAATAAATTATCTCCAAAGTACTATATGTCCTTACAAGCAAGCAAAAGATTGGTACTTGATACACACAAATTGGAGCTTTCCGCTTCTTTCAGTGCATCCAATTTTCCATGTTTCATGCTTGAAGAAGGTTATAGGTGAAAATCTTCCTAAAGCAAAACAATATTTGAATTGATGAGGAAGGAAAAAATCATATTGGAACCTGAAGTGCTCACGGAAACAAGAACTCGAAAACTATGAAATCGATCAATTTCGGAGTATCTCATCAAGTGGAAGAACTTACCCACTGAATATTCTACATGGGAGGATGAGAATTTTATACAAAAGAACCTAGAGCTACTCAAGCGTTGAGGAAAACATTTTTTTGAAGGAGAGGGGCATTTTAGGTCCCTATATTACTAGTTTAGTCCCTTATTGTTATTAGTATAGCCCTCTTATTATTATTGTTGTACCTATGTAACCCCAATATTGTTATTATTGTGCCCTTAAATTATTGTTGTTAGGTCGCTTAGGATTATATTATGGCCCCATGGAATCCTATATATATAAGGAGGTTTTGGTCATTTGTAGGATCCAAGAATTGTTCATTTATGTAATTTATTGGAGGTTTCCCCCTCGAAGTGGCTGATTTCTAAGGCATTGATCTCTCTTTTCTCCTATTTTTGGAGCTGGTTTCTCAACAATGAAGTTGAGGTCACATTATAAGGCGTCGTAATATTTCTCATTGTTCCTCGCCCACCACAAACTGATTTCTTCAAGAGGATTTTGTTCCTCGCCCACCACAACCTGATTTCTTCAAGCAGATTTTGTTCTAATTCTAGATATTCCTGATACCCCCAATTACAAATTGCAGAATCTAGACAACAAATACGTATATATCATAATGGCCCGATATGAAACCTATGATTGTTGTAATAGTTAGGTCATAACAAAGCCCATGATTTTATAACAGTAACCATATACTCCTTGTATACGCAACATTTAATAAAATTTATATTCTAGGGCCACACAAACAACTGGCTATTAAACTACTCTTCTGTAACTTTTAAAACAAAATCCTGGTGCAATGTTGTTGGGTTTTTTAATATAATTTTCAAATTTGACTGGATATAAAAGAAAAGGACCACTGTAGATTTTAGGAGTGCAATAATCCAAGGAGAAAGATGAGAAGCACACTAGTTATTGACAGAGCAATTTCAGACAACCAATGTACAATTGTTGAGCAAATGATTTGGCTTCAAACGGGGAATCATTTCTCTTTTCCTCTGGACCCAGATTGTCAAGGAGGGAAGCCAAATTGGTTTAAGAGAAAAAAAGCGGTACTTGACATTTCCAGGGTTGGAATATGACTGTAGTTTTCATTATACTCCAAGATTAGGCCATGGAAAATGAGGTAGCTGCAAATCCATTTGAGAATTCCCTTGTCACAAATCTGTAGATGTATATCTCCATTAAAGAAGATGATTGGTACGAGAAGAACTAAAATTTACATGCACACTTGATTACATTTCTTGAAAAATATTAATAGAAAAATGAAGCTCATTCTCTTTGTTTGGAGGAAAATGAAAATCTGAAACAACTTGTGGAAAAGAATTATAAATTAAGAAGCATATGGATCTTAGTGGATTCCCATTCTCTATAAACATTTGTCCCTCATGATGAACTCAATTTTTTTTTTTCACTTGGAGGTTAATAAGGGAGTCAAAGTCAATCCCAAGAGCGTTAATTAGCCCATAACTCCACATATTGGATCATTAGGACAGAAGTATCAGTTTGTGTCAAATAATAGGGATGACAATAGTAGACTAGAATCTCAAAATATGTCACATGGTAGTGGGATTGTCTTCATCCGTGGAGTTTTAGGAAGAGGAAAGACTAAAATTTCTATGGAATTTTCATACAAAAACTCACAACTAGGTAATTTTAGTAGAATTATTTGAAAAACACACTCTAAATGGTTGGTTGAAACTTGAGATGAAAGTGAGACATGGGAGGTGGCACAAGGGAATAATATGGTGGTGTGACAAGTACATTCACACTATAAATCACAAAGTATATAGACACATCATAAAAAACACTAATCCAACATATATTTTTCAAAATTAATCTTGTTCATACAAATTACTTCTAGAGAGATGTGCCTTTGAGAAATACTACAACACATTACATAAGGTAGAATTAGGGTTTGCTAAAACACACTTACATAGGTATAACTAAATATTTTAGTAGATCCAAAAGAATATTTGGAGGTCCTTTGTATCAATTGAATTAAAAATCATATTAAAAACAACCATGCAAGTGCAATACATTGAGTTATTGTAATATTCCAAAATTGGAATAGCTCTGCAAGCCTGCTGAAATAACGCACTTCTGAGAATATTGTGCATAGAAATGAGTTTGCAGCTCTTGGATCCCTTATATAAGCTCATCTAAGATCTAAATCCAAAAGGATATCAAAAACAAATCAGACTAGGTGGGTTAAACAGATCTCCCACAAACTAGTCTAGCTGAAAACCACCCAAAGAGAGGGGCTGCGGCTCTATGCAAAGGACTGCTTCAGAAATAACGCAGATACACTAAAGCACATTAGGAGGCTGATGTAAAGGTTTATAAATCAGATATATAATAGCAAATCAGATGTTATTTACAGCCCATACAATATACAAGAGAGAGAATGAGTTTATACAATAAAAATCCTCAGAAATGAGGTGCTACAACCATGAGAAAAGAATGCATAACCATGAAAACATTATTTTTAGGGCTGAAGCAGTAGTTTATTAATTCTTCAGATCTATAGAAGATCTGTACATAAAAATTTAGATCTAATACATATCTGTGTACAAGAAATGTGGATCTATACATTCCCCTTGGGGTTTTGCTCAAAACATGAAGCACCGGAAGTAGATCTGAGATCTAAGAATGCAGATCTGCAGAATGATTTAGAAATTTCTGAATAATTCAATGGTACAGCAGATCATATCTAAAACAAAAATGGATTGGATGGCCAATCCATGGATCAACACAGTGAAAGGAGGGATCCCAACATTGGAGATCTCTCCTCCAAAATGCAGGCAAAACACCCTGCAGTTGTAGATCTGCAAATAACAATGTCTAGGGAGAGAAACAGAACTGTAGCCTTTGAGAATGGTTTGGCATAATGCCAAGATGTATATTTGAGGCACAATCAGCTAATGAACTCTTCCAGGAGGTTAAAAGACACACTCACTGAGAAAAGCCACTAGTATAAGCTAGATATACTTTTTCTTTCACTGCTGCAACTCACAAGGACAACTCAACCCTCACAGGAGCAGCACTGTAGGTGCACGGTGAAGCTTGGCCTAAAAGCCTGATGTGGAAAATATAGCACAAGTCTCCTACAAGAGTTTCTCAAGGAAGGAGGTGGGATTCCTAAACAGGAAGACCCAACAAGGGATGTCTCATCAGACAGACCTTCAGAAAATGATAATATTCAACAACCCCTTCTTGCTTCCCTCCTCTTCCTTTTATAAGATAGGAGTCTTGCCAAACCGTAAACCACCTTGAATCACTTAACCATTTTCACATGAGGTCCTCCTTCTAGAACTATGCTATCCCTCAAAGAGGTTCAATGCATCTAGACTGCGCTGTTGGCTTGGTCAAAGATGACCCACTCTTGTGATTTAAACCCATTCAGACCTGCAAGATGTAATTTACATAGCCCAGATATGTGTCTGTTCACATAGGCATTGAATTATTCTTATTTTATAGGAGTTTTACATGTCCTCCTTTGAAATTTATTCATCAATCACGAAATGCAAAAATAAACAAGGAAAAATTAATATTCCTATTAGCTGCAGCTAATTTAGAAATATTACAGTCTCCCCCTCCCAAATTTTTCTTGTCCTCAAGCAACTACAAGGGTGCTGTAAAATCTCCCCTTCTTCTCTTGTGGCCTCTTCATCCAATAGTCCCCACCACTTCTTTGAATTTTCTGCATTAGTTCTATCTTCCAGTGGTACTTCCTCAATGTGCAAGTTGGCCCTTAGTGAATGAACCCAATGATACTCATCATGAAATAATGGAAGGTTTTTATGGAAACCTTCTTGCAGATCCATGGCCTCCTCAAGATAGAAGTGGTGACAATCATGGGGATTCTCATGATTCATGAAAGTCTCCCCTCTCCATGCTATCATCCATATGAAATGGATCACCTCCCAGCTTGGTAATCGATATAAAAACACCTCCCCAACACACATGAGAGGCATGTCCCCAAAAAACATATGGCTCACTCTAAAAAGAGACAAGTGATCTATCATAGTGGCCATACAAAATCTCATGCTCCCATTGAAGCATGCAATGTAAAAAAAATGGGGAACTCCTTCCCCCAAGGGCACATCCAACAAGTGTGCCTTTCCTCCAACCATGCCCTCAAAAAATATAAGGACATATTCAACTCATGGGATCTTAATTAGAATCATGCTAGCTACCATGTATGCTAAATGAGAAGGAAGATGTTCCCTCATGTGCAAACAACGCAGTTTTATCCTTAACTACCATAGAACAGGATATGGCAAGTGCCTTCCCCAACACTTGTTTTCTACCTCATCCCTTCTGAATGCTTGGAGAAAATTCATCATAATTGGTGTAAAGGAATCACACCATGAGGAATATAATAACTTTCCAAGATTCCCCAAGGAATGACCTACATCAACATAGTTCATGGCCTTGAGTAGCCCATGAAACCCATCATAAATAGTGCCCCCTTTTGGAGCAATGCTCTGCAAATGAGTGTTAGAAAAAGATAAGCATATAGGAGATACATTATAATGCTAAAAATGACAAGCCTCTCTATATACTTGTTTTACATCAGTGGGGTAACTCATGGATGAGTTCCCTCTCACAATCAATGAGTAAGGAGATGTGAATGATGGCTCCTCCCAAGAGCTATGTTCCTCCTCTTATACCAAGTAATCCATGCACATATTCATATGAGAGTGCACCTCTTCCTTGAAACCTTCCCATATGAATCCACCCAAGAGTGTATGATATCCTCTAATGAAACCAGTGGGTTTGGAAAACAAGATCTCATAGGTGGCATCTAGTAGTCTCTCCTTGAGCTTGGAGTCACTAACCAAAAGAATAATATTATAGAAATAGATGACTCCATCAACCACCTTGAACCTTTCATCCTTTACTTCCCCATCAAGAACCCCCCATGTAAAAAGGTCCTTGGAGTACTCCATCATGAGTCAGGAATCCCAATAAGGATCCAAGCTCTCCAAGAATGACAGCACTGTAGAGGTCTGAAATGTTGCCCCTATCATATCATGGCTCCCTTCTTTGACATCCTTGATATCAAAGTCACATGTTGGAGCATCATAATCTTCCTTTTTCTGCCCCATTCACAGTTGATCTTGCTCAAGCCAAGATTGAAGCATATGGAAATCAACTTCCCCTCAAAAAGTCCTTGTCTTCCAAAAATTCCTCCTTTTGGTCCATACATACAAGAGGGTTAGGATCCCCTTGCCATCTTCAAAAATATTCCTTGTGAATGAAGAGATCATAGGCTACCCCAAAGATATGGAGTTTCTATGTGTCATCATGCTCATGCCATCATAGATCTCTGATTTCTCCTCTCTCAGCATAGATATCTGAGTGGGAGTTAGAAATGCCCCTTTCAGGAAATTTCTCATCTCTCTTTTGAATTCATGAGAGATTCTCTGCACTGTGATAGCTTCTCCCAAGGTTCACTCCTTAGACAAGTATGAATATGATGGCCATAGTTGAGAGAACACTTTAGATTTCCTCCTATCAAGAGGTGCTCCTGGTAAAGTACCTCCTTGCAAAGAGGTGTCAAGACATGGAGTAGAGTGTGGATGTAGGTAGACAGATTTGCCCCTACCTTTAATGCATAGGTCCTACTGCCTTCTTTTTGCTTCCAAAATTTGAAGTAGAGAAGGGTTCATGTTGTTCTCCTTGTGATGCCCTTCCTCCTCTTTTCCTTCTTCTATCTCCAAGATCTCAGCATTTGACAATGATGGTACATGTTGCTCATGTGTTATGCCAAGAGCTCTATGTGTGAGACCTTGTGGAACTCCTTGCAAGAGTGCAAGAGTTTCTTCTTTTGGAGCAAGTGCTCCAACTTCATCTTCATGAGGTGCTTGAGCTGCCTTTTTTGTGACTATGTTATCATCTCCTGTCTTCTCCGCCTCTTCAATAATTGAAATTGTCTCATCATCACTAAGAGACCTTAGATCTTGGTCATCTATTGAAGGAGAAACCTTCATGCTTTCCTCTTGAGAAGAGGACCCTTCACTCAATGGAGATATTTCCCTTGGCAAGGCATCAAAAAAACTTACACCTTCTTCCATGGTCTTCAGAAATGGAGTTGGATTCATAGACCCTTCCAACTCATGCAAAAGATTTGTTTCATGTGGTTTGATAGTGTCAACAGATTATGTTGCACATGGAGCTTCATCAAAACTTTCTATCAATCTTACAATAAACCTTGCATAAGTAGGTGTATTGGTATTATTCAAGGAAAAAGACTCAAAAAACCACCAAGCATATGATTTACCTTCAAAATGCAGCGCTGCTGCTTTGATGGTTTCAATCTCTGAAACTTGATGTTGTTGCACAAAGTTATCTAGCTCCTCCACCCAAACCCTAATTGGACATTTAGGTGATCCATCAAAAGTAGATAGATAGAATCTAACCTTAACATGCTTCTCCTCCTTTATGGCTTTTCTCTCCTTGATCTTGCAGAACCCTTGGAAGTTCAAGTTATCTTTGAACTCCTTGGATTGAGCTTCATACTCCAAATACTCTCTAAGAGTCTCCTTTTTGGGCAGACCTCCTTTCTTCCTCTTCATGAAGAAATCACAGACAGAACGCTGAAGCTTAGGTGATATGGCTGAGTGCCCATATCCATGAGATGAGGATTCAGAATGTTCCTCATGTATAGATCTTGTAGATCTGATCGGAAGACCTTCTTGCTCTTGAAACTTCCTGGGAGTTTCACTCCTTCTTCTCTCTTCTTCTTGTACAACCTCCTCAGAGAGGTTCTTACTGGTTCTGAAAAGTGATGAGAGTAAAATCATCTTATTCATAATTATGACCTTGCTCCTTTCTATACAACACTTTGTCTTGAGTCCACAGGCGGAGCCAAAGATCTTGCTCTGATACCACTGTAATATTCCAAAATTGGAACAGCTTAGCAAGCCTATTGAAATAACGCACTTCTGAGAATAATGTTCATAGAAATGAGTTTGAAGCTCCAGGATACCTTAGATCAGCTCATCTAAGATGTAAATAAAAAATGAGAGAAAAAACAAATCAGACTAGGTGGGTTAAACAGATCTCCCACAAACTAGTCTAGCTGAAAACCACCCAAAGAGAGGGGCTGCAGCTCTATGCAAATGACTGCTTCAGAAATAACGCAGATCCAATGAAGCACATTAGGAGGCTGATGTAAAGGTTAAAAAATAATATATATAGCATAAAATCATATGTTCTTTACAACCCATACAATATACAAGAGAGAGAATGAGTTTATACAGCAAAAATCCTCAGAAATGAGGTGCTACAACCATGAGAAAAGACTGCATAACCATGACATTGTTATTTTTAGGATTAAAGTAGCAGTTTATTAATTCTTTAGATCTAGAGAATATATGTACATAAAAATTTAGATCTAATACGGATTTGTGTACAAGAAATGCGGATCTATACATTCCCCTTGGGGTTTTGCTCAAAACATGAAGCACCGGAAGTAGATCTGAGATCTAAGAATGCAGATCTGCAGAATGATTCAGAAATTTTTGAATAATACAATGGTACAACAGATCGAATTTGAAACAAACATGTATTGGATGGAAAATCCATGGATCACCACAGTGAAAGGAAGGATCCCAACCCCGGAGATCTCTCCTCCAAAATGCAGGCAAAACACCCTCCAGTTGTAAATCTGCAAATAACACTGTCTAGGGAGAGAAAAAATGCTGTAGCCTCTGAGAATGGTTTTTCCTGATGCCAAGATGTAGATCTGAAGCACAATAAGCTAATGAACTCTTCCAGGAGGTTAAAAGACACACTCACTGAGAAGAGCCACTAGTATAATCTAGATCTAAGCAGATCTAGTTTCTTCCAATGCTGCAACTCACAAGGAAAAATCAACCCTCACAGGAGTAGTGTTGTACATGTAACGTGAAGCTTGGCCTAAAATTTTGATGTGGAAAACATAACACAATTCTCCTCCAAGAGCTGCTCAAGGAAGGAGGTGGGATTCCTGAACAAGAAGACCCAACAAGGGATGTCTCATTAGACAGACCTTCAGAAAATGATAATCTTCAACCACCCCTTATTTCTTCCCTCCTCTTCCTTTTATAAGATAGGAGTCTTGCCAAACCCTAAACCACCTTAAATCACTTAACCCTTTTCACATGAGGTCCTCCTTCTAGAACTGTGCTATCCCTGAAAGAGGTTCAATGCATCTAGACTACGCTGTTGGCTTGGTCAAAGATGACCCACTCTTGTGATTTAAACCCATTCACACCTACAAGATGTAATTTACATAGCCTAGATATGTCTCTGTTCACATAGGCATTGTTTTATTCTTAGTTTCCAGGAGTTTTACATGTCCTCCTTTGCAATTTATTCATTAATCATGAAATGAAAAAATAAACAAGGAAAAATTAATATTCCTATTAGCTGCAACTAATTTAGGAATATTAAAGTTATCCCTGCATTCTTAAGAAAATTTTCACACATGTTCCCCCTTCACTCCAACAGTCCTATTTTGGCATGAGTTCCATCTTCAATAGCTAGGATGAATGCATCACCCAGAGAAGCCATATTTGGAATACACCTCATCACTTCCATTCTTAAGTTCAAATAATTTTTTAATCCTTCAAGAGCCAACTCTATATAGTAAGGAGAGGAGGGGTGATGCCAAAAAAAGGGGAAGTTATTGTTTTCTAGTACTTTTTCTTGAGTCTCTTGCTTTCTCACCATCGCTTTATGGAAAATATGCCTTGTTGAGATTCAAAAAGATGATGAGCTTAGTGAAAATTAAGCACCTTCAATAAGTGGGGCCCATAGGCTATTTTTAGGTGTATGTCTATTTTTAGACATGGTGAGCATATTCTATAAGTTGCAGGATGCTCTTTGTAGATGGTTGGTCAAATGTGAAAAAAAATTGACATTCTATTTTTAGAATATTGGGCGAAGTCTATTTATAGATCGTCAATCTAAAAATAGATGCATGTCGATTATTATTAGCCCTTTATAATAATCCGATAATAAATATCAACTTATTCTCTTGGAGCACTTTATTTTAGTGAACAGATTTGGAAAATCAGTGGGCTGAAGGAATTACGCAATTCCTAGGGTGGTTGGTGACTCATGCATGGAGGAATCATTTAGAACTAAAGTGGCAAAGTTGTGATAGATTTGGAAGAGTAGTTATGGGAGTTGTTATTAAGTTTAACTCAGTTAAGTGAGTTAAACTCAGTTGTGCTAGTTATATCTAGTTCTAACTAAAGATAAACTAGTGAGATTTTAGTGAATTAATTATTTAATTAATTCATAACTAGAGAATCACTTTCAACTGAACAAATACAACAGTTAACTACTTGCATGCCAGTTCCATTAGATACCTAGTGGAGAGATAGGTGAAAGGGTGAGATGGACTATCAATTGTGTCTATAGTGATGCATTCAATGCATCTGACACACATTGGAGATGCCAATGAGGATTTTATAGTCAAGGCAAGGCCAACTCTACTTCATTCAAGGGTCTTCTTCAGTAGGGATTGTGCAGTGGAGGCAGGTTGTCAGGAGGCAAGAAATTGGTGCATAGAAATGAAAATTTCTACATGACAGTATGTAATGATTGTTGATTGTACTGAGATATTGATGTACTAAGATTTGTAAGAGATTATTACATGATCCATTGATATACATAATATATGATAGTTGGGGTTTTTAGCTTTAAGCTTCCCTGTTAAACAACTATGTTTATGTGCGATTGATTTTCTTCATATGTGTTTTGCAATTGGCGATTTAATTTCTGCAAAGAATTAAGTGGAAGGATTTTTTATTTAACATAAGATTAATTTGTTAGATCAGGAGAATCTGGTAATAATATTAGTATTAGTAAATTTCTACATGGTATAAGAGTAGTGTTATTCATTGGAGATTGCAAACTTAAAGCGATGCTGAGTTTTGTGTTGGTGGACAATTCGAATTTGCTGTAGAATTTTCTTGGTGCGACAGTTGAGTATTCATTGAAATGTATTTCAATGGGTTGCGATTGGAGTATACCCTTGAGGGTAGCTCGAACTACATAGCCTGGAAGGATAGGATGGAGGCGGTGCTTTAAGATAATGGAATGAAGGAGTTCATCGATAGTGTTGAGATTGCATCAAGATGATGAGCTTAGTGGAAAGGAGTCGCCTTCACTAAGTGGGCCCGCAGGCTATTTTTGGTGCAAAGTCTATTTTTAGACATATGGATCATGTTCTATGAGTTGTAGGATGTTATTTGTGGATGGTTGGTCAAGTCGGAAAAAATAGATGGACTTCTATTTTTAGACATATTGGGCGGAATCTATTTTTAGATTGCCAGTCTAAAAATATATATGTCAAATATTATTAGCTCTTAATAATATTTGGACTATAAAAATTATATTATTCTCTTGGAGCACTTCAGTTAAGTGCACAGATGTGGCACAGGAGCTGACAGAAGGAATTACGCTATTCCTGAGGGTTATGTGGAGCTATTGCATGGATAATTCAGTTAGAACTCATGTGACAGAGTTTGGTGGAGTTGATTGAGGAAGTTAGTGGAGTTGTATTCAGTTTAACTAATCTAAACATAGTTGAGATATTTGTATCTAGTTTAACTGATTGAAACAATTAGTGAGAGTGGTGTGAATTAATTATTAATTAATTCACTAATTATAAACTCATTAATCAACTAAAGAATGCATCAGTTAACTTCAGTGCATGGACAGTTTCAGTGGAGACCAGTGCAGAGATAGGTGAAAGAGCAGGTTAACTATCAGTTGTGACTATACAGTTGATATTTACAACACAAAGATAGGTGGAGAAGCCCATAAGGATTGCGCAGTACAAGCCAGGTGGTTTATCTATTTAATGAAGCCATCCCATAGCATTGATAACGCAATAGAGGTTGGCTATCAAGTGGCAAAAGATTGGAGCATGTGTTTTGCTAAATCTAGCTTGATAGTGTGTAGAAATTGGAGGTTGTGCTGAGAGCTTGTGAGGAGCTTTGTACAATTATTGTTACATGATATCCATGACATATAATATATAGATAGTTGGGGTTTTCAGCTTTAAGCTTTCCCATTAAATACTGTGTTCATATGTGTGATTGTTCGTGGTTTTAATGTGTGCATGCAATTGATTTTATTTCCGCATGTGATGATCAATGGTATAAGAGATTCTGTATTATGCATGAAGCTAAAATAGTGTGTGATCAGGAGAATCTCGGTGAATAATATATCAGTTATTCAAATTTCTACAGATAGCGATGTTCCTAAGCCTACTTCTAGCGATGTTACATTGCTTGATGCATGTCAAAAGAAGGTAGCAAAGACAAGAAGAATTATGTTAGAAGGTGTGAAAGACCATATTGTGTCAAGCCTTCATGGGAAAGCCACTCAATTTTCAATGTGGAAGGCTTTGACAGATCTTCTCCAAAGTAGAAGCGACCATAGGAAGTTCGCACTAAAAGATAAGCTCAGAAAAATCAAAATGGAGAAGGGCGACAGTATTCCAAAATATGTCACGAAGTTTGTCCAATGTAGGGATGAGTTGAGGAGTGTGGGAATTATAGTTGCGGATGATTAATTGGTGAGCTTGGCTCTCCTTGGGATTTCGAAGAGTTGGCATAGCTATGAAGATTCTGTAAATGGATGGGAGAAACTGCCAGATTGGGAGCAACTTTGGTCGGATCTTGTGCAGGAGGAGATAAGGAAGAATACCAGGGATGGATCTTCATCAAAGAATGATGATGAAGAGAATTGTTCTTTGGCTGCAAAAGCAAGGAAAGGGAAGGGGAAGAAATACCATACAAAATCTGAAGCTAAAGGAAAGAAGCTGGATTTATCCAAAGTGAAGTGTTTTCACTGTCACGAACATGGGCATCTCACCACTAATTGCCCACATAAAAAGAAGAACAAGAAGGATGATGGAGCTGCAGTGGGTGAGGCCTTAGCCTCACAATTTGAAATTGATTTCTCTTTTATTTCATGCTTGGTTTCAAGTGCAATGGGATTAGTGTGGTATCTTGATAGTGGTGCTTCCTTCCATATGACGGGAGACAAGGAGTTGTTAAGTGACTTGGAGGAGAAGGATCTCCAAATGCATATAGAGATGGGTGACGATGGTAGATACAGTGCGACCGGAATTGGAACCATACCTTTAAGAGGGAGTCAGGTAAACCATTTCTGTTGAAAGATGTTATGCATGTTCTAGTTCTGAAGAAGAACTTGGTCTCGGTCGCGATGCTGGAGGACAGAGGTTATGACGTTGTTTTCAGTGAGGGAAAATATTTCCTGTGACATAAAACAATAGGTCAAACCAAGAGGATCGGGATTTGAGTTAAGAATCTCTACAAGCTGGAGGTATATGGCTAGCTGCAAAGGTGGGCAAAGCAGAAGAAGTGGTGAGCTGGGATGAGGGAAAATTATGGCATAGGAGATTGGGCCATCTTCACCATGGCACCTTGAATATTTTGCAACAGATTTCTACAGGAATTTCCAAGGGTACTCTTGCGTAGTCAGATCAGTGCAAGGGATTTACTATGGGTAAGTTTGTGAAGACCACCTTTCATGAGAAGGAGAACCATGCTTCGGTGATCCTGGAGAGAATTCACACAGACGTGTGTGGACCTTTCTCGGTTGCTTCAACAGCAAAACACAGGTATTATGTTATATTTGTTGATGAATATTCTCGTAGATGCTTGATATTCGTCATGCAGAAGAAGAGTGAAACATTCTCAAACTTATGTGAGTTTAAAGCATTGATGGAGAAGGAGTCGGAGAAGCAACTGAAGGCTCTGTGGAGCAATAATGGTGGTGAATATATCTTGAACGAATTCAAATACTTTTGTAGAAAATAAGGAATTCGAAGAGAAATCATAGCGCCTCATAACCCACAACAGAATGGGGTCATGGAGAGGAAAAACAGAACGATCATGGGTGTTGCATGAGCTATGTTGCATGACCAGGGCCTACCAATTCACTTGTGGGCGAAAGCATGCAACACTGCGGTTTATGTGCAAAATCATTGTCCTCATAAAGTACTTGGCATGAGTACACTTGAAGAATATTTTACTGGTAAGAAGCTTGATATTTCTCATTTGAAGATTTTTGGCTCATCTGCTTACATTCATGTGACAAAGGATGCCAGGAAGAAGCTGGAGCTGACTTCAGAAGTTGGGATATTTGTGGGGTACACAGAAACACCCCATAATTATCGTGTGTATTTTCCAAACATTCAGATGACCGTGGTGCAACGGGATATAAAATTCAATGAGGTGAAAGCCATGAATTTGTCACTTGAGAGGGAGCTACACTTGCATGCAGAGGAGGAACTTCTTGTTCCCAAAGATGAGCCTCTAGATGTGGATCAACCATAGGAGGAGATTCATGGAGTGGAGGAGTCTACTCATGTAGAACCAAACATCAGAACATGCAGAAATCATACGACAGAAGCTTGATGCGGCATAGAATGTAGGAGTCCCTACATCACAGCGCAAACAGAGATAGTCTCCTGACCAATTAACTGGATACATGGCTCTCATGAGCAAGTGTATCGTGACAGATCCATCTTCTTTTGAAGAAGTAGTGCAGGAGCCCACATGGGTAGATGCCATGGTGGAGGAGTATGACTCCATTGTCATCAACAATGCTTGGGAGATTGTTCCAAGGCCGGTTGGTAAATCAGTGGTAGGTTCAAGATGGATCTACAAGGTAAAGCAA